>CM052134.1:3781910-3997489 GCA_028454255.1 Halictus ligatus
ACGATTAACCCTGTTCCCCGATTCGAGACTTCTTTCGGCCAACGTTTCTTTCGGGGAGTGTCCACGTTTCTCTGATCACGACGAATACGCTTCTGCATTGCCATATTGGCTGTCTAACTGCATTCTTTCGCTATCACGATCCAAGGGTGGAATCTAGCGAACCTTCAGGATGTCATTGAATTTTTCCATGCAAAATGGACATTTTCTACCTGAATCGTTACAAACTCGAGTGAAATAGAAATCGATTTTCTTTCTTAATCTGTTTTCCCACCTGAGAGAAATTTGCTGAACCGTCGGGGTGCAAGTTTTGAGGAGTATAATGTTAAAGATATAGAGCCAATGTAGTGTTACACTTTCCTTTTTCGGCTACTTATTGCGCTAATTGCAAAAGTGCCACGCTTACGGTAATGCATTAACGAATATTATCAACAAGACATCGATCGAGCTATTACAACATTTTGCCTCATCTTCAAAAATGTCAAAACTAGTCGCATCCAAAACTTAGTCACAACTTGGCTCGTATAGCAATGAAATTGATCGAAACATCTAAAATTAATTAAAAGTGAATCTACTTGAAATATTAAGAAAAATCGCAGAGATATTTTGGACTGCTCCATATTTCGGAAGATGGGGTGGCCATTTTGCTTGTCATAGCCAGAAGGGCTACAGCAACCCCTGTGCTAGGGATGTTGCTCCAATCAGAGCGTTCTGCTTTTCTCGTGCAGATTCTATGGACCGTTCCTGCGCAGCATCTTTGTCCGGACCAACCCCCAGCGTCTCAAAATGGCGAAGACTGCTGTCGAATCTTTTGTTAAACTCTCCTATCGTAGTGTTCGTGATCGATTTTGGAAATTTTCTAGTTAAATATCCGTGGCTACTAGCGTCAATTAGTTCGAGAGGTTTCACGGTGACTGATCGTGCGAATTTTGATGGCGAAACGACGTCCAAGAATATTCCTTCGCAATTGATGGTCGTAGAGTTATCGGGTTCTCTCCTCGGTGGAAGATTTCGCGTCGGAGATACACGCGTCGTGTTCCAGAAGCCTCGAGCCTCTCTCCTTAGCTCCTTATGCAGCGTCTCCTTCGACTCGCCAGACCGGTAGCGTGGTCCGCGAGAGAACCGGCGAATGCCTTCGTTTTCGTTTCTCTCTCTCCCTCTCTCTCTCTCTCTCTCTCTCTCCCCCAATCCACTTTCATTGACATGAGATATGAACGTTTCTAAGAAATTAATACCGGAGACGCGCGAACTTACGACTGCCTCGGCAAAGCTGTGGCCTTTTCGGGTAGCTATCGGCCGAGTGCGAAAAGAAATGATGATGGATCTCTCTCGGTAGCATTAGACACTTCAACTTCGCTGAGGAACAAGTCTGCAATTTGCTATTCAGTGCTTAGGACCGTAGGAGAAGAGGGGCACACCTTCTAAATTTTCGGAATTCTACATACTTTACTAGGGTGAAAATATTGCTAAGTGTTCATACGCATGTGTGTGCTAGTGAAAAGATGAAAATTTGTTGTAATCACTTTTACAAGGGCGCCTAGCAACTCAGAAGCCATCGTTTAACGCCCCTAACTCATCCTGTCACCCACAGAACCATCGCTGAACGAAATTCCAGTCCCCGAACCTGAAATTTCCAAATAAGGAAACGTTTGACGAACATCTTCAATTCAGTGTCGATTCTATTCGTGAAAATTTTCTCTTCGAATTCGTCATTAAACGAAGGAGAGTAGTAACGGCTCCGGACTATGCACCCTGGCACAATAACACGATGATTGCTTCGAGTAGCCGGGCCAGGGGGTCATCATTCACTGGGACCTCTGTTTAACTGCTTCAGAAACAGAGGCTGCCTCGCAACAGGAACCCTTCCGAGTGACTAATATCCCGTAGAATCGGGTATCCTCGTTTACCCGGCGAGTGTTTGACCAGCCTCTCTCGCGGGGAACACGCGGCCCGAAAGACCCAACGAATCGATTCGTTAGACATGCCGGAGAGTAAACAAGCCCGTATGTATAACTCGTATACATAATTCGATCGTACGTTCGTCCCATTAATATTAATGATATCGTTCTTCCTCGAGGTGCCCCCACGTTGCCGTTTCGTTTCCTTTTTCCCTCGCTCTCTGTCGACACACTTTAACACGCGACCGGCAATCGAAAACGTTCGAACTTGCCCGACCCTTGCCAAATTACTTCATCCGATATTTTTTTCTTTCATTCAATCGTGAAAGAAAAAATCGTTGAAGATTAATCGGCTGCGGATTTTATGCGTTACGATAGAAATAGACATTACGAATTTTTAAGGACGTCATTATACCCTTTTCGAATTGTTAAAATGATTAGAAGAAGACATATGTATTCATTGACGTATTGATCCATATTAGATTGACAATTTTTTAATCCCTCGGCGGAATAGAGGAACGAAAGAAGAGGGCACAAAATGTGGTTGTCGCGACTCACAGTGGTCCCAAATCGCCAAAACGTGGTAAAAACTTCACAACTTATTAAACAATTATTAGTTGATTAAATGAAATTTGTTATTAGGCCGTTTTTGGGGTCGCTGATCACGAATCTGAACTTGAAATTAGAAAATTCGCTGTCTCATATTGACCTGAACGAGGGGAAAGACTAATTCTCCGGATAGCAAACTCTACCCTTTGTATTGTATAAAGTAGGTATCCTATTCGCACTTCATAGTCCCCAAAGAAGAAAGAATTGAAGAATTGCTGGTCTTTTACGTACAATAAGATCCCATAATAAAAAATATAGGTTTCCATTTGAAAAAACAAAGTTGACCTTCAAATGACCTTGAAAACGTCACCCA
Source organism: Halictus ligatus (assembly GCA_028454255.1). Lineage (NCBI taxonomy): Eukaryota > Metazoa > Arthropoda > Insecta > Hymenoptera > Halictidae > Halictus > Halictus ligatus. The sequence continues at coordinate 3,784,728 of CM052134.1, forward strand.
AATAAAAAATTGATACTGCCTTCGACACGTGTTTTACACTTTTTAAATATCTTTCATACTTTTCGAGATATTCGGCTGGAAAATTTTCAAAAGAACAGCCGGTATAAAAACAGCGTTCGTGTTTGAAAAATATACAAAAATTTCGGATATATGATTCTTTATAAAAAAATGGACATTCTATTTAAAATCTGTTTAAATTTTATAGAAAGACTTAGTGCATATCTCTCACAGTTTGACAAGAAATGCAAGGAAAGCACATAAAATACCTACTCTGCGATACAAAAAACTGCTACGACCACAGAGGCACCTAGGGACAGCTAATTTTTTTTTAGAATTGCAAGATAATACTATGTAGTAGAAGCTCCAACAAGTTTTAGCGATAGACCGTGTGCGACTTGCAACTTTTACTCTACACCTTAAAAATGTATGCCTTCACTTTTACTCTCTCTTTGCATACATAGTCATCAGTTAACAACAAACATTTGGCACTAAAAACTATGCAACTTACCTCCACAAACATCCATAATGCATCCATAATGTACAATTAAAATCTAAACGTTTCAACACAATTTATACACTGTGCACTTAAAATTCGCAATGTGCTCCACAAGCTTAAAAAAGTATGGTCTAATGAACTCGAAGTTCGGACTGTAACTGTTGGTCAGGTATGAAAAAACGATCTTTTTGCTGTTTACCCCAACTTAGCAACACTCTTAGAGTAACCACCAACCCCATACTTAAAACTTACCTAGTTGAAAGTTCATATTTTAGGTTTTGGCCACGTTTTCCGGCTTTGGGGCCACTGTGCAACTGTGTCATTTCGTTTGCGAACGGTTCGATCGAATCAAGAGCAAGATGGGCGAGCATGAATCTGTGTCCAACAATTTCCGGACTTCCCTTGGTTTTTGTGTTGCCAGGCGGGAAAATGTAAATGGAAACTGGCGGACAAAGAGAATGGAAATCTCGTCGTGCGGAATACAATGACGGGCACGCGTGAGTGTGTTTTTGCAGCGTAACGCAACTCGTTCTCGTGCGGCCCGATGGAAATTAGATTCTGGCTGCGTTTCAATGCGCGACACCTTTCTCAAAGGTCGAGAGGTTGTCTCTTTCTCTCCTCGTGGAACTCCACCGACGAGCCGCCTACTTGCGCGTCTCTAAACACTTGTAACTTCGAAACATCTCGATTGCTATTCATCCCGCAGCGGCGGACCATCGAACACCAGCCTACGGGAGAGAAGAGGAGAGAGATGTCCTATAGTGTTCGATACGGTCGCGAACCTACATGTATATCTTTCAAGATCGTTCAGCGAGATTGCGAGCAACATGCCGGAGAACAATATTGTGCAACAATCATGAGGGACAGGTGGCGATCTTCGTGGCCGACCACGCACCCGACAAACTTAACCGGCTGGTCACGTCCAGGTAAGTTGGTCGCGAGCAGCCGGAAGTCGCTCGAGAAATTCCTCGCGGCGGAGGTTCGTTCCCTTGGAATACCGTTCGACCTGCATTTCGATGCTGAGGAGTACTAATTGCTCCCAGTTCCGCGTAACTCGTTATTAAATCGGTTGTCGCTGCATTCGGAATTGTTCGCGCTGACATCGGAACTGTAGAAAATCGAGAGCGAGAGGCAGGATTATTTTTCCGCGACCAGGAACTTTTCAGCCAACTTGCATCCACGCGATGCAAACGAACGTTGAATCTCTTGAACATTAAGGGGAGAAGACCGTGAACAACCCCCCCCCCCCGTAAATCAATTTCGGAACACTTTTTCGCCGGATCATTTGTGGCGCTTCGGGGACTCGTAACTGGACGGTTCGCCAGACCAGGTGACACATGGTGTCACCATGTTCTAGGACGTTGCGTCGACGCTGCAGGAGAGAACGCGACCCTTGGTGACGTCAACCTTCTCGTGGCCTCCGTGGACTAATATGGCCAGACCGGTCGGTCCCTCGAGGTCCGCTCGTGTAGGTAGCCCCACGAACGTTTCTACGGTCTTCTACAGCTCGTTCCAGCACGTCCGACTTTTCAATCGCTCTGTCGCGCCTTTAGATCGTTGGCACGGCAAATAAACTCGTAGTCGCGGGGCTCGTGAAGGTAACAAGCCTTGCGGATCAAGACCTCCGGTACTACTTGAATAGGAGACCGAGCAACAGAGGACCCTTCCTGTATTCCTCAGATGCACTGGCACCTGGACCTCTCAACTTCTAGGCCTTGTCTTCCCAACTTCCTAAATTCTAGACTCTACGGTTTTAACAATAAAATGACTGGTTCCTAATTTTTTTTACAATTACTGAAATGGTAAAAATGTTTTCATTGTACATTTTTGAACGAACTTCTTCATTGAAGCAGATATTACAATGAAAGTTGTGTGAAGTCTGAATGGACAGTCTTGTCACTGTTACAAAGCCATATACATCACACTCATTCATTGCTCGGTAGTTCTGGTATTAAAGTCTAGACTTTACGTTCCTAATTTCCGAAAACCTAGACCACATCCTCCTAGATTTTAGGCTCCTTCTTCCCAGTGTCGCCACTTATCCATCTCAACAATGTCTCCAAATCTTCCATCGGAAATGCAGCGTAACTGGTCTTCTAGAGAAACGCTGGTCACGGAGGAAGTTCAGGATTGATCAGAGCAATCTTCGCTGCATAGCAACCAGACAGACGAGTACTTAGTGTCGCGAAGAAGCCGTGAAATGAATCAGGTTTATAAATACCATGGCACGAGCAGAAATTCCGTAGAATCGGGATCCACGGAGGTTATCGCCGAGAGTTTGTCGATCGTCGAGAGAGGCGGGGGTGTCACGGTTCGCCGCGAAACACCGCGTAAACACCCTATCTCTTCGGTATTAATGGCCTGATAACACGTGGAAAGTGCCCGAGCGTGGGGCTGTAGAAACGATCTCTCAAGAATCGATCGAGGAGAACTTGAAATATTTCTTTGGTTTCGTTGTCGCGGATAAGAAAAACGTACAACGCTAAACCCATTGTAGGCTGTTCCTTGTATTAAAAATTGCAAGGACTCGGTTCTGGCCATTCTCGTGCTAGGCATTTTAATGGAATTTTTGGGGAACTGCAGCTTGGGTTATGGCTTTCCGGTTAGCTTCCAGAGAATTCGACCAGGGTCCTTGCCTCTTTGACCTTAGAAGACGGTAAATCACTGTTCACCACCGGCCACGTGCTCGTTTCCTACTCCTCGTTGTCTTCCCAGTGATTTATGCAGTTTTACCGACACGGCGTGCCCTGTTACGCGCGAAACGGCAGTATCGAGGTCGTTGCGAAGGACGCAGACTTTGGGCATGACGGACTGCCTTCTCGAGTCAGGTGTGAGAGGGGTCGACCTATTGGTTTTGCTACCATCTTTGATCTAACGTGTTACCTTCGGGGAAATCGCTTCGAACAATCGGACTAGAGACTCCAACTTGCCACTGACTCTAATCGAAAAGGGATTCCTCAAGGTTGACGCTGTCAAAATGGTAGCTGTTGACTCAACGAGACTCACGGATCGATCAGGCTTCCTAAACAAGTCAGTGGACAAATTTTATTTAGTTACACTCAACTGGCGACTCTGAGCCACCAATAAACATTGCTGTATCATTATTCAAAATATTTTTTACATTATTAACCCTTTGCACTCGAAGCTGTTTTAACTCCAAAACGAAACATTTCTTCCGATTTAGAATATTTCCCTTCTATATATATATTTTTTTTTCATGTTATACGAAAATGGTACAATTTACTAGTGAAAACTGAAATGTTTTGTAATGTATTAAATACAGACAAATTTAATAATGTGAAAAATATTTTTCATAAGGATACAGAAATTTTTAGTAGCGCCTTACAGTCACCATTCAAGTGCTAAGCGTTGAATTTCTACGAGTGAATTGCATCAATTTGCAAAAAAAAAAAGAAATTATATAGAATGAAAATATTCGGAAGAAATGTTTGATCTTCAAGTTACAATAGTTCCTAGAGCAAAGGATTAATACTTACCTGACTTGAGATTTATAGTTGCTCGCTGCTACAGGCTCGAGGCTTATTTAAATATTAAACGATGACCAGTGAGAACGATTATGCCATTCGATACAGCTCGTCACCGAAGATCGCCACAGCGACCGACAAATCGATCAACGTGAAAGAACGCTCAAGAGGAATTGCTCGAGAGGAATTAGAGAAATCGATTAAGTTAAGGAATGATATTTATGACACTCGCAACGTGATAAATTAATTTTCGGCTCGAACAGCAGCAGCAGCGGCAGCAGTAGCAGCAGCGTTGTCCTCTGTTCCAGCTCGAAGAAAGTCGATCGCTGTCTCCAAAGTAGCTCGCTTTTGTCCCGAATGATCTGAAATTTACATGAGTCCCCCAGAAGGGAACGAGTCCACGGGAATGATAAATGGTCCCGGTTCGGTTTAATCGATGCTAGGGAAGTGCAACAGGTTCCAGAGGCCCCGCGATTACGATCAATTTATATACGAACCGCTGCTCCATCTGCCCATCGGGAATTTAATGAACAGTGTCCCTTGATAGCCTTGCGGGAGATTATTCTGCGAACTTTCTGGAAATTGCTTACGCAGAAGCTTTCTCGTCTCCCTGGTCACCGAGTGTCCTCCCATCTCTCGCCAAAATCAAAACCCGTGGACATTTTATTCTTTTTTTTCTTTCACGTCATGTTTATTTTTTTTTCCTGTCGTGAACATTAACACATCGAGGGCTATGTATTACCGACACAATCTTTTTACCAAATTTGAAAATCAATTTTGACTACTTTAATCTTTTCAGTAAACCAAATTCGGGGTGCCAGAGGTCTCGGAAACGGGATAGAGGATCCCTCGACGGTGCTAATTGATGGAAAACGAAAGCAGTGTCGAGGATCGAAGATGCCGAAGAAAATCACCTTTGACCAGTCGATCGGCTTAATCGAATTCAATGAGAGAGAAATGGCAATGAGGGAGAAAGAGGGAGAAAAAGAGACGGCGTTGTTGCGGCCGCGGCGCGGCGCCTCGGCATGGCATTAAATGTGATTTGAAAGTAAGAAGCGTACGGCTGCGGCGGAAGCAAGTGACTCGCTGTCAATGAATATGTAGGTTGGCCCTCGACCTCGTGTGTGTCTCCATACGCGTATCCTCCGACTATGTCAGCCAGCCTTCACGGTCGTTCGACGAGGACAAAACTTCCTCTTTCTCTGTCTCTCTCGCAACGCAACGACGATCCATCGATAAAACCGCTTTCGGTTAACTTTTCTATCTCGCGTGGCATCGCGTGTGCCCGTCCAATTCTTCGTCAGACTCTTTTCCGCAGTCCCGGGGATATTCAATTCCGCCACCGCGAGGAGAGATTCGTCAATTAACGGGAACACGAGCCCCCATAGTTTCGGACGGTCTTACCGAAAACATGAACCGATCTGGTTTGGTCTACCGAGTGCTGCGAAATTTTTCCGAGAATTTCTCTTCGCTCGTGCTCTCTTCCTCCGACGCTTCGAATCTTCGGAAAAACGGTAGAGGGAATTATTTGTACAGATTGAGAATGAAACTTTTCTACGAATACGTTCGGTGTACGAAATTTCATCGGGGGGCCATCGCCCAATCGACCAGGAAGATACTATCGTGGCGGAGGAATTGCGCAACGACAGGCAGCGGCTCCTGCGGCACGCGGCGAGAAATCTGAAACAGGCTGGGTCGAAGGTTGCCGATAGGTTTGCACTTTGCGACGCGATCGTAAACACGTAACGACACACGCGTGTTATGTCGCCCCGATATCGTCGTGGTCGTCGTCGACGAATTACGCTAACGGAGAACCTCGTCGGATTCACGTCTATTATTAGCTGGTTCGTTCTATGCATCCGCAAGTAATCCTTTAACGACAGCTGGACTGTTCTGCACACCTTCGGACTGCGGCTTGAGACGGCTTTTGTTCCGAGCGCTCGATCCTTTTCTCCCGTGGCGATCGCCATTTACAGAATCGGCCGATCTTGGCTTCGTTTTAATCGCTCGATCAGGAGATCGCCGTTTGCTCCTCGGCGACTCTATGGATCTCGAAGGAGACATTGCCAGGTTTGGTGGATCTCGGGAGGATCAAAGACACAGATCCAAATCCTCAAATCAAACTTGATCTTAAGGAGAAGTAATGGAGGTTCATACCCTAAGTTGTTGGAAAGAACCCCACAGAAACCGTAGATGACACCTAACAATTAACCCTTATCACTCGAATGGTGCCTGTAAGGCACCACTAAAAATTGCTGTATCATTATTCAAAATATTTTTTACATTATTAAATTCGTTTGTATTTAATAAATCACTAAATATTGCATTATTGTACGAGTAAATTGCACCATTTTCGTATGTGTAGCTTGAAAAAATATATATAGAAGGGAAATATTCTGGGTCGGAAGAAATGTTTCGTTTTGGAGTTAAAATGGCTTCGAGTGCAAAGAGTTAAAGGGTCAAATTTCCCCCCACAATTGGGACTAAGAAAACTAATTAACAACAGTGTTCCAAGCTGGATCTCCCGAGGTCTAATAGTGTAAGTAATTCCACAATTTAGGGAAACCAACAGAGCTTGGTACCCAAACTTACAGCAACGGTAGATGAATCCTGACAATTGTAAGATCGATTAGCTTGCCCAATTGCCACACATATCAATCCAGTAGAAACCAGCAGATTGAGATCGAAGAAAAAGGAATCCTCGGAGAACAAAACGTTCTTTCCAAAGCAGCAGATCAATAGCCCAAGTAAAAGCAAAGAATCCCAGAATAGTTTTGGCAAGAGGAGCACAGATCGATCTGTCTGTGAATCGGATTGCCCTCGCAGCGGCGAATTGTTTATAGATCGTATATAACAGCGGGGGAGAAAAGAAAACGGGGATGTATAGAGGAAGAAATAGAATCGTTGAAAATTCTCGGGGCGATCGGTGGGAAACGCTTGGTTCGTTGAAGAATAAACCGTGCAAGCGACGTCCTCCCGTGAATATCTAACTATGTAGTTCTTCGCGGTGTTGAAAATAACTCCGCGGCTTTAGCCTGGCATCGTGGCGTTCGCGAGCGACGCGGCTCTTCCTCCTCGTGGGCGTAAACGCGCCGGAGGAATGCGCATAAAATTATGCTGAAATCTTCTTTTCCTGCGGCCGACTTCCGTTCGGCCAATTTGATGCATTGGTTCATCGGTGTCCGCCCCCCGCCCCGCTTCCCAGGAAACGATCTGCTGCAAAGTGGGCCAGAATGAAGCTGGAAAAAATTCGTGTCTCCGTTAATTATACATTGTTAATTACTGGACTGGGGATTTCACGCAATTGTGACAAAAATGGGTTGGTACAACCTAGAACAGTGACATATAAAACATGAGTAAAAAAATTTCCAAAAATATTGGATATACGTATCGAAGTCCCTATTTTAATATACAGGGTGGCCCACATAACCCTTAACAGCTCAATATCTCGAAAACTATGCCATCGATTTTAAAGTTCTTAATCTTAAATTGCATGGATCTGAGGGGCCTTTCTAATAACATAAGCGTGAAGCGGCGCCCCCTTTCCCTTGAACCTCTTGCACTACGCTGAAACTCTGAAAAAGCCGTGCCAAACTTGGCCGCCGGAATGGTCGCGGACGGAGCCGAGCGGCGAGCTCAAGTGGCGTAATTTGAAGCACGACACCTTACGACTGAGTTACATAGTCCCGCTCGTATTTACTTCACGCGATGGAGCTCTTTGGAAATTCAAATGAACCTGAATCAAAAACTTTTAAAAAATACTTTAATTATTAAATATGATTGAAACAAATTTTACGAGTGCGACTCGTGATATTCATGTTTGGCATGGAAGTGTAACAACGAGTCTCACTCGTGATATTCAAGTTTGGCAAAAAATTTTCATCACGAATCAGACTCGTGAAAGTAGTGCAAAGAGTTAAAGGAGGCCGGGGTAATATCGTCCCCAACTGTACAAGTCGAAAGTTCAAACTGTTATATCTCATTATGGAAACATCTGACAAAAAAATGTTTCAGGCAAAATTTACTTGTTTTTTCCTGTAGAATCTAAATATGTAACGTTTTACAGAGAGTTCAGAATATTCAAATTTAGAGAAAAGGAAAGGGGGCGCCACTTCACGCTTATGTAATTAGAAAGGCCCTTTAGATCCATGCAATTTAAGATCAAGAACTTCAAAAGTTTTCAAGATATTGAGCTGTTAAGAGTTATGTGGGCCGCTCTGTATGTATACGTATACAACAACAGAATTAATTCCACCTATTTTATAGAAACGGCCGGGCCCACTGTGCGCGACGATCCCATCATTCCGATTATTTAGGGGCCCCGTTTATCGTCGGGCCCGCATCTCGGGTAATTGTAGAGCGTGTCGCGTTATTAATCGTCCCGCGAGAGAAAACCACCCGTAATTGCACATGTCCCCGGCTGAATGCCTGAGCAGCAGGTGCGCGGGGAAGAGAACCGACCGTTCAAATTCTTCGTTCTGCTTCGCGAAAGAGTAAGAGCGAGCCCAACAGCGAGCGAGCGAGCGCGCCGGCGAAACAACACAACCGCGTTCTACTCGCTTAGAATGTTGCCCGGCGAGTACCGCTTATTAATAGCGAGTCATTTTCCGCGTTTGTTCGACCGCCACGCCGCGTTTCCCAGCGCCTCGACTATTCCGCGTGGCTCCGTTCCTTGTTACCTTCTGGACATCTGGATTTTTTCTCGTCTTCCTCTACCAGGCTGCTGCCACGCCTTCGCGCCATTCTTTCCTATTTCTCTGCTCGAACGAGGCCTCCGTTTTTCATTCATTTATTCGTTCCTGCCCATTGTTTTGCATCTTTCGGTTCATGTTTGTGCTCTTTGCTTCTTACGTGAAACTGCGTCTTGGACATTCATTTTTCTTATGTCTAATTAGTTTATACCTAGAATCGTAACTGGAGGAGTACATTTTACGTTGAACATACCAGATACAGGGTAACTTTGCGGCAATTTTTGTAGCACCACGCACAGGGTTGCAGAAGGGATACCAAGAGAGGGAGAGAGAGAGAGAGAGAGAGAGAGAGAGAGAGAGAAATAGAGAGGAGAATTATTATCGTGTGATAAGAAGAGAAGGAAAAGTGGAAAGCGTGTCGACAACAAACGGGAGACGATATGGTCAGCTCAGAAAGGAATGCAGAGGCAGAACCGGCGTGGTAGAGTTGCTCGACGAGTCAGCAAACGCCTCGGCTCTCATTTGCAGCAATACTCGCGTCTATGATCGTGGAACACACGGTTATAGATCCATCGGGGCCATCGCGGTGAACGAGATCGCCCATTCTCTCTCTCCCTCCGTCTCCCCCCTCCTTTCTCTCTCCCTCCGTCTCCCCCCTCCTCTCTCTCTCTCTCTCTCTCTCTCTCTCTCTCTCTCATAGTCTTTATCCAATTGACTTAATCGACATAGGCGTCCCTCGTTCCACTGGTCGCAAGGTGCCACAACTATGTCTAGGATCCTAACTCGCCATTACAGGTGATTCTCTCGAGTCCTTTAAAAAATCAACTTCGATCCTGAAAACAATACACTTGAATATCTGTCATTTTTTACGACAGTTCGATAGTTGCTGCGAATTTTACGCATTTATGGCAAAAATGAGTAGGTGAAACACAAAAGCAAAATTAAATGAATCTAATATTACTGATGCACTATTTACAACCCATTAAAGTTATAAAAGGAAGAAATAATTTTTGATGTAACTCCCTTTTGTTGCAACGAAAGCAAACAATTTCGCACAAAGATCCACAGTCTAACAATTCCTTTATTAGATTGTATTCAACACGATACCTGACTGTTGTGGACTAAAACCACAAGTGTTACAAATACTAATACAATAATATTAATACGTTCACGGACAGTAAAAATTTCAGTCAGCTGCAAAAATAGACAGGCAATTTTTCTTGAAACTAGTTGTACTATCCGAAATTTGATTAGCCATAAACAACAATATTAAGTTAACTTTCAAAATAACTAGAAAACTAATTTCGTACTAAATTAGTAATGACAGTTGCTGATTACTTTGAAATGTATATTAATTACAAAAACTTAAGGTTGTATAAAATTAAATGAATAAAAATTGGCTTTAAAATTTGAGTGCTATAGCATTCGTGTAATTTTGCATCACTATGACAATGAATGCTATAGCATTCACGTCCGCGAACGTGTTAATATCGCAATAATAATAATGAACTACATATGCATAAAAGTAAGCCCATGTGGAAATATTCTAGGTCAGAGGAAATTGGTCAGAGGTCAGAGTATTGGAGTTGAAACAGCATCGAGCGCAAATTGTTAAATGATTGGAAGATTCGGCTCGTTCGATGAAACGATGGAATGAAATTCGCCGTTGATCCCGATCCAGGGAAAGAGAGGATCGCCGACGATGGTAGTTCGGTTGACGATAAACGGCTCGACTTATCCACTTAGTTAGCCGGTCGGTGAAAAAAAAAAGGCACAACGTCTAATTTGGATGCGGCTAATGGTAACCTTTTAGCCGCAATCACGGGACGAAGACGACCTCGGGCTACTTCGTTCAATGGCAGTCAGTCGAGTTGATTCAATCCTCTCGTGCGCACTGCCGCCGATGCTGAACGAGACTCCTATTTAGCGGGAGCTTAATTGGACGGCTACCAAATTAAAAGAAACTCCGTCCCCGGGACCGCCATTCACCACTCGGAACCAGAAGGACTCGGTCGTTCCTCCGTGCGATCACTATTAGAAATTCCCTCCTCCGAATCTGTTACTGCGACACGAATCGGTTTCTGAACTTTATTTAGGATTTCATTTAAAATATTACTGCGCATCATGCTGTTCGTGTTTCAGATGTTTTCATTTGGGGTATGTACTATTCAAGCTTTGTCGCTGATAGACGCTGTGGACTTTTAGTACTAAACTGCGAATTTTTATGGAAAATAGAAATTGTTTGCATCAATTACAGTACACAGGGGCCAAACAGAAATGTTTTTCTTCCTTCGATAATTTTATAAGCTAGGACTATCGCATTGAAACTCTTCCACTCTTTGAGGCACACGCTTTGAAAGAAAATAAAAACCTTACTTAGTTGCACAGAATTTTATGAATTCACTGCGTCAAACTATGCGCCAACCTTAATCACAGCAGCACACACAACGTACTGATGTGTTTTGATTTACACATTTACCATTGGTAAATAGCATTGCCAATTGAATGAAAAACTTTAAATAAAATATTAAACTGCATGACTATTGGTAACTTCATCTTTTCGAAGTGGGTTAAAATATATCCCACCATGCATGAAAAGCTAAGCAAAAGGTGGGATAGTGTTTAACCCGCCTAGCCCCAAAGAGTTAATCTATCCCTGCTTTAAATCTCTATGCACTCTATATATTTATTACGTTTTCTTCTTCGATTTCAGATAAAAATCCGCAGACCAGCGATGTCATAAACTGTCTAATTATCCAGCATTTTTCAAAAGAAACACGATCATCTGGCGCTGTCGGATTTTCGCGAAGTCTCGTGCCAGTGAAACGATCCCCGTGAACGTGTGAAGTTCGATGGAATTATTATTGACGTTATTGACGTTCGATGGAATTACTATAGAGGTAAAAGAGAGGCGTCACACGTTGGAAGACAAAGGTTGAGAACGATCTGGTGGCACCGGGCGTAATAGGCGAATCACTGCCGATCAATTTGCATCAGAACGGACAGCTAATGACAGATCCGCGTAGGAAGGAGCTGAATCGTCGAGGGGGAGAGGGAGAACAGTGCAAGGCTGCGTTGCTCGTCGCCGATTCATTAATTTCTCTGTGTCTGGAGCGGACAAAAAGCCGCGGCATCGAGACGGAAAGCGGACAGGAAGCCCCTCGCGATTAATCGCCGATTCCTCATAACGGAACCCCGTCCCTCTTATTCGCGCTGAACGACATGCAGCGATTAATCCACTCTTTTTTCCTTGTCCTCGTCGCGAGGTATGCGTGTCGCTGAAACATGATCCCCATAATACACTCCTTTGCAACCCTGAAGCTTATTAGATCCTCCGCAGTCTTCTCGCGCGTTTTACTAAATGATCCAACTGGTTCAAAAGAACATTGCATTGCATTCTGGTAATTATTCCTGCTCTAACATCTTCAAGATGTTCATACGGTGCACCGCAACCAAAATGGCTGACCAAATCCTGATCATATTTGGACTAGACATTGAGCATTTGACCTGTGAAAGACCTGTGAACAAATTTTTTATTTCTTTTTTTTACGACTTGTTTAATAGTTTTATTGACGAATTGCAAAATATCATATTTAAAGCGTAAAGATATGAAACGAAACTATGAAGCGCGACATCATTGAATATCGTAGAAAATTTTAGTTATTAATATGTAGGGGTTAAAGAAGATTCGACGAACTCTAATTCTTCAGACCGCAAACCGCTCGTCCCGCTATCTCCACTATCACAGGGCACAGCCTCTGTTCAGCTTATCAACGTCCTTTGAGACAGCAGAAGTCGGCCGAGTCGCGTTCTCTCGGATCTTTCGTGGCGATAAGAAGAAAAGTTGGTCTAGAGGCTCGGTTGCAACGGGAACAGAGAGCCGGTTGCTCGATCATACAATTTTTCCAGCAAAGGACCGTCTCTCGGGCCCGGAGCGTTCTGGATTTTTCTCCAGGCTCGTCTTCCACCACCGTTTACATTGATAAACCGTCCGGCCAGGGACGTTTACCCTGGCGGGGTCAGTGTCACGCCATGGGCCCGCAGAGTTCGTTGACTGAGTAAGCCGAGCCAACCTCGGACCAAGGACCGGTTGGTCCACCCTTCGTCCCACCCTGCCCACTGACAGTGCCGGAGCTTTATCCCTTGTAGCCCTAAGTGCACCGGATCGTATCAACTACTTAATCTGCTATCAACTACTTGACTGCTCTTTTTGGAGCCCGGCCACACGTCCCCCACCACGGATCGACTCTTTCTGGACCATTTGCAGCCATTTTGTGAGCTCGGACTCCGGTCGCCACCTCCGACCGTGACCTTTAGGCACTTTTCAAGCCTACCGATGGTCCCACAGGACTCCCACAAGTCCTCGGAATCCTAGATTCACGGTGCACCTCGATGGTTGACATCGAGTTGATCCGCAATTTTTATTCGTGTTCTCTTTCGATACATCTTGATACCTAGTTCGTTTTAAATAACGTCAATTTCAAGTACCTTCAACTTCTATCTTGGACCTGGTTAATTTTGAAAAATTTTCCTCTTCGATCTTTCGAACCTTCTTAAAATATTTGAATTTCAATGCCTGGCTGCGATCCAGACCGTGAACACTCATTTTGACGGAAGTTTCTGCATGATAGGCTTAGAGGTCTGACCTTTCCATGTTTCCAACACTTGTTATGCACACACTTGCAAAGCAGGACACTTGCGATGGAAGCGTACCTTGATGTTTGACCTTTTACACGGTTTCAATACCTAACTTGTGCTAGATCCTCACCTGTCCAGCCACTTTTATCGTTGCGCTTCTTTATGACTCTTTGAAGACTGACCTTCTCAGCACTTTTAACACTTAACCAAACCTAAATAGCCTTCTCTGATCGGCTCAGACGTTGAACTTCACGAATCCTCTTAGTCCTGAAGACTTAGAGGACTCTGCTAGAAGTTCGGTCAACGTAAAACGATCAAATCATTTTTGATTTGGGATGAAGTAAATGAGGACAGATCTAAGTTGTCTCGTTAGAGGAGTTTGCTATTTCTCAGAGAGTTTGCGGATTCCGAGCCTCCGGCCGGCCATTTTGAAATCAATCGTGTACCGACGGCGTCGGGTGTGTAATCGTGTCCCGATTTTCGTGCAAACACTGCAGAAACCTAGTCTCCCAAGGACCCTGCGCATCTTTCGTTCGCGACGCGCAACGCGACGCTCTTCGAACTCAATTTGCAGTCGGAACCGAGTGCAAATACGCAAGCGGGCATCAATGCAACTAGGTTGCAATCTTCTCTCCTTGGTTGCGCCAGCATCTTTGCACAATTATACAAAATCACAAAAAATTTATTGGGAATGGGTGTATATATAATAAAAGATCACTCTCTTATAAAGCACATTAAATTGAAATTATATTTCAAATGTTCTCTAATAAGCACGTCGTGAGATACGTCTTTACCTTTTGAGAGAAACGTCGCGAATGAATCAAGAAAACGAAACAGAGGAGGAACAGTCCAATATGAACATCAGAAGATCGAGGGTCCCATGCCGGGGACAACATACAATGTATATTAACTGCAGATACAATGTATATCAACTTCAGATACAATGTATATCTAAAGCCGATTCAAATGATCCTTCCTTCTAAAGAAATAACAGTTCTTCATTAAGTCCGTAAAAAATGTCTTATATTGTCATGCTATATTCGACTTTTTAAGGTAATCAAAAAGAGAAAATACATTTTCATTTAACTCCCGGTTCTTACACTTGATTCGGGCAATTTTTATTTTACATAACTTTCTCATGTGTCCAAATAACCAACGCCATTATCGGCTGGCAACTACACCTCGTGCGTCGCGTACAAAAACAAGAAAAAATTGAAATGGAGATTAAAACGCTTTGCAGACATCTAATAATTCATCCGCACAGCAGAAGACAGTTCACATAATAGAATCTCTCTAGTAGTTTCGCAACGTGTTCTTATTAGTCCGAACGATGGTTGTCCTAACAAACATTCCATCGCCTGTTGGACTTAGTTCGGATAACGGAGGCTCTGTTACGAGTCCGTATAAACAACCGACGTTAAATTAAAAAAAAACCTGCTGGTCTTAAACGAGGCGCGGACGTAGAGCGAGGTTCCGACGGCGTGTTCGCGCTCTTTCTTTTTCCCGTTTCGTCGGCTGACGAAGAAGTAATAGACCGAGCGTCGAAGGAAATTGGAAATCTGATTGAACAGACGGATAACACCGGTTATTCGGAGCATGTAGCCATCAAGGGTGTCACTCCGTAAAGGACGTTGATACCAGTCGCGGATAATATCGCGCGTCTGCGTCGCGACGCATCTATTTATAGGAGAAACGTGCTAAACCGATGCGGTGGAAAGCGTACGCCGTGCCCAGCCTGGGAACGTCCGTTTATCCTGCGAACAATTTCCTTCGCGAATCCGCTTTTCCTTTTTGCACAAGAAACCGGAGTCCTGCTGATTAGACTTCCCGAAGCTGTTCGATTGAAAATGCCGTTCGAGACCTGCCGCGGAATCCGAGATACGATGAGGTTTACCCATTTGTGGAGCTAATAACTGGCGGGTCTTTGCGCAAAATAAAAATTGGATGCACAAATTATATGAAACGGGAGCGAAACAGGAATTTCCTCGTTTTAATGATTCTAATCAGCTGAAACTAACACATTCATATATTATACATATTTATTACATATATATACATATTTATACATATTTATTAATTCTTTTAATCTGTATTAAATTGCACTTGGTTTTTCTGAAGTATCGATCCTCGTACGCTTCTGACAAATAAGAGCCTAGGATAATATTCCTATAAAAGGAGAAGGTAAAGAATTTATGAGATAATATCGACGATTTCCAAGATTTGAGAAGAAAAATTAAGAGAGTCTGTGCACCTGCTATGCGGAAGAATTTGAATTAAGTGGATAGTGTTTGTGACTGAAGGAAGATTGAAAAGAAGTAGAACTGATTACATTGGAATCTAGAACGAAATCATTGCAATTAATGCGAATGCGCAGTCAGATGTTTCGAAAAACGAACCAACCGAGGGAACATAAACTATTCCGGAGTTTCGCGAAGTCTCTCGAGTGCTCGAATGCGGTCTATGCAAATCAGTCCGACCTCTCGGCGTTACGTACAGTGTGTACGCGCCATAAGGACCGGATCGATAAGTCGCCACCTCGACGTAAGCACACTCGAACGATCGAGCCGCGATGTCGTAAGTGGCGAGAATCATCTGCCGTGCTGTGCCGCCATAAGTTGAAAACGATCTGCGAAATTCGATCGATGCACCAAAATTATCAGATATTTAAAAAATGTAATATATAATTTAAAAATTGACGATTCATAGACGATATGTTGTATACCGTCGCTCTTTTGTAATTGTAAATAACAAAAAAAAAAAATAGGAAAGTAAAGTCGAAGTGTTGTTAAATATTCCTTAAAAAGATATTTTCATTTTGTTTGATTCCTTTCGAATCCTGACTCTGAGGGGCCACTAAAATTGTTACACCAATATTCAAACCACCATTTATGCTACTCAATTAGTTTTTAATAATTGTATGAATGAATAAAATTGTATGGATGATACCAGGATCAGTTTAATTACAATTGCATAGCTTTGTTAATATTGGACCATACGATTTGGTTTTTTTTTAATAAGTTAGCACAATTGGTTTGCTACATAAAGTGAAAAAAATTTTTTACAAAAATTGCAATTGCTCAAAATTGTAGAGAAAATAATAAAAGTTGTATTTTGCAACTTTCTTATGTCGACTTACATTGAAAATTTAGGAAGTACGATTTGTAGATCTGTATGAATTATACAGATTCTGAGAATTTCATCAAAATCGGTCAACACTGCAATGAGCTACAGATATTCCAAAATGATCACATAAGGGTGAAATTCCCTGACAAGTCCAAAATTCTACTTTCGCCTTTAAGTATTCATCATTAAACGTTTGCAGCTCATTGCAACGTTGATCGATTTAGATGAAATATTCGGAATATGTATAATTGAGGGAGATGTACAAAACATGCTTTTTAAATTTGTAATATAAGCACGCATAAAAACGTTGCAAAATACAACTCTCGGTACATTCTCTGTAATTTCGACCGATTGCAATTTTATTCAAACATTTTTCCCACGTTATGTAGCGATCCAATTGTTCTAACTTCTCAAAAAAATTCAAGTAGTATAGTCCAATATTGACGAAGTTATGCGATTTTTAAGAGCGTCCGAATATTTGTGGGAGTTACTGTATATAAAACGAAAGAAATCCTTTAGAATGTGAATATTCCAGATCGGAAGACATATTTCTTGATTTCGAAGTTACAATAGCTTCGAGTGCAAAGGGTTAACAATTATCGGAAACAGAATGTTTAATTACACCAATGATTTTCAACTGAAACGGTGCGGCGGTAAATATCGTGTTAACGGTAAAAGAATTTTGGGAGGCGAAGGAACGCGACAGAACGGGGTCAGCAATGGCGTCGAAGGGATGACAAATGGAAAGCCTCGCGGATACGGTTTCTCCCAAGGCTGGTTAGCCGCAGGGGAGATCCGACGGATAAGAACAGGCTGCGCAAATTGACGCGCGAACCACCGAAAAGGAAATTCACGAGGCCCAGAAAAGGAAGACGAGGCGAACAAGGAAAAGCCCTGGGAAATTCGAGCCTTGATCACCGTGACGAATAAGGGCTCGGGGTCCTTCGTGGAAAACCCGATTTGTCCTATCCGCTTCTCGAACCGTCCCAACTCGTAAATATTAGCAGAACCGGGGGACAAAAATTAATTATTTATGTGCGCCGCCGAGTTGGTCTTTCTCTCTTTCAGAAAAAACAAAACGAAACTGGAGACGAAGTACTTCCCTATGGCAACCCGCTTTTTTAAGCTGCTGGAATTCGACCTGGAAATCACCGAAAGAAATAAAAACGAATGGATGCATGGGACATTTTAGGTTTTGAAAAAAATTGGAAAACTGAGTATGAGTTATGGGGAGCGGGAAATTCGAAACGTAGGATTTTCTGGTGGATTGTATGGAGTTTAAGAGGCTTACATTTCACTTTAACAGTGCTCTAAATGTTATACAGTGTTACACGGTCTCATAAGTAGATTTTCAATAATTTTGCTGTACCAAAAGGAAGCTTAAACATTACATTTTATATAATAATCCTAAGCAAAATTATTATATTGCGTTACTAAGCACGAGTGCATAAAAATTTGTATTTGTATAAGAATCTGCAGTCGTCGATATTGTCTGGAATAATTATCATGTTGAACTGCTGGTATTTTCTGTCAGAATATTCGCTTTCCAATGGAAAGTGAACGCGTCTCGCGTGAATCCAGTCGAAATAAATGTAAAAATCGAATGTAGTATGTCGCCAGCTTGTGGCCAAGGCTCAACGACCGCGACCGCAGTGCACCGAGAAACGAGCATGTCAAGTGCAACTGGCAGCTAATTAGCATCGCATCTGTATTTATGGAAAATCAATGTACCCGGCCAGGCCAAACGGAGATACGATCGTCAGCCGGATTCTGTTAGAGATTCGCGATAAGAGTGCCCTGACCGAGAGTAGACTGGTAGAATACCTCCATCTTGGGCCTGGCCATATTGGAATCCTGTTTTTTTCAAGACATTGATCGTAAACGACGCTATTAAAAATTCACGATCGCTGTACCGACTGTAAAACCACAGACATTAGAATCTCCTGAGGTCTACACTGCCGCCGAAAAATATTACATGAACGACACATTAACGCTTTATACTGGAAAGACACTTAAAACTCGATCGTTGCTAGACTGCGAAAATGCGAAATAAAAAATCCTCAAATCCTCGATCGTCAAAAATGTATTGCTTCTTTCAAATAAAATTAATTATGCAAAATAATAATTGTCTGCATCGACTACAACAGCCAGATGTACATTTAATTCTTTCTTCAACAATTTTAGCAAGTTCAAAATATTATATATTGACGTCCTCAAATTGCTTCGATCCTTCTATATTTTTAAATTGCACCCACTAATTTTTGCTATAACACTATTAATCATTTCTTATTGTCCATAATTACTCTTCCTATATGCAACTTGCGATATTTTGTAGAGCTATCGCGAGTATTTTAATCTAGTTAAAATACAATCAAATGTGTTTAACGAACAGTGTCGACTTTATGCTGTCGATGAAAAATATCAATCAAAAGAGGCGATTCAAATTGTGTTTTTGATTCGCAGCGTTTCCATTCGATCGACGAGTGAATTGTAGAACATCGAAGACTTCGATCTGCGAAAGATTTGTCGGCCCTGTTCGCGAGAATGGAGGATCGATCACGATCGATTTCCCGACGTTGCGGTGTAGATCATCGACGATAAGTTAACGGCGTTACCTCGACGTCCGATGGCATCGAATCGGATCGAACGATCGGTCGCCGGCGAGCCGATGAACGATAAGGGCGTTGCTAATTGCCCGTCGTTGCTTTTAATTGCCCGCGGACACGTTATATTAACGGCCGACCGTAGCGGTAACCATTAACGGTGGTCGGAACCCGAGACGGTACAATTATTTTTCAAACTTGTCCGTTTACCATCGGCCCGTTGAATCACTGGGCCCATTGTTAGTCGGAGGATCGTCCCTTGCTCGTACACCGGGCCTGGACGATCCTATAAACAGTTGGCTGAACACGCGAAATTATAATAAATACGAGACACCGTGTACTCTCAACCCCGTTTTTAAGACCTTCAAACCATAATCAAGACAAACATTTTCGTTTCTGTAGGTTTGAGAGGCAGGAACGAACAGCCCCTAAATTATTTGCGCACAGTTCGGCAAAGTCGACTTCTGTTTACAGAGGCTTACGTAATCAGCAGCAACTCCGCAAATATTTGACAAAACTGCTATACAAAAATTCTGAGCACTGCTTTCAACATGCCAGAATATGTATGCCAAGTATGGCAGTCGCGAGACTTCCGGTTTCCATGAAGTGTATTCGCGAAGCTAATCGATCTGAAGCGCACCCTCTTTCGAAGCAACCGCCATGACCAAACAGGGGATTTTATGCATTTATTACAAAAATACTGTTATATCATATTTAACCTATCAAACATATTAAGAACGGAAATAAATTTCTATTTCCCTCCAATTTATTTTGCAGTGGAAAATGTTTGCTTCGCTTAAAGATCCCTCGTCTAGTTATGACTCTATGATTACCTCAAAACGAAACGTTCCTCCTTTTCTTTCCGTGACCCATAAATCATTTCGATGCCCGTCGGAGTCGAATTTCCATATCCAGAAAGCCTATCGATCGTTTTTCTTCGATTTACGCCCAGGGTCGCGATAACGAAAGCGGTTCCAGTCGAAGCCTCGTAAGAAAAACGTGAACAAAAAGAATCGGGGATCTTTTCGGTGCGAGCGGAAACCGCTTCGAAATTGTTCGAGAGATACCGTGGCCCCGGGCACTCGGTGCTGAACGACGCGACGACCAGACGATCTATCGATCAGACAGGGCCCCGGTCGAGATGCATAAACGATCGAGACGGCCGGTTCCGTTGTCTCTGATGCATTATGTAACCCCCCGAGGATTGCACCCGGCCGAGCTTTCGTCTTCATGAATACCGGCATCGAGATCGAGGACTACTGCCGTTTCGTTGATCCTTCGAGATCAACGATAACCCGCAATAGTTATAGTTATAGTTACCCGTGACGCTGTCCCGGAGAAAAAAGTCGCCAGCTAGCTTCAGGAAATTTTTTCGAGCGATTGGTAGTTGTTAATTCGACCGTATTTCTTTTTAGAAAATTGGTGATGTGGAGGAAAAAGGCAGTGCAATAACATTGAATATTTTGGGAAATTTTTTAGAGCCGTTGTATCAAAATTATTGAAAGAGAAAATGCATTTTACTTACGAGAAAGTTTACTTACGAGAAAGAAGAATATCCATAATTATTCTCAGAACAACCCTCGGGGTTTCTAGTTGTTAAATAAATGATTACCAAGCATTTGTTAATCTCGCTCCAAGGAAAACAATGTAGAAAAGCAGACGTTTGTTCGAAGATCGGTGGAGTAATTCTAGCATCGGAAAATTCTGGAAACAAGGGACGTTTGAGTAGGACGATTTAGTTAATCCGAGGCGAGAACAAAGGAAGATTTTGAATAGCAGAAATTCGTACTGCGAGCGACGGCTATCTTGACAGAGCCGTTACGCAAACACTGTGGACAGATAGCGGGTCCGTCCGAGATAGGATGATCGGTTTTAGGTTCGTCCGATCGACCATCCATCCCCGAGAGTCAACAGACGCGATCTACCCCCAGAATCCTCGTCTTGTCTCCGTTCTTTTCGAGATAACACCGGAAGATAGGCCTGGGCTACGTGGGAAAATATCGATCCGTGTCTCTCTCCTTCCTCTTTCTTCTGTATCTTGTTTGCCGTTCGATACTCACCTTTCTAATCGGTGGGATTATTTGTTTATTTGTCCCCGTTATCGACCAGCAGAGCGAATCATTGAGAAACGGACGGGGACCGACTGGAAAAAACGTGAACACTGTTGCACGGCAAATATTTCCCGAGAGAGTGTCCAACATGTTGACGATAAAGCGTGCACGAAGCAAAACAAGCTCTCATTTCGAATATCCATTCGACGGATACCAGGATCAGGGAAAAACTTGAAAATTTACATACATATAGTACACGACAATGAAAACGTCATTAATTATAAAATTAAAAATTAGAATCTGTCGCCTCGTAAAAAGAACAAGACATAATTTATTTGGATTCTCTCTGATTTTTATCGCAGGGAATCGAGTGTAACTTTCCTTTGAATTGAAATCTCTCAACCATCACATTGGAGATCCATTACTTACTTGAAAAATGAAATGAACACGTAGAATATTTTTTGTGGCTTAGTTTAGAAAGTACAATGTACGTTAATTGTCTTCCTTCCATGAAGAAAGGAAACTACGAATTAATTTATACGCTTAATGATTATATACTCGAAGCGATCTCTATAATTTCGTTATAATTTCAATAGAGCTCGTTTTCTAAAACTGCGTTTAAGTTTCTAGCGATTTATTGAGCAGGAAGTGTGCAGTGACATAAAAATTGTTGCGAATTATGGCAAGGTGAGTTTCGCCGGCGCCTCCGAGTCGCCGTTAGTGTGCAAAGGGTTAATAAGCACGCGACATATGCTCGAGCTGGACATTCGGCGGGATAGTTCGCTCGATAAGCGGCTTTCGATCACTGAATATCAAACAGACGAATTAATTACGCGACTCGTGCCGGTCTACGGCAAGCTTTTTTGCTCGAAGAGGCAACGCCATTTTGTAATCTACCGGCTACTCGTACGAGTTTCGCAAATGTTAGCGTTGTCGGTTTCCCGTCTCGTTTGTCGAGTTTGCACAAACACGAGCGTGCAAGGCTTAGGGAAGTATTTTTCGAGAATTACGGTAGGGTTTCGCGTGATTTCGAATTTAGGCGAATCCACCGTGACAAAAGGTGCCTCCACGATGTACACGCG
The DNA here is from genome assembly GCA_028454255.1 of Halictus ligatus. Classification (NCBI taxonomy): domain Eukaryota; kingdom Metazoa; phylum Arthropoda; class Insecta; order Hymenoptera; family Halictidae; genus Halictus; species Halictus ligatus. Next base: position 3,806,897 of record CM052134.1, read on the forward strand.
CCGCGACAGTGCTCGTGTCGCGGAGAAAGAAAAGATATATAGGTGAGTGGCCCCGTGGCGCAGTGATTCACGCGACAAATATAATTTATTCGCGAGTTCCACGCCTCTCTGCAAGCTTCTTGCGCCGCCGCGCCGGTTCCCTTCGTTCCTTTAACCTGTCTTCGATCCGAGAGAGATCACAAAACTTTAAATACGCAAAACTTTTAACTACAGTCGCGTCGGTATTTAAGTTGACGCGGTCGAATTCGGAGTACACGACGCTGTTTTTTTTTTTGTAATATGGTTTGTACTTGACTTTTCTGGTCTTCTGCTTCTGTTTACAGTGAGCATGGGGTAGTGCCACAGTCCATTGTACAGTTTCAAAACAAAAGTATCGCGGAAAGTGTAGTAATTACAAATTTCTAAAATTCTTGTCAAATTTTTGCCAGTCGAAAAGTAAGTAGACGCAAACAAATTTTTTATTTTTAATACAAATTCATGAGTATAATTACTTATTAATTGTATTAGTATACGTAGCTGATTATAAAATATTTTTAGCATGTAATATCTATAATAATAAATAGTTATTATTTGTAGTATTCCTAAAACTAGAGAATTACAAGTTTTTGAGAGAATTCAAAGTTATAAAAGAAGAATGGATAAAAAGAGTTTGCAGCAAATAGCTGTGGAGTTTGGAATCTCCAAAGAAGGCGTTCGGAAAATATGTGCAAAACTAAAAAACACAGGTAAACCTGAAAATATGATGAGAACAGGTAGGAAGAGAAAAACATCTGCTCGTCAAGATCGACAAATTGTTAAGGAAGTAAAAAAAAATCCCTTTATTAGTGCAAGACAAATAAAAGAAAATTTGTCTTTGCCGATATCCATTACGCAAATGAAATCACGCATTCATGAACAAAATTTACATGAACGGATATCAAGAAAAAGACTTTATATTTCTAAGGTAAATGTTCAAAAACGTTTACATTTTGTAAAGGAGCATTATAAAAAACCAATTTCGTTTCGGGTGTCAATAATATAGAGCGATGAATCTAAATTTGAAATAATTTCAAATAAAAGAAGGAAATATGCTTGGAGAAAAGAAGGTCAGACATTTAAACAAAAATTAATAATACCCACTATTAAACATGTCGGTGGCAGTATAATGACATGGGGTTCTTTTAATAACAACTACGTTGGAAATTTAGCAGTAATCGATGGAAAACTTACTGCTGCCAAATACATAGAATCATTGCAAGAAAATTTATTTTCATCTATGGCAAAATTCGGAGTTCAGAGGTCCTACGTGTTTTCGATATTAACAAAACTTAATAAAAATTAACAAAAATGAAAAAATGTGTTAATTTTATTACTGTATTTTGACTAGAATTACAAAGACTGAATAAACATATTATTGTTACGAACTAATATTGCATTGACACTTATCACAGTTTTTGACTTACGTTCCTATGCACACTACAAACAACAACAATTTATCATTATAAATATTAAATGCTAAAAATATTTTACAATCAGCCACGTATATTGATACAATTAATAAGTAATTATAGTCATGAATTTGTTTCAAAAGTAAAAAATTTGTTTGTGTCAACTTACTTTCCGACTGGCGAAAATTTAACAAGAATTTTAGTAATTTGTAATTACTACACTTTCCGCGATACTTTCGTTTTGAAACTCTACAATTGACTGTGGCACTACCCATGCTTACTGTAAACAGGAGCAAAAGACCAGGAAAGGCAAGTACAAACCATATTAAAAAGAAAAAACAGTATCGCGTACTCCGAATTCGTCCGCGTCAACTTGAATACCGACGCGACTATACGTCCCCTAAAAACCCGAAAATTACCCGTCCTATCCATACAATTCACAATAGCAATCATTTCTATGTTTGACAGTTTCGTAGTAAATTGCACTTAGTAGACCATTTTTGTATTGGCGGTAATAGCAATAATTTTTAGATATTTATATTCACCGAAGTTGCATTCGTATTTTATATAATTATAATATTACCAATAGAGGTACTCTGGATCGTGGAATAACTACAGGACAGGGACTGAAGGATGTAAATATCCTTCTTTAACACGTTGACTGCCATGTCACCCATATATGGGTGACGGAATTATTTGTCCAGGTTTTAAAATGAATTTTTACGTTAATAAATTCATTGTACCAAATTTGATTAGGATCTGTCAAATGCAAGAAAATTGGTGGATTACTCCATATCATACATTTAATTTTTTCAATTTTTATTTCATTAAAAAACTTAATTTGATTTTATGGAATTTGTAAGGTTCCTAGTTTGGCAGTCAAAGTGTTAATAGGCTAAGAACCACAATCTTTTTGAACCGACGGCATAGCAATTTACTTCTACTTAACCGCTCCATTAAACTAGCTATAACGTAAAGAAGCTATTCGTTCTTTTTCTGGAGTGCACGTTTTCCTGTATTTTGCATAACGATTCTCGACAGTAAAATTCCACGAATCGTCGAGAGTATGATAACATTCGTTTTGTGAAATGATATTCTCTAAAATTCCTTTGGGAAGAAACAACAAATGAATTGAACCCTTTTAAATGGAACAAGAATCGAAATTGAACGAATTCTGGAATGAAACTCTTGTAGAAGGAACGAAATTTAAAATTGAATGAAGTAAGCATTTCAAGAAGTAACGAAAATTGAAATCAAATGAATCAAGCTCCTACAAGAGGAACACAAATTGAAAGTGAATTAATTAAAATCCTTCCAGAGAATTACTTTCAGAGAATCAAGCTACAAGAATGGAAAATTATAAGAAATCTGAAGAACAAAAACATTTTTAAGCTCTCTGTAAATGTCACTCTCACTCGGAGATATTTTTTTTTTGTTTACATTATAATAATAAATTTATCTTGCCGATCCCACGAGTGTAAGATAGCAGAGTTCCTCAAGAAGAGACAATAAAAATTGGAATTAATTCGATTAAGAGGACGCGCGATCATGCGTCCCGAACCTCGGACCGTGCTCACCTTGGGCCGCGTTCAAAAATAATAATTTCCAGGGATAAATTATCCGTGTCCAATTCGATCCCTCTCGGCCTGGTGACTTCTTTCTCCAGTGGCGGTCGCGATCGCCCGGGTTTTTCGTCGTCCGGCTTGATTTACACGAAACAAGTGTCACGGCTGGATATATTTAGACGTGGCGTCGTCAGGGGCCGATTCTTCTGTCCCTCGCAGTGTATCATCGCTACAGGAGAAAGCTTCCAAAAAGAAAGCCTCGATGTTCTTCGATCTTCGAAATATGATCGTACGAAATATTTCATTTAAATATATTACATTTTTAACCCTTTGCACTCGACTGCCATCTCTGAGGCATTGAAAATCGATATAATTAAAAACAATTTCTACGTTGCTAAATGTTTTTCTGTTTAACTCTCCGCGAGCAACCTGAGTCGTTTATGTTCCGAGTAAAATTTCACTCTTACATTTCTTTCTTATCAACCTCCAATTTTCCTACTAACGCTCCAAACATTTGACGTCCCAACGATTATACATATTAAAATAGGGATATCAATACGTATTCTAGAATTTTTGAAAATTCTTTGAAAACCTAGAACAGTAAAAAAATTTGTCGTAAACTTAAACGACTCAGTATGCAGACGGCGAATCAACTACTAACTCGGAGAATTAATTAACAATTGAGTTGATTAAACATGTAACGAAAATATTCTACATCAAATAAAATTTCGGAATGAAAAATAGATTCGAGTGCAAACGGTTCAATTTTTCCTACCCCAATTCTTTAGCTGTTTTTCCAACGCAACGTGTCCAAGCTAACATAAATACAATCTAGCAAAAAATGTTCACTGTAATCGATAGGTCAAATATTCCTTGGCTGACTAAAGGCATGTTCGAGGTTCCAGGAAGATCCACTTGACAGTAATGACAAAAACCCTAACGAGCAATCATATGCGACTGCGACGCACGTCATCGGGGCGATTATACCGGATTGATCGATTCCCCGAAGGGGTTTAACCGCGCAGGAACGAGTTCAAGGTTAATCGTCCTGGTTTCTGTTAATTATTCAACGACAACGGTTGCGAATTGCCCGCGAAAAGGTCGTGCACTGTCTGAACGTTCAAAGTGACGACGGGTCAAACGCTGAAGAGTGAGAGTGAGAGAGAGAAAGAGAGAGAGAAAGAAAAAATGGAGAATGAGGAAGAAAGAAAGAAAGAACGAGCAAGCACACACGCAGAGGGATCGGTGGCTCCTGTCCAGGGGTTGTTGCCATGCGAGGGGTGGAACTCGCGCAGAAACGACCGCGCCCTGCCCGCAGTAATTGATTGAGCCGCGCCCTGCGAGGGTGTTAGCGCTCACCGAGCCACTTCGAGGGCTCTACCAGCTACACCGGACGATAGCGAGTTTAACTGCTACGGTGTTTGAATGCGTACCACCCGATAGCGCCGCGGATTAATTATTTTCGAACACAGTGATCAGACAGTCCGGAGACATTAATCCTCCATGTGCCGAAGGATCGACGCTACGGAAATACTGGCTGCTTTTAAGAATCTACCCTGCCGAATTTATAGAGAAATTCGTAATGAATTATTTCATGGAAACGTTATACCATCGTACTTATCCATTTTTGCTGCGGAAGTTGAGATAAGGACATTTTTATAAATGGATGAAGTAAAGTAGTTGATAAACCTGTAAGGGGTAGCTCGCTCCAGTTGTTTCCGTATGCTTGGCATTTAGGCAATTATGATATAAAAGAATCTGTATTTGCTTCAACCCCTGACAAATAATCTCTACTTGTTCAAGATTTATTCTTGCTGTATGTGGATACGACAGTGCTTCGACCCCTAACCAATAATCTCCGTCTGCTCAGGATTTATTTTGTATTGCATAATTAACTTTGCTTCAACCCCTAATCAGTAATCTCTGTCTGCTCAGGATTTATCTTAATTTTATATTTAGCTGTGCTTCTAGTTATATATAACTGTATGTAACGAACAACCTTTATCTGTCTAGAATTCGTAGTATTTTCCGAGTCTTCGAAATTTTCTTTTCTTGTTGACTGAACATGTGAATATTTCACTTTCTTCGACAATTCTGACTTAAATCTATGAAATCATATGACTACGGACGACTACAATGTTAAACGCAATCCAAATAACAGAATGACACTGTTCAACTGGTGAAACTGTGAACCACTGTGCGCTGCTCGCGCGCGAAGCTCGAAGCAGCGACGGGGGTGGCAGCGATAGTTGGATCGGCGCTGTTGGCAGCGATATTATAGGCGGATGAGAGGGTGGTGGTGGTGAACCGTCACGCCACATGGTGTGATAGGGGCGCATTAAACGGCCAACCCCCGGCCAGCACCCTTGGCCCAACCTACGAACCAGGAGAACAGGGAGATCCAGATTTACACTCGGATCCATACTGATCCAGGGATAAAAAAAACTCCGGAAGTCCTGCGATCGTAAACTTAAAAAAACAACGACTCAACCACGATTAAAATCCGAATGATACACAAGCCACTGGTCTCTCTCATTCCACGAAACAGCATCGAACAATTGATGAAATAATATTAGCGAAGTTAACGCGTCAGTCATTTACAATTTCGATAACAGTAATTCTTTATCAAAGTAATTTATTAAATGGAATACAAACATCAAAAAGGATAACGCTAAGAATAGACTATAGAATTTTGTAGATTTTGTAAGTGTAAATTCGTTTAGAAATCGTCTCCGAGTCTTGGTAGACGTGGTAGTCGAAATATTTTTCAGTGCGATGGCACGGCAGTTAACGTGTTAATCGATTTGTCGACACAGTGCTTTATATAGACTAATCTGTTCGAATGATTAATTGCGTACGCTCGTTTTGCACCCCTTTGAAGGTTGATAGAGGGGTGTGATCTATGGTCGGGGGTTGTTAACGACGAGCTTCTTGATTTCTGTTAGTTGATCGAACGGTTTGTTTGAAATGTGGGGCTCGGGCTCTGTGACCCACTTTCTTGCCTTGTTGCGCCACTTTCGGGGTAGTTTTAGTTTACGATCATTTTAAATCTTCTGGACTTACATCTTCTGGATTTCAGAAAGTGTCGAAACATATTGGAAATAAATTACAAGCCATGTTTCACTATTGCTTAGTCTTCTCATTCCTTAACTGTTAAATTAACTTACTTATTGCAACTAGACGGCGGATTCTATGCATTTAGGTGAAAAATGAGTTCAAAGCAGTGGTTGCATGGACAAATTAAAAGAAAATTGAAAAAATATCAATGCGTTAGTTTCAGCTAATTGAAATTGTTACAGGAAGAATGTGAATGTTCGGCTACTGTGTTGTACAATTTATACAGACAATTTTTACTTTGTATACGGCTCCGCCAATTATTATAAAGACTAACCCAAATATAATCTTCGCATTTCACATGATCTATTTTTGCACAACATCAAATAATTTCCTCGTCGAATTAAAGGACCTCGGCTGAACGCGAGCATGATAACTTAATTACCAAGGGGGTTAGGGGAAGAAAGGAAAGCCGATATCTCGCGATCGACGCGGAAAATCTTTATTCCGCCGTAAAGATCGGCGCCGTGGTAATTAGCAGCGATCGTGTGAGGCAAGCTCGCGAATTATGACTGAAAATGATACGGTTGGCGGAATCCACGACTACTCGGCTGTTGGTCGTGTCGTGAGGCCAGGTGATTCACGATCGCCTCGATGAAGCTGCACACGCCAGCTTCGTCGGGAATCATCGTGGGCGTATTAATCCTCGAGGAACAAACAAGCCTCGTTAACACCGGACATACTGGGGCCTAGTCGAGAGCTAGACTCTCTCGCCTAATTCCTCCCCTCCCCCGCCCCCGCACCCCGGTACAGTTTCCAGTTTCCCCGCGGGGCTTTACACCATTAAAAGCTTCCTAATTGCGGGGAAACCATCCTCTCGCCGTGGTGAATGAGTCACCTTAATGGGGGAACGGCCCAGGCAGGTAGACCCTTCTCGAGTGGAATTCCGAATGGTCTCCTCGGGGGCAGGCAACAAATCCTTGACTCTTTGGCCCTTGATCCTTCGGACCGTCAATTTCCTACCTTCGGATATAAAATCTTCTGCTCCGGCGACAATGGGTCACCTAGAAAAATTATTTACAGCAAAACCAACTCCAACCCCGACTCTTTATTTTTTATTTAACAACGTTGTTCCACTGATTGAAGTACTTTATCTGTAATCCTTCAACTTTGATTCTGTAATCCTATTCCTCTGACTCTGGAGGGCCAAAGTTGAAGGGTGTAAACTGAGCGAGAGGATTGAAATTACAGGATCAAAGATAAAGGACTGCTATTAGAGGATCAAAATTAGAGGATGAATAAACTAAAGGATCAGAGTTAGAGGATCGAAGTTAGAGAGTTAACGTCGTAGGACGAAAAATGGAGGGTCTGGCACTAGGTCCTCTAGTTTTCATCCTTCGACTCCGGCCGTTTAACTCCAATCTTCCAAGTTTGATCTCCCAGCTTCGATGCTCGTGTCCAAGGTTTAGAAAGGCCTCTCGTCAGTTCTTCGGCTCTGTCTTGAGGTCGACGACCCGGGAGCCAGGGGATGATACCCCGCCGAGTAATTAAAACTTCGTGGTCGACCATGGGGACGAGTAGGGGCATGCTCAGACAGTCAGCCAGTCCGCCGGCCTGGCATGCGTGCAGAGTGTGCAGACCAACCTTTGGATCCGTGGAAGATCTGGCCCCGAATACCGAACAGGCTTCGGAGTTGTTTGACCAGCTGCCACGAAGGAAGAAACACTCCCCACGCTCTCCTTTCCTCCTGCCCTCCTCTCACACACACACTCTCTCTCTCTCTCTCTCTCTCTCTCTCTCTCTCTCTCTCTCTCTCTATCTCCGCAACAACGCTTTCCCAATTCGGTTTCCTTGTCTCTTCGAGGAGTCTCCGATGACTTTTCCAACTATTGGGACACGTTCGACTAGCTTCTGGTGGAAGTGTGCGAGAGAATTTCGTCATCAATAGCTTAATAGACTATCATCCGGTTGGACCGTATGGTACAGGCTGTTTCGTTCAACATAGATCCCTTAGCACATTCCTTACCGGCGACTATTTCATTTTTGGAAGTCCGTGGTTCATGGCTGAAAGAATTTAACGCTAAACTCACTGAGCAATAAAAGTGACTAATATTCATTACCTCATAAAAATGACACAATTATTTTGATTATTTCGCTGTACGATTTTTCTTCAAGGTCATTCCCACCCTCGATTTTAAAGGTCATTATTTGCACAGTAACACATGTTCTTTTATAAAGGCATCAGTAGCAGGCATCAAGATGAATTCAAAGAACTCCCACATCGTGACCCTGAAGTGACCTTGAACGAAAAGTCACGATACTTCAAATGCAGTTTGGAAATTGAATATTCCGTGATTTCGGTGCAAAATATATAGGCTGCTCCTCAGCTGACTGGCTAAACCCGTTGCGCAAACTTCGCCCGCGTAAACTATAACGTTTACTCGAATTCGCACCTTTGTAATTCGTTTTTAACATCCCGTTAATAATTACAGGGAACAGAAGATCTCCCGAGACTTTGTCTCCTCTCCGGAGTTTATATAAGACTGTGTTAAACCGTTTATTGTCGTTTTATTAGCTCGCGCGGGTACTATAAATGCATAAAGTCCCCGGCGAGATTATGATAGAGGAAAACGTTCGCACGTCGAGGTGCTGCACTTAATGATCCTTAATGGTTGACGGCGTAAAAGTGAATGCAATGGCCGATTTATTTTTGCTTCGATCAACATTGCAGCTTACCGTGTGGTACAAATCACGATAAAAACTGTTGATCGAGGATTGACGATACCTTATGGACTATTAATCACGTCGCTAATTGTACAATAAAACGCCAATCGTAATTGAAAACGTTAACACGAACATCGAGTAGGTTCTGACTTTGAGGATTGTTCAATTCTCTTGTCCAACAATAATTGTCAAAGTTCAATCAGCATAAGTTTACTAAAAACTGTGCTCACCTAGTCTTTGCATAACGGCTTTGATCCTTTCAGGCCCCTTTTAAACACATTATTCAAGTATCCCACCTCTGGCCTAATTTGTGAAGAAGTTGAACAAATTTACCGAGTATGAGACTTTTCTTTTTTTTTTGTTTGTAGGAAATTGTTATCAATAAAGAAGTTATAACCAGCTCTGCTACGATGGAGATCGTAGATCAAGGGGTTCATACGTTAATTTAAATTAGTTACGTTTCTTTTCCAGGGGTTGAAGGGAACGCCAATATAATTAATAATTATGTGAATAGTCCACCAGTCGATCAAGTTTAACGCAATAAATTGCTTCAGTCAGCAGTCTCGTGAGATCGTCGGGGACCAGAAAAATGGCCGGCTCGATACGGCCCTGTCGTCGGCCGATCGTGAACATGGATGGTCGTCGGGTCGGTGGAACAGATCGCTGTAACAGTACCTCACGTGCCATGGGAATCCCATAACCGGCTGCGCGTAAAAAATCCGCAAGCGGGCGCAATCGGCCGGTCGAGATGGCAACAAGTGATGCAACTAGGCCGGGGCGGGTGCAGCTGAGCGCGAAAACGAATCCGTCGAGATCGGGTGTGGCGGTCGATGTTCATGGAAATCGATCGGGCCAGTTTCAAACATCGATCCCTACGCTAGCACCTTGCAACATTATCTTTTCCCAGCGAATGATTTCCGCGAGAGACTCGGGCGAGACAAGGCACAATATCATAAATTTGTCTTCATCTTTCTTCGGCAAGAAATATTAAAAACTTTCATAAAACAGTATTAATCTCTTCTTTATGGAACCTTTATCAACATACTTGTGGCAATTTTCGGATTGAAACCAGTCGAAACACGATACAGTTTGGATCACGTTTACTTGTTTAACACTTTGAACGTTCTTTAATAGCGCACCGCGTGGAAAGTTGATGAAAATTTATTCACCTGGCAGTTTCTTGTCGCGACTAGACGGCATTCCAATTTTTGTCGCGTGCATTCCAGTCTTCATTGCATTTCGATCCTTCATTGTATGCACTTCAATTTTTATTTCAACTTGTATTTGAAGAATTTAAGTAAGTGTGATTTAATGATACGGGCTTGCAGAATGTTTAGAAAAATTGAGATTTCGATGATCCCATGTCGTCAAATAATTTCAATCGGTACCTATTTTGGAGGTCTAGTAACGGACTAACACTTTGAACGCCCAACTAGAAACCCCAAAAATTCCATAAAATCAAAGTAAGTTATTTAATGAAATAAACATTGCAAAAAATTAAATGTATGATATTAAGTAATCCTCCAACTTTCTTGCGTGTTACAGATCCTAGTAGAATGAATATATCAACGCAAAAATTCATTTTAAAACCTGCACAAATAATTCCGTCACCCACATATGGGTGACGCGGCGACAAACGTGTTAATTCACGATTCAGTAAAACTTCGATTATCCGAACCGACGATCTAAATTCTCCGTCATCCGAAGACAGTTCAATCTAAAGCGAACGATGTGTCCATATACAACACAATTCATTGTACAAATTGGTAAATGTCATACTCGTACACACATCACAGTCGAACTCATCCACCCGGCCAGTTCGGATAAACGAGATTCCACTGTATCGTGGATTACACCAGTAAGTACGGCCCAAACTGTGTCGTGTTTGGTCTCGCTTTAATCAGAAAAGTGTCACGGACATGCTGGTAAACGTTCCATTAAAACAAAACATTAGGATCCAAAAGGTGTCATCAGTGAACTGCCTTATGATGTAGGTGAGTTTGCAGTACCATTTACACAAGTTTGCTCAACCTCTGGACCTTCTGGTCCGGCACAAACAGCGCGGCAGACGTGTCGTGGATTAGACTAGTGATCCCGCCCCGGATTAGCGGAAAGTTCTTCGGGGCATCTGATCCCGGAGCTACTCGCGACAAGTTGGTCGCGCTCACGGGCGGCACAGTTGCTGGTCCTTTTTGCACGGCATCCAGGGATCACGCGTCAAGCCGCCAGTGAGGATGATCAAAGAGGAGGCGAGAGTCTTTACGAGCCGAGGCATCGGCGTGACAAGATGTCTCATTATTTGCGCCAGCCCGGAATCAGTCGCCGGGACACGTATTAGCCAGCGCGTACGTGGCGACGTCCGCTAATCAAATACAAGTGTTTGCCAGCTGTACGCGCAAGCACGTTGGCCACGTTCTTTCTCTCCCTCTCTCTTTCTCTCTCCTTGTCTCATTTTCTCTCCTCGCGTTATTGAGACGTAGACGTAAACGTAACCGAGCCCCGGTTGGACCCCTTGATACCGAAGCGATGCGCACCGATAAAAAAAAATACGCGTTAAACGCTCTATAATTGTCGTCGCGTGTGTTGCGTTACTCGCCGGGAACGACACTCGCGGGAAATCCGTCATGGGGTAATCAATTCGATTCTTCGACTCCTCGAATTTTTCGCACATATCGCGACATTACTGTATCGTATTGCAAACAAAAGGTGCGTACACACCGCCAGGGACGAATGGTGACTTGAGGTTCAGGGTCGAAAATTCCATGCCGAGAGGAGCGTTTTCGAGATCAGCGGAGGCGATTGGGCAAACGACTCCTGACGTTATCGATACATCTTGCGCTTCACGTGGCCCGTGGCCCTCCGCGCGTTCCCTTTTCTCTCCTCCTGCTCGCTCGACTGCGATGCCATGCGACCTTCTCTTTCTTTTTCTCCTCCTCCCTCTCTTTCTCTCTCTCTCGCTCTCTTTGTCTCTCTTTCGTTCCTCGGCGACGTTAATTAACAGTCTGCCCGTATAAATTTTGCGCGGCTCTCCCGCGAACCACGGTAGTTTTGCGGTCGCGCGACCGAAAACCACAGGCCCCTGGGATGCGAAACGTTGGATCGAATATTAAGACGAATCGGTGGAGCAGCGGGAGAACCGGGAACAGGACCAACAAGAAACAAGTGCACACGTGAGCCCAGCGATGGTAGAAAACGTCGTTCGGAACAATCCCTACGGCATATTTCGACCAAAAATCAGAGTTTCGAAAATGTAGTGATGTCGTCTTGTTCTGCGCGAAAAACTGTACGTATTATATACAGGAAATTTTCTCTATGATTCTTAGTTGTGGAGTAAAGGTCCAAAGACAATGTCAAGTCGTTTTTACCAAGTCACGTTGCTACTTTTTTCTACCCAACGCAGCCAAAAATCACTATCTAAAAACCCTAACACTCTTGTCTTGCTCAAAAAACCGAATTGAACCAGTACCATAACTTTATCTGCACGAAACTCGATTGTCGAACAAATTCAGTCTAAAGACAGTAAAAACTTTTTTCCGTTTTGATGGGACGCGTCACTATTCTTTCCTGTCTCGATTCTCTCAGAAGCGAAGGCTCATTCGAAGGAAACTTTATTCCACATTTTCCTCGCAGTTCTTCCTGAAGGACCGACCGAGATCAGTGTAAACCACGATCGACGAGATTCTCGCTCTAGCAGAACCGATTCTCAAACCCATCGCTACTGTTCCTCGATCACGAGGAAGCGTTCTCTGCCGTCGAAAAAAGGAATGATTCTCGGATCACGTTCGTCTCGCTCGGACCCGATTCTCATTTTTCTGAAGTCATTTCTCGAGCAGAAATTTAATTAAAAACCGAGGCTCGCGGTGTTACGTTCGAAAGCGATTAGGAGAGTCCGCAAGTTTACCGCATCCGGTAACAAAATTGCGAAACTTCAAACTAGGTTCGAGCTGATAGACATTTCGCGATTCGCCACCACCACCCCCACCCCCGCTTTTCTCTCTCTCTCTCTCCCTCTCTAGTCTAGATCGTCAACCGGTGTCTGGTGAAGCTTCTTGGCTCGTGTGAAAGCAACTGCCACGGGAGAGAGGATGATTCATCGGACTTCGCTTGTTGCAGACGGACCGACCTCTTTCTTACCAACACTCGTCCTGCCTGGAGGAAGATTCTCGGGTGATTCTTGCCGCCAGGGGCATCGGACTCTCCGCTCTCGACGGCGAGAATCATCCGCGTTACCGGCACACCGGTCCGCGTGCTGCCTGCACGTGCACACAGGTATCGCTTCCCCTCTCCTCTCCTCTCCTCACCTCCCGTTTCTCGTCGCGTCTCGTCGTCGTCGTCGGTTGCGTGAGCGTGTGCAACGACCTCTTTCCCGGCTACCGCAAAACCGCAACGGCAACCCAATTTCTGCTCCGAAAAGAACCGGCGAAACTCGTCCTGTCCGTTCGCCCGCCTCGTCCTCCACGTGCAAGTGCTAATTCGTCGGTTCGAAACGCGACGGACCTAGACCCGCTGGACGAGTCACTTGAACGACTTGGATATTTTCGAGATTCTCTACCTTGATTTAAAGAGGTGTTCTAAGGTGAATGACATCATCAAACGAAACGGAAGACCCTTCATCTTGATACTGCGTATGTAGAATGTCCTGAGTGGGCGTGGCTTCGTGGCTCCTGACTTTGATGCAGCCAGGACGACGCCACAGATGGCAATCTATGTCTATGCTTACGTTAGACTAACGTTTCAGGGCGAATAACATCGAAAAATGAGATAAAAGAGTGCTCGTCTCTATCCTTCAGTATACAGTTCACAGAATGGGCGTGGCTCCGTGGCTCTTGACTTTTATGGAGCTAGAACAGTGCATTGCAGGTTGATCTATACCTACGTTTACTTTGAAGTAACTTTTCGAGGCAAATAACATCAAAGAGTAAAAGAAAATACCATTCATCTTGCTTCTTCTATACGGAACGCTCTAAGTGGGCGTGGCCTCGTGGCTCGCGATATCAATACAGCTAGGCCAGTGCACCAAAAGGCAACACACGCCTACGACTACTTTAACGCGACATTTCAGAGCAAACGACATCAAGGAATAAGATGAAAAGACTATCTACCTTTGCATCCTTCAGTGAAAACTGTCCTGAGTGGGCGTGGCTTCGTTCCTGTGGACTTTGATAGAGTTGGTGTACCAAAAGACAATCAACATCTACGACTACTTCGGAGTGACATTTCAGAGCAAATCACATCAAAGGAAGAGGTGAAAGGTAATTTGTCTCACTCGGTCTTATTAGATTGTCCCAAGTGGGCGTGGCTTTGTTGCCCTCGCCTCTGACGGAGCAACGACCGTCCTCCACAGAGCGATTTATACCTGTGCCTGGTCCAGTATCATGCCAACCACTACGAGAATAGCTCCTCTGGTTTAAGTGGACCTTCAAAATGAACCTTAACCCTTTACACTCGAAGCCAAACAAAAAACCAAACATTCTCCCTGATTTCTTTCTTCTACTAACTTCAATTCTCTATGTAATGTAAAAAATAGTTCGAATAAATATTTCAAGGTGTTATCTAGTGATTGCAATTGCTAGACTTGCCGAGATCGAGGTTCAGGGTTCAGTCTCCTGATAGAGAAGAACCACTCGAATGATCGTTCGATCATCTTCCGATTAGGCCGGTGGCGCTTTCGCATTCTATAAATAGTCTATCGTCGGGTCGTTATCTAACCGCATAAAATCGTGGTATCGCGGTGCACTTTGGGCCGGGTTGGCTCCACGATGAGGGCGTGACCGACTCCCGAAAAGGAAGAGGAAGTGGCCGGCAGCAAAAGTAACAGCAGCATCGGGTCGACCACCGAAATGGACTCGAACGACCGAGGTTTTTGCAGGGACGAGCGATCCCTGTCGTACGAAAAATCGTCCGATACCGTCCCGGAACGTGCAATTAGAGAATATTGTCCGGAGGCTCTGCGGCCGTTGCATGTGGCGGGTGCAACGAGCGGGCTCTACGCTCGCATCCTCCCATGTATTGCTTGTGTGTACGTGCCAGCGCAATACGATCTAGAAGGACCGGAGGGAAAGGGGGGCACGTTTCGCGTTTTTTCGTCGCCCTAGGATGAAGGGAGGAGACCTTTCCCGATGGAACACGTGCGAACCACATGCGTACCCGCTCCGGGGGTCCTTTACCCTCCTACGGTGTCCTCTTTCCTCCGATTCTATTTCTCAGTCTCTGGACCACTGTCTTCGCCTAATAGCCTTCTCCCTGCGACTAACGCTACTCGAGGGATGCTCGTGATTGATTTAGCCGCGCTAGGTGTTAAGTAATTTTTTGGCAGCCGACGCGTGAGATTTCCGAGGGGTCAGATGAAGATGCGAGAGTTAGGTGAGCGGTCCGAATGATCCCCAGAGTGCATAACCATCTGGCTGTCTCTATACAGCTTGCGTATTTGTATTCTGCTCTGTCTTGGTTTCATTCTAATCTTCCTTCTTCAACTCTTTGCACTCGGCTGTCTCCGCTGAGGCACCACTGAAAATTACTATACTATGTCTCGAAGCAAATCTTGCATCACTGGACTTTCTATTTCATAAACTGGTGAAAAGCTCAAACGTGGTAAAATATTCGAATTACAGAGTCAAAATAGCTTCTAGTGTAAAGGCCTAAATAATAAAGTATTTGGCAAGATTAAGAACTGTAACTTCACATTACAATTTTA
The DNA here is from genome assembly GCA_028454255.1 of Halictus ligatus. Classification (NCBI taxonomy): domain Eukaryota; kingdom Metazoa; phylum Arthropoda; class Insecta; order Hymenoptera; family Halictidae; genus Halictus; species Halictus ligatus. Next base: position 3,822,361 of record CM052134.1, read on the forward strand.
ACCCAGAAGAACGGAGAATAACATAATGAATAAATTACTGAAAATGGTGCTCAGTAAATTTCTAAATGGGCCTTCCGGTGTCTCCTGCATCTCGAGTTATGCAGCAGTTGGACGAGTGTTATTTTCAAAGTGTTAATAAATATTCCGGGATAACGAGGACCAGAGAACAACTTCGTACACCTGAACGGCGATAATCGCGAAGAAGCTACGTGCGAACGGCTGCGTTAAATGGGCCGGATCAAGGGCAGTCAATTAATTAACCAACGTAACAGGGTGTATCTCGTTGAGTAGCAAAAGGCGAGGAACAGTTTCCCAGAGAAAGAAAACGCTGGCGGAGTGAGTTATTGGAACGAGACGCCGTCCGATCGGATTACAACCCTCCGATTTCCCTGTCAACGCGACCGGGAGGCCGTAAAGGCCTGGCAAAACGAGAAACACAGAACCGATGGAATCGCCGCGCCGTGGAATCGAGAGAAGAAGACCGTGGAGGAATTCAATTCTAACCTGGGAACGCGGCTCCAGCCAAGAACGCAGTTCTGGATTTACAAAACTATAAAAATGAAGTACTTGCGATCACGCTTATCTTCCCGCCCGGACATTCGGTATAATTTGTGGATTTAATTATATCTAGAAATAAATAAAATAGGGAAGAATTTGAAGCATTAGAAAGCGCTGCAATATTTAACACTTCACACTCGAAGCCATTTTAACTCCATTTCTTCCGACCTAAAATATTTCCCTTCTATATATATTTTTTCGTACTGTACATACGAAAATGGTGCAATTTACTCGTACAGTACTTAAATGTTTAGTAATTTATTAAATACATACAAATTTAATAATGTAAAAAATATTTTGAATAATGATGCAGCAATTTTTAGTTGCGCCTTACAAGTCGCCATTCGAGTGCTAAGGGTTAATCTTATATGGTTATTCGTTAGGTTTGTTCAGAACATATAAGAGAAACCCTATTAACCCTTATATGAATAACCAAAATTTTCTATTCAATGATATTACACTCTACAGTTCAACGCATATTTTTATGCCTCGAATGTAAGTTAATCTGTGATCACTCGAAAACATAAAAATCGACATCAATTTTGTTATTGGCCATCGAAAACATTAATGAAGTTTTAAGAAGAAATTGAAATTGTACTTAGGTTAGCTGGTTATTAATAGAAGAGTTAGCATTCGAATGGCGACTGTAAGGCGTCGCTGAAAATTGCTGTATCATTATTCAAAATATTTTTTATCTTATTAAATTTGTACGAGGAAATTGCACCATTTTCGTATGTATTACACGAAAAAGAATATATAGAAGGGAAAATTCTAGGTCGGAAGAAATGTTTCGTATTGGAGTTAAAATAGCTTCGAGTGCAAAAGGTTAAAATAATAAGCAAACCCTGAAGGATTATTTTTTAAAAAATTCGGTGTTCAACCTGGAGACTCGCGAGAAATTTAGGGAGATCAACTGAATTTCGTTAATTCGCGAGGTGGTCGAGAGATGCTCTAGGAATTCCTTCCGTAGTGGGAGATTCGGTAGAATGGACGGTATTTGTTAAAGAAAGTTGAGATTTTTATGAAATAGCTCGATTGAGCAGTCTAACTATATTCTCAACAACAAAAATTACAAAATAACGCACGAACGATTTTCGCCCTCGCGATAACAATGCGGTACACGCACGCGGTTGCTACGCAAAATCAAATAGCGAACTGCAAGTGCTACGAAAATCTGTATTGGAATCGAAAGTGACGGAGAAACGACACAGAAAACACGGAATCTAAAATAACCGGAAGCTGAATTATGTGCCTCGCTTGGCCTAACGCGTGCGGTTCGATCTACGTCTAATACACGACTCACCTCCGCGGTAACGCGCGAGCACACGCACCGCCGGCGAAGTGACGTCACATGTCACCGGTACGGCTACCGAATTTGTCTGTTTTTCAAATTCAAAACGTCTCAAACGGCAGAACGTGCCCGGAGCACAACAAACAAACAGTTTACAGATTTCCAAGGATCCCGTGTCAAACACGTTACGGCCGTGTCCTACAACTACATACACAGTGTGTCTAACATTCGGAGACCAATCGCAAAATAGCAATAGAGCTCCAATTATTTTTTCGCGCTTAATTGTAAGGACGTGTAAAATATAATAATAAGTAGGTAGGGAATAAGAATGATGTTGCTCGGTTCGAATCGCGTGTTGAACCACCGTGAGCCGGCAAGATGGCCGCCGAGGAGCAATCGAACCGTGATATTGACTGTTGCTAGCGCACCGGAGAAGAGAAGGCAAGGATCTCTATTAGTTATTGCCGAGCCGAGCCGAGATATAAATAACGAAGTCGCAATAAACGCGCCAGGCTGCATCGAGCCGAGCCAGCATCGATAATGATGTTGGCTGACAAGTTGCACCGCAGGTTGCACGTTGGTACCTACAGAACGTACAAGAGGCAATATTCCAGCCCCGGGGACCGCCGTGACTCTCTTAAGGGGACTACACACGGCGACAATCCGATAAACGCGACAGATTTCAGCCAGGAACGGGCCAACTTGATGCATTCTCGGTTTCGATCGACGATCTTGCCGCTACTAACTTCATTTGGATCTTCGCTGCATTCTCCTTCGTGCGGTTAGCAATTAGTTTTATAGACTGTTCTGGAAGACTTCCGTTCAAAACGTCTTTAAAATAGAGGACCAGCTTTGGAGGTATTAACGTTGCTTTTGGTAGAGATCGAAAAATCCAGAAAATTTTTCGCTACTTACCTTCAGTATAAAAATGTTTGATCAACCCTAGGTAACTAAACTTAAATGTACACCAGTTTTGTGAAATACCAAAACAGGTTAACAAAAAAAAAAGTCACGAACTCTCCGATTCATTGTCCAACACAATAAAACTTCTTTCGAGTTTTGCAATATCTGTTGGGTAATTCTTATACACCTTGTCATTCTAATACCAAATCCGAAAGCAGAATTGCTCTATCACGCAACGTTTTCAAAAAATATTGGTTTTTGTAAAAATGCCGGATTTTGATACAAAATTACGTGTTACGCAAAAACTAAACACGCGAGAAAGTTCAAATTTATGTCAGGAGATAGAGGGGAGTCTCTTCTACATATCCATATAGCCAATTATATTTTTATGTACTTCCTAATAGTTGCAAATGGTTGTTGAAGTTTGAAATGTTCCGACGCGGGTACTTTGTACGCTCTATTTTTGTATTTATGTGAAAAATCCTTTATGTAGCAGGAATTTACTATACAGGAATGCATTCTACAGACATTTCTAGTAAAGAAACCATTCACGAAAAGTATTTGGTTCCCTTAGTATACGACAAGGTTAAGAAAATAGTCATTGACAGCTTGTGCGCGACGCGTTCGCGCCAGATAGCCATTGCAGCCTTCTCACGACTCGCCAGGGCCGTCGCTATGCGTAGTCGACATTGGTACCACTCAAGTATGCCTTTGCTTACTATGCTTAATTATATACATTTCTTTTTTGTCTTTTTGGGTGCCAATCATTACACAAAATTATAAAAATACGAGTTATATTCACATTTCATTGTGGAAATGCTTAATAAAGAAAATTGACCGTAGCAATGGGGTGACTGGAAAATTTCATTTTCAGTAATTGTGGTCTTATCTTTATAATTGTAATACCAATGGACATTTGAGATTCTTCCGATTAAAATAAGTCCAAACACGACGTAAATGGGACTATTTGTACTGATTTAAGTACATAATTAAAACATAGATTGCACCATATTAAATCAATAAAATGTCACGGAAGTGTATAAATCAGGCAGACTGTTTTTGTTATATTTATGACGAAATTATTTTCAAATCAAAACAAGGAATACAATTGCAGCATTAATCTTTCATCAAGATATTTCACCAGTGGAAAAACGTTACAATGGAAAAGACTTATATGCAATGCTTGCTGATTACTGTTGGACACTTATTATTGAAAAACGGGATACCAGGAACAAGCATCAAGCATGGTGGAAACAAACAAAAAAAATGTATGTAGTTAAGCATAGGAAGCAAAGACATACTTGAGTGATACCAACGTCGACTACGCATAGCGACGGCCCTGGCGAGTCGTGAAAAGGCTGCAATGGCTGTCTGGCGCGAACGCATCGCACACAAGCTGTCAATGACTATTTTCTTAACCTTGTCGTATACTAAGGGAACCAAATACTTTTCGTGAATGGTTTCTTTACTAGAAATGTCTGTAGAATGCATTCCTGTATAGTAAATTCCTGCTACATAAAGGATTTTTCACATAAATACAAAAATAGAGCGTACAAAGTACCCGCGTCGGAACATTTTCAAACTTTAACAACCATTTGCAACTATTAGGAAGTACATAAAAATATAATTGGCTATATGAATATGTAGAAGAGACTCCCCTCTATCTCCTGACTTAAATTTGAACTTTCTCGCGTGTTTAGTTTTTGCGTAACACGTCATTTTGTATCAAAATCCGGCATTTTTACAAAAACCAAAATTTTTCGAGAACGATGCGTGATGGAGCAATTCTGCTTTCAGATTTGGTTTCAGGATGACAAAGTGTATAAGAATCACCCAACAGTTATTGCAAAACAATTTTGGTGTTATTAAATTACACGATTCCGAACGTGAAAGGTTGGTGTAGTTGTAGTGATCGTATTACGACAAGAAACTCAGCAAATTAGCTTAACGTTTACCTTGTTGAATTTCAAGGTATTGAGATGTAATTAATTGCGACGTTAAACGATCGGAACTGGTTTTTCAATTTTCCCTATTTGCCGTCAATAAAACCACTTGGCTCGAATCGCTGTCGCACAGGGGACTGAACGATGAACCCACCAGGCATGTACTTGCAACATTAGCGGAGCGAGCGTCGCGTCACGTCGGGCCGCCGGTAGCGACCTATGAAATATATGAATGGTCCCCGCGTAGAAGTCTCATTGGATGAAGGATCATCACCAGCCAGTCACCTGTTCCACCAGTTGTGACGCAACACCACTGTTAAACTCGCAAATTCTGAGGCTACGTGAATGTATAATCGACAGCCTTCTACCTGTTACGATCTTCGACCTAGACGTACAGGAAACCGCCAATGGCATCGCCGCTGTTCATACACCGATTTTCGCTGCTCCGTCGAATCATTGACCACTTTGTTCTAGTTACTGACTACAAAATTCGGTGTGTCAGTTTGTCACTCTGCAATTTGTGATGGAGCTACCATTTGTACAATTCGTTAAACACAAACAGATTTGATTTTCGATTATAAAATGTACTGAAGGTACCATTCAGCAGTTACTAACCCCCCCCCCCCCCCCAAAAAAAAAACCACCCAACCCGTTCCAATTTCCAAATAAAGGCTTCACGGATATGGGTTCATGTGCAAGAAAGTTGAAGAAGGTGACATCGGTGGCATTTATCTGAAACAAACTATTTTACCGGCTCGCAAAGTGCAGCGACGCTGATAGGCCCACCCCAAAAGGGAAGTCCCAAGGTACACGCGACATATAATCCATAAGCTGGTTCCCCGGGTGCAAAGAACGCGTCCCAGAAAGCCATGGACCGTGATTTACGAGCGTGATGCTGCATCGTGCAAAGGTTTTTTCACGCGGTGCATCGGCAGAGGAAGCCAACGTTATTACCGTCCGAAAATACACTCTCTGTCTCCTCTCGTGTTCTTCCGCGTGGATGGAAGGGGGTCACGTGTGTACCGGCGTTTCGACATTCTCCTCGTGTGGAACGACCTTAAGGCACACGAGCGTGCGACTCTGCGTGTATATAAATTGCTTGGTCGCGCGCGATTCGCCTGATACCGGAGATGACCGGGTAATGCTACGTGTCGACTTCAGCGTGGACCGACATCGACCTTATGCCGCGTTTCCACTTTCGATCATCTCTGTGAGCTCTAAAAAATAAATTGTACACTCACGTTTTGAAACGAAGAAGCAAAGCTTTACATTTATGCTACATAGTAACACATTTTCTAGACACGTTTTGCTAGACACCCTATATCTGGCGAAAAGAAGTAAGATGAAAGATGTATGTCCAGTTGTTTTGAAAATTGAAAAGTTCCACTGTATCTAGTGCATAATGATTAACTGCAGAGTTGCATCTTTACAAGCACATTGCCCAACTCTAACAAAGTGCTTATAACGAATGGTAGTCGAGATTCTTAAGCTCTTATCATAGTTTGAATTAAAAATGTATACTAACACATCACTCAACAAGTCGCCGGTCTAACTAAGAAAAACAAATTTTTTTTTAGAAATTCCACTTTATTCATCAACATACTCTCCTTCAAGAGTGATACATTCATTCCAACGCTCCTCTAACTTTTCGATGCCCTTTATGTAAAACGATTTGTCTTTGCTCTCAAAATAAGCCTCAGTTTCGGCAATCACTTCTTCAATTCACCCAAATTTCTTTGCCTTGAGCATCTTTTTCATGCTGCAAATAGCCATTGTTACATACCGACGCAAGAAATCCTTTTTATTTCGCTTGAACAGCTCCAAACAGCGCTCTGAATCGTTGACGCGTTGTTGTCTCTAGTCCGGTGTGAGCAAACACGGCACCCACTTCGAAAGCAACTTGCGCATGCCCAAATTTTCATGTAAAATTGTGAAGACTTCTGATATCTTCAAGCAGTCAGCTATCTCACGCAACTTCATTTTACGGACTATCTTGTGGACATTTTTTACGTTTTCCCGAACAACTGCCGATTTTGGGCGACCGGAGCGTTCTGCATCTTCGGTGCTTGTACGACCGCGTTTAAATTCAGCATATCAGTCAATAATAGTTGATTTCCCTGGTGCAGGGTCCCCGTAATGCATATCAAGCCACTGTTTGGCTCTAACAGTATTTTTCCCCTTCGAAAAACAGTGTTTAATCAACACACGAAATTCCTTTCTATCCATTGTCTTGAAAATTACTGGGGTCACTAAAACGACTGTAACCTCTAAAATAACGGTCAGAATGCCATGAAATTTTGACACGTACTGTTTGAAGGTTAGTACTACCCGGATCGGGGACTTATTGAGTAATGTGTTAGAATGAGCAAAAGCTGGAATCCGAGGACGAAAAGTTGTAAAATAAACTCAGAAGTGGAGACTCAGCTTGGTACGATGAAGCCAGGCCCTTCCCCCCACTGGACATGGCGGAGAAAACGCTTGTTAAAGTGCTCGCGCGCGGCCCAACACCTTTACGACTCCTCGGGAATACCGTAATTTTTGTCTAGCGCCATTAAGTCTGTCGGTCGCTGGCTTGACCGAGGCGAGCCATTAAGGGAGATCGTCTCGAAAGTCAGTAATTATATTCGACGCGTAACAGAGAAGTTGTAATTCCTCGCGGACGCGTGTACCATCTCTCCTGGATTTCTCTTTTGATGGATCCGCGTGAGCAACGGAGAGAATAATTTAATTATCGGCGACCGACTCTGATCGATCCTCGTTCGAAAGGTGAAACCCTCGGCTCTCTCGATTATACCCCGTATGGAAAAAGATATCGATACGAGTCTCTTCGGCGGGAATCGAGCGCCTTTACACTCTCTTTGTTCGCGATCTCTTCTTCCCCGTGTTTCTCGATTTTCATTTCTCTCGGTCTCAAGATAGTGGTCAGGCGGAGACGTTCAGGTGATTCTCATATCAACATTAGACTTTTAATTCGTGTTTCAATGGGTAATTGATGGATATACAAACTTCTACAGTAGTATTTTCAAAAATCAAATCACTTTGCATCAATCTTCTGATATTTTTTAATCTTTACCATTAGGGTTCTTATTTTCTCCTATGTTCCATAATTTTCCTATAAATAATAATTTCAGAAGAAATTGGTAGACTATATAAATTCCAAAAATTTCTTGAATGATCAAGGAAATTCCCGTCGCTTCTTAACCATTTATCGAGACGTTCTCCATCGTTGATCTTCGATTAAAAAATTGCAAATATTGCAAAAAATTACGAAAAATCGAAAGAGCTGGTCGGCAAAGCGCTAAGACGAGAATTTATTGTTGAACGAGGACTTTAAAGACGATGTTAGTAGTTCAACGTTTTGGCGGGCTCGAAGCAGATTTTTAGGAGCAGTTTCTCCCGTTTTCGTAATGACTGCGCTTTTTCTAGAGTCGGTGGTCAACGCCGGATGGAAAACCAGGCTCGACTAGTAATCCAATGACTGTTGGGAAATCCTCGTAACCGACGTATCGTAATCGGACTCTGATGCGCGAAAGGTACACCTATATTTGCGGCTCGTGTGTGACTAACGCCGGTGGTCGCTAGGATTTCCCACGTGTCACACGCCGTTTCGAGTAAATTTAGTCGGCCGGGACCGGTTGGGGGGCAAAGAAACACTCTGTTGCCGCAACAAATCTTTTCGCATCTCCGAACATGTTCCTTGGAACCTCGATTCTTCCACAAACTCCATTCAAAATTACCGCTGCAGCTAAATGCTGCTCTTCAGTTTAGCACTCCACAGAATCCGAACCTTGCCACTTGGGACTCATAATTAGACTGCGAATTTTAATACGACATAAAAATTATTTGAACGAAATTCCATTGTACCCTTAATAACTTTAATAAACTGGTACTTATACACTTAATCTCTTAAATTCCTTCAACCTAACTCCTACTTTAAATTGCACCTACTCGATTTTACTATTCATGCATTTTAAAAATATTTTGGAAAATTCTAATACATCAAAGCCCATATTTAAATACGTAATCGTTGGAACGTTAAATGTTTAGAAAGAAAGATAAAATTTCGCTGCGGCCATTAACAACCCTAATTGCCCACGACGGGATAAGCAGGGTAAAAGGAAAATATTGCACTCCTCGGATTAGAATAGCCCATGGGCTCAGCCTCGTCGCACTAATCCGTGGCACAGTACACTCTAACACCAACGTGTCCACAAAATACTCTCGCGTTGCAAACTTCGACAAGCAACTAAAGAATGTGAGAGAAGGGATAGTGTGTTTATTCCCCGGTTTAGAGTCGCTCGGAACCCCAACCACAGTGCGCTAATCCGTGTCCAGAGATGTTTCAACCCCCTCCCCCCTCTCCTCCGGAAACAGAGATGATTTCTAAGGTACGTGCAAGTTGGGAATCGAGGTTTCGTTCAATAATCGAGCGCTGATCGCCAAGGCAGAATCGGTGTTGCGTATCTGGGCGGTCTCTCGCGCAGTGAGTCGGTTTGACGCGATTGGCGGATGGCGGGGGACAGAAGGAGGTGCCCGTGGCTCCGTTATCGCGGCAGATCGCCCGATAAATTATTGTTAATTAAAGAAAAAGCGTAATGATCCCGCCTCGATTTACACCAGTACGCGGCGCACACGTGCAAACGCCACCACATCTCGGTTAATTAGCACCTGCCGTCGCCTCGCTTCACGACTATCTCTTTCTCTTTTTCTCTCTTCTTTGGCACCACCGCGCTCTCTGCCACGGGACACTGGTCACCTTGGCTCGCCTCGCCTCACCTGTATACCTGGTTGATACCCGGTTACAGGTAACGGACGCGTATACGCGGCTCAGTGTCCGACAACAAAATCCTGCGTTTTACAAGTCGCGCGTATCGCCGTCGTAATTCGCGTCGCCTGCGAATCTTCGGATTACCGAACCTCTGCGACAACTGTCATTCCGGGTCTCGAGATCATCGCGAAATTGCGCAACGCTGTAAACTCGACGCTTTATAGACGGCTAACGTCGATGGAGCGAACTCGGGTCATCGTATAATAAAATGGAAATTTTTATCTCGTTCGAGGAAGCTTGTGATTGGGTACTGGATGCTTTTTGATGCTCGAACGAGCAGTTTTCAACTGTGTTTCGCATCAGCGCAATTAATATTACAATATCAGAAATAGCAGTGCAGGAGAAAAAATTGTACAACTTTTAGGAGCTGTAGAAAAATCTTTGCGGCTAGGTAGGTTAAAAACTATCTCACCTTTTGCTTAGCTTTTCATGCATGGTGGGATATATTTTAACCCACCTCGAAAAGTTTAAGTTACTCATAGTCATACAGTTTAATATTATATTTAAAGGTAAGTGCGTAAATAAGTGAAAAAAAATGTATGCAAATCAAAACGCATCCGTAGGTTATGTGCGTTGCTGTGACTAAGGTTGCCGCATTGTGCGACGCAGTGAATTCACAAAATTTTGTGCTACTAAGGTTCTAATTTTTTTTAAAAGTGTGTGCCTCAAAGAGTTAAGGCATACAGAAAAATTGGAGGGCCTGGGGAAAAATCGATGGACCTCAAATACTCCGGTCGTTGTTCTTCCGCCATAATTCCGAAATAATTTCAGCAATTCGCGTGTGACGTTACAAAATTTTCCGAACACACTGCATACACACGCCAACAAATCTGCAAAGTTTTACGAATATAAATTATCTCGTTTTGCCACAAAAAAAATCCCCAAGTACACCATCGAGACAAGTAGAGAATTATTCATCGAGTCCGTGAACGAAGGTATTTAAATGCCCCTATAAAGTTTATTTCTCGAGATATCACGTAGAAATTTGAAATTCTTGGGACGCGGCGAGTCCTTTGCGCAGTGTTTGATTCAATATTTCGGGAAAAAGAAAGACGCGGATGTCCCTGCGCACAGGTAAGTATCGCGATTCCGCTCGTAAAGGTCTCGTCGCCAAAGGAGCTTGAGGAAGCGGCGGGTCTTGCAACACCGACCGCATAAATTCCCCCATAAATCTGTCGGTCTGCCCGCGAGAGACGCCTCTCCTCGGAATGAACGCGTCCCACCTCTTTTTCCCCGACGGGGAAATAAATTTCGTCGCCGCTTTTCGAAAGTTCCGTATCTGCTCGGTTGCGCAACGATTCTCGTTTCCTCGGGGTACCAGGGGCGTGAATCGGGAGGGGGGGCAAGGGGGTTCGATATAGCCCACCTCCAAACAGTAGTATCACTTCAATCAATTTCGTCCTCTTAATTACCTGGAAACGTCAGAGACAATGCGGCTGATCGCTCTCCAAGACGAAAATTCGAAAATCCACGAGAGGAAGGGTCGCGAACGGACCACGGAAGGGTGAAGAAGGGCCGGAGGGGTGGGAACGCTTACTACCCCGAAAGAAAGATAACCCTAACTGATGTGTTCGGGTTCTGATATTTTTTGGCAGAACCGAACCAGGAAAACTCGTCCGATTTATGTCGTCGCGATGTTCCGAGTTAAATGGACCGAGCCGGTACGTGAAACGATGAGTGTCGAACCGAGAGATTAAGTCGAGAGCCGGTTGCGCCACGGAAAGAAGAGGCCAGGGGGGTCCCTCGATGGGACCCGGAGGGGGCCCTCTTCTCTCCCGCGGAGGGGAACCACCAAAGAAATCGCAATACTGGACAAAGGAACCGGGAGATTCTATCGAGTGCTGGGACAATGGCTGGAGGTTCTCTTGAGCCGCGAGACAATGATCAAGAAAGCTGGATTAATAAACCGGGATAAATAAAATTATGTGAAATTGAAACCGTCCGCGGCGTTGGCGAACAGTAAAATGATATACGGAACATGGGTATTGCACCAGAAGCATTAAAAACCATAAGAGGTCTTTTGGACAATGGAGGTTCTCTTGCGCCGCAGAACAATGATCAAGAACAGCGCATAGCTCGGTACAAAATGATAAATAAAATCAGATTGAAACAAGTTTACGTGATCGTCCATGAATAGTGAAATGATGTGTAGAACGTTGGAATTGCTTTTCGAGAAGCATAGAGGTGGCACAATTGTGTATTCTTCATTTCGAGCGCCGAGTATAGAATCGCTATTAATCACAAGTTTCGCAGCGATCCCTTAAGGGGGCCGGCAGGCATTTGGCCTTGACTGTCACGCTATGTTACGCTGTGCCTTTTTTTCTAGACATTTTACGTCTTAAATAAGTAATCAATTAAAAATGCATACCACCGTGTTTGTACATGTCTTTGCTACGTCTGTATAGAGCCTTTTTATCGATACGAACACTAAATCTCTCGAAGTTAAGAGAATCTCTCGGCGGCAGCCATCTTATGACGTCATACTTGCTTCAGAATTCGAATTTTCTGTCGAATATTACAAATTATTCCACGATGAGGTGGAAATTCGCAAGTTGGGCTCTATACAGACATAGATTGGACTTTTAGGAAACACAATTGACCACTTCTAAATTGACATTGCAATATTGAAGCGGCAGTGTGTCTAGATTTTGACCCTTGCATTAAGAGTCCTTCGCAGCGGTTTATTTTCAAGAAGATAATAGAACGGCCCTGTCACAAGCTTTCTAATATTTTCTGCCGCCCTTGGCTCGTTTACAATCGCCATAAATTTTGCTTTGTGTAGAATTGCTGTTAACAATTTACAAGATCTTTAACGATCCTCCGAGAGTCTTTGCAGACTTTTATTCTCAATAAAAGAGTAGGACAGTCGTGCTACGAGTTTTTGATTCTTTTCACTCGAAAGCCATTTTGACTCCAAAAACCACGGGATTTCTTCTGACCTATAATAACTCTATTGTGCATTCTTTTCCTTCCATTTATACATGGTTACAATAAATTTCGCTTAATTCCAAACGCAAGTGATTTAAAAATCGTTTTATTTTTATTATCGTTTTATTTTATTATTAAAAATCGTCAAGAATCAGAAAAATAAGTAAGTGGAACGTTTATTCAAACTGGTTGAAAATTTGAACGTAATTTTTCGTCATCGTTGCAAGTCGCAAGATTTCCAGGACGAGATCTATCGTAAGGATGCATCGGCAGCAGGTCGAAGAAACCGGAGGGGTTGCAAAATGGGGCTCGAAAGGAACAGGAAACAGCAGAAGGAAAGAAGAAAGCGGTCCGGGACGCGAGAGAACGCGATAGAAAAGAAGAAAAATAAGAAGAGGAAAAAGCGCAAGAAGGATCAAGAGAGACGATAGGGAGGGAGAGGAGAACGAATACAAGAGGGACGGGAGTGTCCCTCCGTGGAGAGGGACAGAGAAAACGAGAAAAGGGACGACGCGACGCTGCCGTGGAACAAGAAAAGCAAGAAAAAGAGTGGACGGTTGAAAGAGAGCCGGAGAGAGAGAGGGAGAGCTGGAAACATGTGATGGGCCGCAGGACGAGAGGCTCGGCAGGATACAAGCAGCTGCCTCGTTATTTTCAGGACTTTACTCTCCCTGGACGAGAGTCCGAGAGAAAGAGACTGGACAAGAGAAAGAGAGACAGGGGGAGAGAGGGAGAGGAGAAAGAGAGAAGCTCGTTCGATGAGAAACGCCAAGCTCGATCCTACCCGGCCGAATTAAGCCCCGAAATTAATGAGAATACCTAGCCGGATTTATCGCGCGGCGTTCTTGGATACAAAGATGAAATTCGATGCGGGAATAGATCCCGAGGAATCTCCGATGGACGAGTCCTGGACTCGTTAGCCACGAGGCTAGTCGGTTCGGGGCTCGTTCGACAGGGATTTCCGCCGATTCGTTCCGTTTTGTCCGAGCAGGCCCCTGAAAGGAATTTTGTCGGCAGTAAATGAATTTTGATTCGCAGTTATGTATCAAATTTCCCGATGTACAAATTTCGAATCGCTAGGATTGCGTTTATCCTCCCTCAACCCTCGAATTTAGGTTCGTTAAATTCATAAAATCCACAGTCATAAATACATAAGAAATCGTTGTAATAAATTATCAATCAAAGATCAGTTGTTACAGGACGTACAGAAAAATTGAGTTCGAATTTCTGAAATTGAGAAGGTTAGGATTTTCGTTGTTTTTGACACAGGGAGTCGTGAAACGGGATTCGTCACCCGGTATATTCGACGCGACGAGATCGTAGCGTGGATCTACGAAACGGAAGGGGGAGACGCTAGAGGAGACACGATCGGAGGGATTAACATTCGTGGCGTGTAACTTAATGTCTACGTCGTGGCATGATGCGCCTGCTTGAGTGTTCAGGGCCGAGAGCCGAAGAAATAAAATTCAGGGCCGCAGGCCCGCCGCCGAGAGAGCCAAGAGACACACTCCGGCTCGCGGCGCTGGAAAAATCATCTGTTTTGTCCTTCGTTTCATTATAATCAGAATCATAATTACCGGGGGACAACAGCTGCCGCAGAAACGACATGTCGGAATAATTTTACATACACGTTAGCGGATTACACATCTGATAACCAGAATAGTAGGAAATTAATATTAAATGTACCAATAAGTTTATCGGGACTCCGCAACCGAACCGAGCAAAGTAAAGTAACCACCCAAGTACTCGAGCGAACGAGATCAAGAGTTAAACAAACCTAAGTGTAACGAGTGCGAAAGTCTTAAGTGCTCAAATGGGATCTCCTCCCTGCGGGAGACGCGAAATCTTTTCCAGAAGGATTTGTGGGAACGATAAGGCTGATAGCAGGGCATAAATTCTACAACAAAGTGTTCCAGATACTCCATTCAGGCGATAATGAAATTCGGAGCGGATCTCGACGGAACTCGTCTGGGTTTAAGGTTTTTTGGAAACGCCTACAAAGTCTGGGACTATTCCGTATACAATAGTGTCTCCCTGTAAAAGAGCCTTTGAGAAACGGACAGCATTTCAAACAAATATTGCACGACTTTCGAAAGATCGTAGGGCTTGGAAAGATGGGCAGAATTAGTTCTAAAAATTTAGGAAACATACAAAACACAAAGTTATAAGAGTCGCGGAAAAATTTTAAGGTCAGAGGAAACATCGTAGGGCCTGAAGAATAGATGTAGGACCTCAGAAAAAAATCGTAAGATTTGGGAAACATTCAGAAGCCCCCAGAAAAGAAATCCTAAGACCAAAAGAAAAGTTCTCGAGCTCGAAGAAAACTAATAAGGTCCGGGGAAAAATCGAGGGACCTAAGAAAAGTCGTAGAGCCCGAAAAAAGTTCTCAAGCCCCCCCCCCCCAACTAATAGAACTTGTAGAAAAATCGTGGATTTTCCAAAAGAAAAATGGAATCTCAGGAAAAATCGTGGAGATCTCAAGAATATTGCGAGTTCCATAAAAGCAGAAGTGGGTGTTAAAAACGATGTTTAGTTCGATACAATGGCAACGTGGGCCCAAATTGGCGTAGCAGAAAATGAAAAATAATTGAAACGAAATGTCAGTCTTCCGGAATATTTCCCGGTTGTGTACTCAGCGGAGAGAAGATAAGGGGGCATTGTAGTATGGAGGCTGACGGTAGTTGGTAGATAAAAACGAGATTGCTTACTGTCCGCGCGTGTACGAACACAGCCCGGGCCGGTCTGGTTCGCGCGTTCTCTTATCTAATCAGCCGCGATTGGACCTGCGGCCCGGCGCGCGGCGCGGCGCGGCGTGCCGATGAATCCAGCCGATAAATGAACGGCGAGGCTGTCGCTCGGCGTCGCGGCGCCGAAATCTGTCGAAACAGGTGCTTCTCTGCCTTTGTTACGAGCTTGGAAACGGCTCGAACAGATAAACAGTTGGTCTATCGCGGGATTAGATACGATACACCGTAGAATCGAAATAGTTTCTATTATTTCTCGAATCTCTTACGCTCTCGACGAAATTCTTGAGCACTCGATAGGCTCGCTTGATTTTATTTCACTACGAATCATAGTTAAATCTTGTACCGTTCGGTGTAATCGAGATTACACGGAATGATAAATCGCACTGCCTGAGAATTTTATGCCATATTGTATTTAATAATTGACTGGAAACTTGACTCGAGGTTTCAAATGGTAAGTGGATCACTTTGGCTACGAAATAAAATACGGAATAATAAAATTCAATGGAACGGTAACCACGCGAATGTTCATCTCTGTTTTTCCATAGAAATTCCTTCAAACATCCGACGCTCACAGGCGAGAACGAAACCGCTCGCGGGAGATAACGTTTCACCCAAATATTTCTCCCCGCTCTTAATGCTCTATTTTTACATATACATATATTTTTTCTGGAACTCGCACCAGAAGCCTGTCCGCCGGAGAAATATTATTGTTTTCCACATTTTTCAGTCTGTTTTATCGCACACCTCCGCGCTCATTTATTTGTCTTGCCGATGCACCGTGGCACCTTTTTCTTCCTCGGATCCAAGATCCGATTCTTGCAACCGGAATGATAACATCGGCTTGCTTGATGATAATGTGCCACTCAGCAGACTCTCATTATGCTGGAATTTTGACAAATATTTTCAGACGCTGCGCCTCCCTCACTTTTTTTCTTTTGATTCGGAGTTCTACGAAAAAACTTATTTGTTCACAGTTTTTTAATACTCCTAATTATAACAGTAAACTGCGAACAGAATAACATTTTTCAATTTTTCGAGTATTAAAAAATCTTTATCTAGATGTATAAGCGAATTCGTGCGTTAATATATTCAATGTACATGTTAGGATTTGCAATCTATAGGAAGGTTGCAATAAATTATTTTAGTTTTATGGAATTTTTGAGTTTGCTGGAGAAATTTGGTTCTGAAGGACTGTGGAAGCAATTTATTTGTTCTGGCCGCTCCGTGAATGCTTTTAACAGTTAATACCGGTAATGGAGGACAGACAAGGATAGAAAAGAAGACGCAGAATCCAGTCGGAAGAGGCTGTAAAACGGGAGGATCAAGGTTTGTACCTCGAACGATCGTTATGTCATTCTCGATTGAGAATGATACTGCCCCTCTCGCCTTTGATTATTACACAATCGGGCAATTATTACCGCGTTGGGCTAACCAGATGATGGCGCGATCATGTGGGAAGCGTTTACCAGCGTGACGATCCCGGACGCGCAGAAAAGTTATTACTCTTCGAGGCTCGACAAATGTTTGAACGTGTCTTTGCAAATTTTTGTATTGTACTCCACACGGAGAAGGTATCCCCGTTTTCTACGTTCTTTTCAGAGCGATTAATTAGAGAGATCTCTAGGAGGCATTTATCCGTTTCGATTCTCGTTGAACTTCTTTCTTCAATTATCTCCGATCTGGGAATTAGTTTCAGTTTCGGCAACAATGGAGATTATTAAAAGAGAGATCCTGGACAATGAGGCCCCCGGACAATAGACTTTTCTAATAGTATATGTTACGCCGGAGCCTGATAACGGATGTTCCATTGTGCTAACACCTTTTACCTTCGATTAGTATACAATCGCCCTAACGAGAGGACAACCGGTCGATGCGGGACGGAATTACGTGACGAAAATGGGCAATGATTCTTGCCGCTCGGACCGTAAACCGTACGACTATAAACGGCAAGAATCATTCGACTGCCTGAGCCTGTCCCCCTAAAGCCCGTTTCGTACTTAAAAATATCCGTCGAGGAACTAGTCAAACGAAACGCTATAAGACTGCCCTAAGCTAATGTTTCGTCACATCGAGCAATAAAATAATCAACAAAATTCAACGTTTAACAATCGGAGTAAGGCAACGTTATCGCTCCTTCAGCTGTTTCTGGCTTAAGGATCTACGAAAGTTGTTTTTGATTTTAAGAATTGCCACACAGTGATTAAACCGTGGACCTCTAAAATGAAAATTCTGTTTTCTTCTGCGATAAAGTTCATCTATTAGTTTCGTGATATTTTTTCTCTTTTTTATTAGGAAATGTTCTATGAAATTTATTACAACATATGAAGACATTACAGACTTCAATGTACATTGCAAAATAAAGCGTACCACTTCTTTGGATTTTAAATAGAAGCATGAGGAGATGTTGCGATAAATTCTCAAGTGTGCACCATGCTTAAGGCACTCGAATCTCCATTTTACCGTCCGTCACAAGCCTTTTACGAATGTTCGTCGCGAACTCGAGCCTCATTATCGATTCCTCGTCACGCCAGCCAACCACGCGCGACAGGTTTCGATCAAACCGATGTGTATAATCTTATCACTGTCGATTTCAGTCGATTGATAACTACAATCAAAGCCCCTCCAACTTTGAAAAGGATCACAAATTTGACCAATCACCGAATTTTTCCGCACTTGAACCTGCCTAATAGATTCCGCACAAAATGGTGCTTCGATAATTCCCTAACCAGAATATTAATCAAATTTTGTATTCAAGCATTTTCAACAAAAATAGTTGATCAAAATTTCATTTATTCTTGAAGCTATTTGCTGATCCTACCTTTCCAAATGTCATTTCATTTATAAATTCTCGAGCCAACACCAGATATAAAAATAAGCACGGACAGATCAATCGTTTTCGGATAAACAATTTTATTCGAAAAAGAGTTGGACTCTTCCCTAATTTTGCAGACTGTATCGATATTGTGAAAGATTTCGAGGAAACAGTTTAAGCGATGTCAATTGAACTTTTTGCAACTTTCCGACCTGTTTTCGAGATGATTTTTAAGAAAACAAAAGCCGAACGAATTTTGTTCTGTGACACTTTTCAAGATCCAGAGCCAGCTACTCTCGACGCATAAAAATCGTCGCCGAGGGTTCTCAACGACTACGAAATAAACAAGACCCGTTCCGGGAGAGGCTCGTAAAGCGTGCGATTAGCGAGTCCCATTCGCCATGCGCGATATAATAAACGCGCACGCAATTACGTAAGGCCGGTGTGTCGGATCGAGCAGCTCTCATTTCCATATTCATGGAACCATAGATTTTCTGCCGTGCGACGATATTAATTACCGTCGTCGATTGTAATTTTATCGTGCGTCACGCGGCCCGCCTCGTCGTTTAGCAAGAAAATTCCTTCGCTCGCTGCTGCTTGATAATTTTTCATCCTTCTTTTTTTTTTTGTTTCCGGCGCGTGAAACGTCGACCAGGACAATACCGTCCACTATTCAGGGATATTGTTGGTTCCTGGAAGAAATCGAGTAGCCGCGGACAAACAAGCCCGTTGTCTTCGAGAGGCATCGATGCAGGAGCCTCTCCTTCTCTCTCTCTCTCTCTCTCTCTCTCTCTCTCTCTCTCTCGCTCGCTCGCTCGCTCGCTCGCTTGGAGCCGAGTTCTCGACAGCGATCCCGCCACGGATATCTTTCTAAAACTGATCTGGCCACCGGCCAAACCGCTTTGAACGCGACTCGTCCGTCGCCGACACACGTCCGAAGGGGTGCGTGGGGCATGAGGGATGAGGGATGATTCAGACGCGAAAAGTCACGAGCCTTCTCTATTCTCGAGACACTTTTCCCGGACTCGAACACGTCTCGACCACGATTATTTATATTTAACGCGACGCGGAACCGCCAACCGGCCAACTACATCTTTGTCTTTTACGAGAACCACTCCGTTAAAAAATATATCTACTAAATCCCCTCCCACACCCACAAAATGGCTTCCAATCGCCAAGCAATCGACGTCTAAATTTTTTTTTAAAGAATCACTCCATTAAAAAATAAATCTATTTAACACGTTCGGCGCCGCGTTACCCATATTTGGGTGACGGAATTATTTGTGCAGGTTTTAAAATGAATTTTTACGTTGATATATTCATTGTACTAAACTTGATTAGGATCTGTAACATGTTAGAAAGTTGGAGGATTACTCAGTATCATACATATAATTTTTTGCAATTTTTATTTCATTAAACAACACTTTGATTTTATGGAATTTTTGGGGTTTCTAGTTGGGCGTTCAAAGTGTTAATCCGTTACTAGACCTCCAAAATAGGTACCGATTGAAATTATTTGACGACATGGGATCAACGAAATCTCAATTTTTCTAAACATTCTGCAATCCCGTACCATTAAATCACAATTACAGTAGTATCAAAAATTCTCTTGTAAAACAATTCCAATAATTGAACCACAATTAATCACGTACAAATTCTTCAAATACAAGTTGAAATAAAAATTGAAGTGCACACAATGAAGGATCGAAATGCAATGAAGGCTGGAATGCACGCGACAAAAATTGGAATGCCGTCTAGTCGCAACAAGAAACTGCCAGGTGAATAAATTTTCATCAACTTTCCACGCGGTGCGCTATTAAAAAACGTGTTAAACAATTTCAATTTGATTGCTCAATCACTGGACGGCGATTTTTCTAGACGCGATCGTTCGATCGGCGGGATACGGACCGACAAAAAGGTCCATTCATGAATACAAAATTCTCCTGATACCTCTGTAATAATTTCTAATTCAGTTGACACGCTCCCCTCCTCGCCCTCGATGATTTTTTCTGGTATCTATTGCGCCCGTCACTCAGGATGCGCATTCGTTTCACGATTATTTCAATCGCGTGCTTTTCCTCTATCTGCACCGAGGCTCGGCAAGGACAGGCTCCCATTTTTTTTTCAATACTTTTTAACTGCGGCTCCGTATAAAACGCGTGTACACGCTGCCAGTCATGCGCCATTGCGATTCCGTTCGTCCAGAACCGGATTTCTTGAGCTTTCCTCGCTAAATAATAACGGCGAGCTGGAACCGGGGATCGGCGAATAAAGTTCAGCCTCGGTCTCTCTCTCTCTCTCTCTCTCTCTCTCTCTCTCGCTCTTGATCACCGTGTCTCTCTTTATCTCTCCTCGTTGGCCGTCACCCGATCGCTAGAATCTCGATTTAACGAAGGAAGGACATCGAGGTTCTAACTATCAGTTATTGTACCGCCAAGGACCCGATATGAATAAAATTACATTCGATTATTTTTAGCGATCCGATGGGGATTCAAGTCCGCGATCTTCCATCCGAGTTATTGGATCCGCTCGGAATGATAATCGTCCTCGTGGAGGCACGACTCAAGGCTCGGCGAATTAACAATGTTAATGCTTCGAATAACATTTTCTGCATGCACCACCTATACTTCGACGTGACGCGACGTGCAACGCCAATCGAACATTCCTACAATTATAAATTGTTATTAGATCGCGGATCTGTCTACTCAATAACAATCCTCTGCGCCTGCATCCACGTCCACTGATTCCTCCATTTGTTCCAACGATATTAAAATAAGGCGCATTCTATTACATTTTATCTTACTGTTCTCAAACTGGTTCGATGTTTCTACTGTTTTTCATTTTTTCCATAAATAACGTATAATCCGGAGAATTTAATTTTTATTGTACTGGATTAGTGAGTTATTGAGGTTACAATTTCTCAGATAAATTTCAACTTTCCACCGTCATTACTGCATTACAAATTACTTTGATGTTTTAGGGCAATCAAATTGTTAACTATTTCCTTGGACTATGAAGTATTATGATCTTCCTAAAAATTCTGTAAAAATATTGTAAAACAGTTCGAAGTAGGTACATAGTTAACTGTCCCACTCTTTGAAAGAAGCTCGGAGAAAATGCAATTATCGTACAACACAGAACGGAATATTGACACACGGAAAATATTGTACTATAAGTTTACATGCAGCCACTCATTTTTATCGAAGCTGCGAATCAAACGCAGTGCTTAGCTCGCAATTAACATTTTTAGCAACGACCACTGGGCCACCTTTTTTCCTGCCAATGAGCTATTCATAGTTGCTGGAATATGCCATCTTAACTAGTAAACTCCCAACCTTTTTACCATTTTTATACACATTATTCGATAGCCTTTATAAATTTCAAAATCGTGAGAGACGTCGTTGATAAAATTGTTTCCTAAATGAAGACTATTATTGTTAACGAGAGACCCTGCTCCCTCTTCTTCGGCTCGTTCACCTCCGATCTGCGAAACGGACCATTTGAAAATGCTTTTCTCATAGACCGAAAATCCATAAATATTAAAACAGTATTTGCTAATCTTTATATCCCGTATATAATTACCGGACGAATGTTTATTCAGTTTCCAGTTTTTTCTTACCAGCACACAGAGGTCAGAAAGGATAAAAATTTATAAGGTTTTCGAGTGTGAATCAGAAAAGATTTATGAAAATTTATTGCAACCCTTGTATTTCCTTGAGAATTAAAATCTGCCGTCTAACGATTACTTGCAGAATTCATTGCTTTAAAAAGATTTCCATTGTAGTTTTGCAGATTTATGTCGCTGTGGATTATTCTGAATTATTTTTAGACGTTGTAATCGCTGTTTTGTCTAACTATCTCCTTTATTAACGGCAGTTTGTCCTCATTCGATAATTTTTACAAAAGAATCGAACTAATCATCCCGAGTACTAGACTCGAACTAACAGTGCTCATTATTAGACTGTGCCATTTATAAAGTAAATTTGCTTTTATACTATGCGCTATATTGGTACTACCAGATTGTCCACTCACAACACAAGTAAATAGGCAGGTGTGAGACGAATCAGCGAATTCATTGGGAGAATTCAAGTTGAACTGAGATTTTCTATTTTTCAGGAGTCCTTTTATTTTTCAAATATATCTTCATACAACCTACTGCCACCGCTAAAATATAGAACACAGTGATCCCACGAAATAAAAATTTAAAAAATTTCTGTGCACCGACGATCAGCTCCGAAGAATAGCTAGGACGATTGTGACAACATAATCGGCCATAATAACCATCAGATTGATTATCCACCTTAGACCTCGTTAAAAAACGAGTCGGGGGAGCGGTGCTAGATCGACGCCGTTAGAAAACGAGAAAAGAGTCGAAAAGAAAAGGAGGAGGAGAAGGAGGAGGGAAAAAGCGGTTTCCAGGCGAATGAATTTATTTCCTCGGGTCCCGGCAGCCCTCGCGGACCACGAAGAGAGACCCACGCGATGCTTTACGATCGTGGCACCGTTTTCGAGGCATTACATTCCTGACGCGCCTACACACTCGTTCGCTCCGGGGCACCATGGTTTCGGACGGTTCTCGTTTTCTACCTCCTACCGGCAACAAGCGTTCGTACGAGAACTTCGAGAAGTTCGTTTCGTGCCGGAGAACAGCCTATTGCTTTGGAATCAGCGTAAACGAAATACACGCGTGTGTGTACGAGACCTCGCATTTCGCATTTCGCATTGCGCGCACACGTGCACGCGATTTATGCGCGCGACTCACGCACCGTATCATTCCAACGATGCCGAATTATTCTTTCCGGTCCTGTGTAGGGCCAGACTCGACGTTAACTTCTTTTGCATCAACGGCTGCTTATTTTGCACGATTTATATCACACGCTCGCCGATAATGCCACAATTACACGACACGCAACCACAATTCTATTTCTCGGATGCTCCAACTGGGTTAGTCAAGTTACATACAAGAATATAATTGAATCGTACGATAGTAAAGCAAGTTCTCGCCACGTTTGCTTTCGATTGTCCAGGAGACGGAGGCTCGTACAGAAAAATTTCTCGTACATTTTTTGGCGCGGTTTTTTTTTTTGTAGAATCGAACGGTGTTCGACACGTCCTTTAGTTTTTTAGGTTTCAAGGCCGAAGGAAAGGGCGTTTCTCGTCGACGAGTCACAAATATACACTGAACGGAGCGTAAAAAGCACGGAGACAATATTTGGAGAAACTCGTTGTCGCGAATCCAATAATTTTTTCTAATACGCATGAAAGTGTCCGGGCAACATGTGTCCAGACACGATCCGTGTCTTTCGCAAAATTCAAACAAACACATACTTTGCAGAACTGCACCATTCTAGGACCTAGAATCCAGGAAACACGAGAAGGGTTCAAATTCTAGACTTACATTCTCGAGCCTGAACGATTCTCCTGTAACTTTAGGTCACTATTCCACACTTAACGATACAGATTTATATAAATGATTACAGGAACCGTGAAATCACAGACAACGAAGCACACAGAGTGTCGTTTCGTCTTCGCAGAATCGACGAGAATTAGTTTCATTCCAGTTTCTCCAATGTCCACTCGTATCGCATTCTAAATAAAAAATGTTTGATTTTCGGTTCTCCACGTGGAAATTCGCTCGAAGGGTTTCGCAACCCTTCGGCCCTTCTGCGGAGACCAATCACTCTTTTCCCAGGGTCAGGTAATGCCGTTGATTTCGGAATCCTGACGACATCTTTACCTGACAGTATTAGAAGGTTCAACTTCAATCCAATGCTGCCCGGTAAGATGTGAACAGATACTCCGTTCGATGATCGGTTAGCTTTAATCCACACAGCCATGTTCGTCCCTTTCGCCTTATCTTTTTCCGTTGTCCACTCGCCTCTCGGGTCGTTCTTATATTTTTATCGAACGCGACGCACACGCACACTCTCATTTCTCTCGCTCGGGCACACTCGCACGCGGTCCCTATTCTCGGAAACAACCGAGGAGCCAACTCTTTCGAAATGGCCTGCAGCTGCTTCACCAATAAAAAAAAAGCCGCAACGTGCAAAATACCAAGGGCCAGGGATCGAAAGGAGTCGGTGATTAGGTTGAGTGCTGGCGAATACGAAAGAGGAAAGAGCATAAGCGCCGGGGAGATTGTTAGATTCCTTGAGCGGATGTGATTGGTGGAGGGATCTTTGTGCAAGTCCATAGTTTTGATAAGCCACTTCATAGAAATTATTAGCTGTACAAATTAATTCGCAGGTTTTTACAAAGAATCGTTTCAACTTTCTTTCAAACGTTGTGTCGGCTTCGTCTGGCTTGACCACAAAAATGTATTTCAGAATAATTGTATATATATATATATCTATTCTGATAGTAAATGTCCTGACCAATTCCTTGTTGTATTTTAGTATGAAATACATGTACGGTCTTTTGTACTTCCAGACGTGTGTAAAATAATGAACAATGATAACTTGAACAATGAAAGGACCATTACAATTAGCCCTTGCAATCAATTTGTACAGCTTCTAAAAGGGTCCGATATTCTCAGTTGAAGATGCTACTAATTTCAGTTCGTACGTAATTGCATCAAGAACGTTCAGGCGAGCGATTAGTCACCTGGCATTGATTAGGCAGCGGAGAAGGCAAAAGTGCAGACAAAGGACAGTGGGAACAATAAGGACGGCACAGTCGGATTGAGCAGTTTACGGGAAAAGGCACAGTCAGCGCGTGAGTAATTCGCTGGCCATAGCTGTTTGTCTCTCGTTGTCAGTGACAATGAGTAACATGGCTGGCCTTGGGACTCTGAACCCACTCGGTCCAAATGCAATTTTGCAATGCAAGAACTTTCCTACCGGACTCGATGATCTTAAACAAATGCGCAACACTAGACACTGAAAATTGTCTTTTTTAAAACAATCTCAGTTCAAATAAAGTCAGAGTTCAAATAAATTTTGTAAAACAGAAAGAGACCGAAAATCCCCGGGTACTTAATTTCAAAAATGAATAAACTTCCCCCAAAGAACCTCGTCGTAAGGATCATGCAAGGATAAAAAAGATTCGGTGGAGTTCGTAGCGTTTTGAGGGTGTGCACCCGATAATTACACCCCTTTATGAGGCTAAATTGCGACTGGGGGTGCAGAGAAAAGCTTCTATGGTGCACCTCGACCGAACCGAAAGCTTCTCAGGGTACGCGATTAACCCTTGCACGGCGTGTAACCCCCTAATTACGTTTTACGCCGGGTCAACTGGTTGCTCAGTTCGGTACAGGGCGTTCATCATAAAATTCAAACTATGCGATTATGGTTGCGCGCCCAGTTGTTCCTCCCCGGGAAGGATCCGTCGAACGAGTTCCTCTCTCGGTCTGTTTTTCTATTTTTTTTTCTTTTTCCGTTGCCTTTTCTCTGTCGGTCCTCGTTCCCTTCGATTCTATCCCGGGTTTCTCGGTCTCTCTTTCGGATAGATTCGTTTGCCAAGGCCCCATTACCGCGGCAGATAGCATCGTGTACGGATAGAAGGCGAGCAAGGATGGAGACCAGGGGTTTGCCCCCGAAGGTAGGAGGGGCGAAGCAAGTTTTATGTAATCACCAACCGACTCTGCGGGGCTAGGTATTAATACTGGCAATAAATAAACGCCGTCAGGGAGACTCGATCCTAAAGGCATCTCGCTGTGCCTTCGTCTGCCTTCTACATCTCTTTCTCTCTTTCACACTTATTCCTTTTGTCCCTCTCCCTCTCTCTCTCTCTCTCTCGCTCGTTTCTACACCCTCTCCTGCCACACGCATGGGAGTCGCACGCACGGTTTGACAACGATACACATTTCCTTTTTTCATTCGCCCGTTCGCTTCGGCAGGTTCCTCGAACTTTTAAAATTCGAACGCATCAAGGATTGATAATAATTAGAATGCGAATCTTTACGCAAATTCCAAATTTCGTGGATTGTTTTTTAAAAACCAGAACATATTTATAGAACATTTCTCTCGTGGTAAGAGTAGAGTAAAGAACCTTTCTTACTACACGTATTTTCTTGTACTATGAATATGCGTACGTACCATAAATGCATGAAGATCCGCAGTCTAGTAATAATACTTGTAACAATTTATGTTCCGCGAGATGATGGATAAATGCCAGATCTCAACCTCTTCAAAGAGCAATTTTTGTAGCATGAACTTCGCTATTCTTGTGCTTTGGTCAGTTTGAGTAGAAATTTAAGAGGATGCTGAAAGTGATGGCTGGACTATACTAGTGGTTCTTTATGTGAAATGATCAAGTAAGAATTTACATCTCTCTTTAACGGTTTAAAGTTGAAGTCCATTAATACACCCACCCGTTTTTTGTCATAAATCTATAGAATTACTTGCGATAATTAGATTGTGGATTTTATGCATTCATAGGGTAGATGCAACTTAAAACAGTAGAAAGTTGAACAGTAGAACGATTTTAAATTGAAGTTTTAAATGATTTAAGAATTCCAATCTATTATTTCGAGGTTTTTAAAATGAGAGTGAAATGTCTACTCCCGTCTCTTGCAATTCACTTGGACAATTTTTCATTTTCCATAAAAATCTGCAGTTGTAATATTATGCCGTGCACTTTATTTCTAAAATAATGAAATTAAAATCAAAATGCTGCCGTCTATAGAAGGACTGATTTTAAAAATAATTTCACTAATCAAGGTTTGAACGTCCTTGTTCGCTATCCTTGAAAAGGTTGAAAGCCCCTTTGAACTCACTATTTTCTTTCGACTCAGCGATTCACTTACACGCCTCGAATTTCGCACGCAATAAAATCGTTTGATTAAACAGCAAAAACACCAGGTGTACCGACATTCCACTAATTCACTGAAATCGTAAAAACTAATTGAAAGATTATAAATCAGCGGTTGCTCGGTACTTCCAACTGCAAATCTGCTTGATCGCGATCGTATGCAGCCGCCATCAAACATCAAAACGGTCGAATAATACCCGCGTTTACATATCGGTACCGTCACGAACATCCGTCGAAATCTCGAGGTCAAGAGCTGTTTCTTTATCTCGAAATTTGTATTTGCCGCGCTCACGGAAGCTTTGCGACGCGTTCTCGAATCGGAGTCCATTTTCGAACATCAACCAAATCTTCTTCGTACTAAATAGCTAGAAATCATACCATTACGTGAACAAATTAATTCGTAACCCTTATAATTAATCGGAACGTTAAACATTACATTGTTTTAAATTTGAATTGGTTACTGGGTGAAACAGAACCCTTTGCAATGCAGAATTATTCAAAACACTTCTAACACTACTAAATCAGTTTGCGTTGAATACATTTTTAATAAAGTAAGTGTTCAATTCCTGATGCATAACATCAAGAAAATTATATAGAATGGAAATATATCGAGGAAAAAATTAGTTCTGGAGTACGAATCGGTTCGAGCGCAAAGGGTTAACAGATCAAGGGACACTCCGAGTATTTTTCGTGAAAGTAGGCGACGCGAGTTCACGTTTGCAAGCACAGGGGCTGCATCCCGGGGCCGAAGTTTCTTTTTTCGTGGTATTCGGAGCCCGTCCGGTGAATTTACATTTCCGTGTATCTGGCAACCGGTTTTATGAAACGGCTCACGGCTTGCAACTTAAGTAGGAATTTTTTTTCTCTACGAGATATCGTGGTCCTCGCTCCCTCTATCCCAGCCTTCCTTGCTCGTCCAATGAGACGCGAGAAAAGCGAAGGAACGACACAAGTTGATCATGGTTAACGGTGTGCACGGTAGCTGTCGAACTTTCCAAAGAAACACCGGGAAACCATGTCCGGTTTCCGGAAGAAGATCGAAATAAACGAAATTATCAAAGTCAAAAAAATCCTGATCGTTGCATCTGCACTACAACATAGTTATGCACTTACAGCAAAGATAGACGAAAAGATGAAAAACATGTAATATCAACACATTTCTTACGACTTAATAAAAATTCCTAGTTGATGCCTAAGACTCGCAATTGATGCAAACAATTTTTATTTTTCATAAAAATTCGCAGTCTGGTAATAAAAGTTGAAAGATTGCAACATCGAGTGCACTTCAAACCTTTCTACCAAATTCCACTGACCACCGAATATACCAACTAAAGTATTCATTTTTAAATCTGTATTAACAACTCCGTCTTACAATTCCGCGACGGTCGAAGCGTTAAATAATAGTTGGCATGAATTCCAATGGAGTCAGGACGATCCTAACAGTCTTTTAAGGGTCAGAATGACGCCTATCGCCGTTAGAGAGCCTTCTGTCATGCAAAATCGGGGAAATAAGCAACAACCGAGTCCTTGGAACAGAAAAGCCAGAGAGAAATCGAGCAACGATTCCCGCTCTCCTTGTGCTCGCACGAGCAAGCCAGAGAGAGAGAGAGAGAGAGAGAGAGAGAAGAGAGGGGAAGGAAAGAGAAAGATAAAAGAAAGATTCTCTCTGGGCAACCAGTCATGCCATCCGTCGCTCGTTATCGCGCGACCAGTTGTATCAACGTCTCCGCCTTTATGCAAATGGCCGAAGGCTAATATCCATAATGAGCATTAATCTGTTTCTTTTTTCGTCTTTCCAAGATGGCCGGCATGCCTCTCCGGTCTCGTTCGCCGGGGACAGAAAACATCCTCCACCTCTTCTCTTCTTCCTCCCCCTTCCCTTTCTTCGTCTTCCTCCTCCGTCGACTTTTAGTGGGTACGTGTGCACACCGTCGTCGCCACGAGAAAAACAAGAAACACGACAAATTCCCCGATAGTGTACACACTGTAGCGCACGCCGCGATTTCACGGGACGCCGTAAAATTTAATCGCCCTATCCCCGGAATTCCAACTAGCCGTCCCTTCAGACTGATCCCGGATTCTCGATGCGATTGCGAATCGATTCTGCAGTCTAATTTGCTGATAAAATTGCAGGAAACGAAGCAACTGCCCGTAGAAATTAAACTGCGCTTGCTTTGAACTCGTGACCCCTTGTACGGCGATGTTTCCTTGCATCAGCAATGAATCGAATTTTTGATTCATTATTTCTAGGAAGAAAAGAAGATCTATGCTTTTTCTTTTCGGTACAAGATAACTTGGACTGTCCACTTTTTGAGCCCTACAATTTGTCCGCCGAAGGTCGGCAATGTAGAAATCACTATAATCAGAAGGTTCATCGATGATCATAAAAGTTATAGGAATTCGACATCGGACATCTATTATGATTATTGATGTACCTCAAGTTCTTCTCTCCAAACAAAAAATAAAATAAAATAAAACAAATGATGAATCTTCGATAATTAACACAATCACACAATTGCAAATGAACAATTTGAAAAATCACTGTTCATTCCCCAATAGACTGATACGGGCCTAGTTCTCTAAGAGAAAAATATTAGCAATATTTTCGGAACGTCTAAAAAGAGAACGCAGGGATCTAACAAGTAGCTGGCTAAGCGAGAAGCTAAAAAAACCGCGTGGCTAAAAAATCCGCTCCACTTCAGCCCCGATATTCAAAGGTACAGGGTCGCAGAAGTAGTATAGTGGTCGCATGTGCACGGCATAAGGGACGGACCAACGAAATACCGTTGTCGTCAAGTGGGAACGGCTCGAAGAAGCCCGCGAAAAAAAATAAACCCTTACTCGAGATCGGTTGAGAGAG
Source organism: Halictus ligatus (assembly GCA_028454255.1). Taxonomy (NCBI): domain Eukaryota; kingdom Metazoa; phylum Arthropoda; class Insecta; order Hymenoptera; family Halictidae; genus Halictus; species Halictus ligatus. The sequence goes on from CM052134.1 coordinate 3,851,982, forward strand.
CCGGCTATAACTTGCGCGCGCGCACACGCGTTCGCATGACGCTTGCTCGCTCGCACGCGCTACCATTGCGCGCGTTCTCGTGTTTCTCGAGAACCTTCGGTATAATACTATTTTCCCTGGCCCCGCTCGGCAATAAAGGAAAACAAGGTGGTGTGTCGACTTATTATGAAACGTGGTATCTCCTCGCTAGCCGGTGTAAACAATGTTGGTGTAGATCTCTCTCTCTCTCTCTCTCTCTCTCTCTCTCTCTCTCTCTCTCTCTCTCTCTCAAACAACCTCGAAACGTCGTCAAATTCTTTTTCGATAGAAACGCACATTGTGCTCCTATCGTCAACCATTTTCTGTCCGTATTTGTTTACCAGTCGTTTTCGGGGGAAACGAAGACGAGAGGGGAGTAAGAGAGCCCCGAGAGAGAGAGAGAGAGAGAGAGAGAGAGAGAGAGACAGAGAAGAAGAAGAAGAAGAAGGATGCCCACTGCATAAGCTATATTTAACTGCACCTGCTGGCGCCAGACTATTCGCATGCACCGTTGCATATTACACGCGTTGCTATACAAGAAGCAACGCGCTCTGGCGTCGAACGTCCGTTCCACGACGGCGATACCCGGCGTTCCCACGTTCACATATTTTCCACTTATTCGAAACGTACATTAGATCAACACGTTTTCATCGCAGTTTTTGCTTTCAGAGTCGACCGAACTCGACACCGCTCAATTTTATCCGCTGTACTCGGCGCAACCGGTGCTTGGAATCTTTGAGGTTAGGTTAGCAACCTCTAAGAGACACAAGGCATCCCGGTATCAATCGAATTAAACTACATTAAACTGCACACGCTCGTACGCTGCTCGAAAGATCGTCGATTAATATCCGTCCACTTCCGTTACACGCTTCAATTCGACGAACCATTAACCGATTGTACTCGTAATCCAATATTTCAAGCAATTACTCGAAAATGCGAGACTACGCCGCAATGCCGGAAACGGAACGGGGAGCCTTCGGAATTAACTCGGCAAAAGAAATCGGGCGAGTATTTACCAGAGAACGTGGAAATCGTCGACATTTTCCTCCAAAATTCTTAGCCTCGATTAATGAGTCAGCACGGCTAACCGGGGACAATTAATTCCTGACCACAAGCCTCCTCGATAATGTCCGGAGACTCCCCTCTTCCGCGGACGCTAATAATAGTCACGCCAGATCATCGTCGAATAATTGAAGAGGGAAATCGCGTTGAGCAAAAAAAATGATCTCGAAACAAGAATCCGCGGAGGTCGAAGCCAAATGTCCAGACGGCCAAATATGGCGCGCGGCCGGGAGAGACGGAGCTTAGAAAAACTGTTTCGAAACGTTTAATTTAATTAGGCACCGCGAAACGGACCGACCGCGAGGAGAGCCCGACCGATGGGCGTGTCCAACGACACCCACCCGTTTCCAGCGTTCCTCGTGTTCGGCCGGACAGAACAAGACGGCACGGGACGGGAAAACGCCGAATTGTTTTCAACAAATTCGCGGAAAAGGTACGATTAGTCGCCCAATCGTCGAGAACTATAATCTTAATACGTGGATCGCGAATAACTATACCGATACAGCCGTGAGAAAATTCAAATACAACTAGAAACACTACCCGACACGTGGCATCGGTGTTCAAATCGCGCGCGGTTACATAATCCGCTTGATTGTTCTCGTTGCGGATTATCGATAAATCCCCGAAGCAAATCTGCCGGGGAGTCGAGTGTCGCCGATATTACTCGAAAACCCGGGCAAACGTTCACGTTGGATAACCGACGAAGAAGAAAACCGGTGTTAAAATGATTACAGTTTCGGACTTACAGTTTCAGGAGCAGCGTCCGTTCCGTCGGCGAGGCGGCCTCACGGGCAAGTCCTGTGGCCCCGGAGCCGATCGATTCCCCAGCAACGGGCCAGCGCAGAGGGCGGCGAGGAAGAACCGGTGCACCACTCCAGATACGAGACGTGACGCACACTCTCGAGCAAAGTGCACGATGACTCGACGACGCCGCGCCGCCTTCCGACGACGTTCCACCCGGGGAAGGCTCGAGCGGAAAAGAATGAAAAAAGAATGAGAGGGACCAGGGAACGAAACGAACCATGGGAGAGAGACTCGCAGGGACACATCCACTGAGAATCGCAGGAGGAAAAAAGAAGAGGAAGGAGGAAGAAGAAGAAGAAGAGGAAGGAGGAAGAAGAAGTAGAAGAAGAAGAAGAAGGGTACGTAATCGTCGAGTCGCCCAGGCCCGAAAACCGCACTGTCAGCCGGAAGCATGGCACACGATCGCGTACGAGGTAGAAGGGGAGCGAGTCAAAAGGAGAATAGAGCCGTCGCGACCGGCTGAGAAACAAAACTGAAGGAAACCGGAAGATCGGGAGAGGGGAGACAGAGAGAGAGAGAGAGAGAGAGAGAGAGAGAGAAAAAAGAAAAAGAAAGAGGGAGACTAGGTTCGAGACTTCCTGTTTTGCGGGTAGCGCGTGGACGATGGGTAACCGGCGACTTCCGTTCTTCACCATCGTGGTGATCCTTCCGTACAAGGTTTCTTACTCGAAAGACGACTCAAAACTCTCGGCACGAGATCAGAACGTCGACTGACGAACCACCGTAGGAACGGTCGTTGTGCTCTAGACGAAGCCGAACTCGGAACTACTCGGTCACCGACGACCACCCGAACTAGTGGAACGAGCGGCGCGGACTGAGCTGCGCGATGGCTCGTCTCATCGTCGGCTCCGCCAGTCACGGGTGCGCGTTAACCACCGCGCCGGACGATGGTGGGGGTAACACGACGAGTGCCGAACGTGAGCACCGCGCCGAGTGCGTTCCACTGCGACCCGGACGACGGGGTGGGGCGTGGGGGTTAGTCCAGGAGCGGGGATGCGACCGAACGCACCCCGTGAATGACGCAGGTGGCGGCCACGGACAATGACTGCGCGAGCGCATCGCTACCGTCTCGTCTCTTCTACTCTTCTCTGTTAATTAACTCTTTAGCCGATCGCACCACTGCAAACAACGGATCCGACTGTTCTCTCCTGGCTAGAGACTCACGCTGCCGAGCTGCTCCTTGGGCCGAACCAAAACCGTCTGTTTGATCAGTTTAGACCGATGCGTTAACACTTTGAATACCAGGAACCTGCTAATGGGATTCTCTATGATCACGCTGTATCGAAACCGAGCTGAAAGGCTTCGTTCCTGCTGACTCGAATGTCTTTATCCAAAAAAAAATCGAATACATTATTCGAATCGCCTTTTCTATAAATTTTGCCCGACCTTAACGACATTGCCACAGCAAGTGAAACCTTTTACAAACTCATTTCACTATCAATGAACCGAACAGCTTGGTCGACTTGTTAGTGCAATATAGATTACCAGTAAAATTATATCTAGTTATAAAAAAACTAACCCGTTTAAAGAAAATGCTTAAGACAACAATTTAGCAATTTCAATGCATATAAATTAAAAGATCTCCGGTGATTCTAAGCGCTAATTTATAACGGAACTGTCGCATTGAATTCGACAGCGAAATGGCTAACTTGTCTCGACTATTCCAGTCACTTGTATGTCCCTCATTGGAACTTTCACCGAATTTCCATAAAATATCCTTATTGCTTTTAGTGACATCGTCGTCACAAATTTGTCCTCCGACTGTTTCCCTCTCTCTCACCCACGTCAGGATTAACTTGGCCTACAAGGGTATTATTTATTTTAATTTAACGGAAGAGAATAACATCCTCAGCAGATTCCATTCACTTCGTCTCGAGCTACTTGATACAAAGCGCAAGGGGTTAACAAAACACGAATGTAACAATGTGCATCCGAAAGGTTTCGTAGAAACAATAAACTGTTTTTAATTTTTTACTTGTTCGCTTAATTATATAGCGATGTGTCGACGCAAGTCCGAACACGACGATTGCGCATACGTTGACCCGTCGTCAGCGAATATCAGCGTGTCGGTACTGCACGCGTTCCCCGTGGTAGGGGGACTGCTCCGAAAATGATTTTTGTTTTCCAGCATCATCCTATTTGGGCGAGCTGGCCGCTCGGCGATACCGAAATCTGTTTGCCCCGGGCTCCTCGAATTCGATAAAGGCCGCGCGCGGTTTATTTGCTTTTTCCACGGTGGCAATTTTCTTGCCGGTTCGATAACATTCCCGGAGAACGAACAGCCTGGCGACTCGACGCGGCCATTGTAAATCCTCCGGGGGCCGGGCGTTATATTCATATTTCTCGCTACCGGTCGAAGGCGACGCGTAACAGTTGCAAATATGCGCGTATATCGGTGGATTTTACGACGCTGCGCGACAGGAACGCTTCGTCACCGAGTTCAAGGCGCGCGCACGTTGATAACGCCTCGTTTGCACGCTGCCTCTAGCATTTATCTCTCTTTCTTCCCTTCTCTCGTTCCTTTTTCCGCGCTCTCTCCTTTCCACCGAGCGAACACCGTTATATTTGGTATTCTAAATAAAACCGTGGGGGCAGAGGGGAAAAAACGTGGCAGAAGAAGCGACAGAAAGAGAGAGGGAGAGAGAGAGAGAGAGAGAGAATCAAGAGTAAAAGAAGCAGAGGAACGCGGGCAAAAAAAAAGTGATTGATTAATTATCTCGACGGTATCGCGACCGGCCTGGATTACGACACCGGAATCTTTATCTGAGGCCTCGATTGCCCGGCCCGATACTCAAAGAAACGATGATTTACATCGTCCCACGAGATCTCACCCTGGTCTACGGCTGTACAGGCTTTTACGTAACACCGAGTGCACTCATGTGCCCAAGTGGTCGTCTCCGTCTTCGTCTTGTAATCTTATCGTCGCGGAACGACCCCGACGACCCTGTGTTTTCTGTCCCAAATCCAAAAAATTGTATCGAATCTGGAAACCGCTGGCGTTAGCCGAGCTCGGGCTTACGAAACAGGCCGAGCTATCGATAAATAAAGTCAGAAACAGATAATCCAACGGGGAGACCGACGACGGCGAAACTGGACGGATATGTTGCCCGTTGCATCATCGTACCGTTTCGTCTTCTGGATCGTAAAACTAGCATCTTCGACGAGAAAGACCGAGGAAACTGACGCGGACGGCCCCGCGGAAACGCCGCCATTCTATTGTTCATTCTATTGTTAATTGTGCAATCTAATGAGTTGCCGATTACGAGTAGCAACGGTGATTATGGGAACACTCGATTTTGCCTCTTCAGAGATATCCAAGCGTATCTGAATAGTTGATTTTAATTTGATAATACCGTCACATGCGTGGATACTATCGTTTTTAACGGTTCAACTATCGGGTATCGCACGATGCTGATATATAGTGATTTATAGGAACAAGATCGATTGTGTTCGGATTTATATTGTAATTGCAATTAAATAAGTGAAAATGATTTAATCAGTACTCAGCTTTTCTGAAAATAAATTTCTTGAAAATAAGAAACATCTAATAAACTGCTATATATTTGACCGAGCACAATGGTCAGTATATCCCTCACTTACAATTGTATAGCTCCATGTCCTCGCATAAAAGATTTACAAGATAATGTGTCAATCTTTAGCCAATCTGAAGCCCCACTAAGAATTGCTATACCATTATTCAAAATATTTTCAACATTATTAAATTTGTTCAAAATCTCCAGTATCACGAATTTTTCAATTTACACAAGTCCATAAACGTTTTCTATCTGCAGACTCTTTATACTTGGATCAGAATAGACCCAGGACCATACGCCAAGAGTAAAAAAGTTAACATCTTCCACCGAATGACATTTTATATCCGACCAGCTAAAATGGTTCTCTTGTACGAATCTGAAAGCAATAAGATCCAAATTTTCATTTTCCTCGGAACGATCGAGGGTCCGACGATTTTCGAGATGCGTTCGATGCGAGGTGTAAGTGCGTGTCACGATGGTTTGCGCGTGAGGATGCGTCTCGAGTCGGGGACCGATGCTCGGTTGGCTCGTTTTCAAGGAGTAAAACGAGAAACGAAAGAAAACGAAGGGGAAAGGAATTGGCCATCAGGGCCAGTGACACGGGCCGCGATCGGCATATTTCCTTGACCACGTCATCGTCGAGGCACCGGCCCCCGTGGCAGGGCGAGAATTTGCGGAGTGTATTAGTAGGCCATGACGAAAATACCAGGCGGTCCGGATAGTAATAGCGAGAGCATCTAGACGGCATTGACCGCGCCCGAATCCGTGCAGGTCGTTCCCCGTTCCGTTCCGTTCCGTTCCTCGTGCTGCTCGTTAAAGTCGCATTTAGAGAACCTCATCGAGACGCATTTCAGAGACACATTTAGGAACCGACGATACAAGCCGCTGCACCAGGACACTGCCGAGCATTCTTTCGCATATCGAAACCCTCGGACCATTATTAACCCGCTCGTCAAATCAAATACAAAAATGAAAAAGCATTAGAAGAATTTAAGAATATTATTATATTATTTTCGATTGCTTAAGATGATTAAAAGAGAAAATACATATTCAATTAACTTCAGTTTTTTACAATTGACTTGGACAATTTTTATTTTGCATAAAGTTCCACTGTCTAGGCATAAAAATAAATTCAAAGAAAAAACAAAGCTTGTTTTGAGATCCACAAGTTTATGTAGAGCGGGTAACGTTTGTTTAATGTTACCGTTAAAAATCGGACATTTCATATGCAACAACCTAATTGTATACAAACGACGTCCGATCGAATCAAGGATACTGTCAGGTTTCTACTCGGTTGTCGAAGATCGTCAAGAATTCTCCTAGTTATCTTTTAGAAATTCGAAAAAAGAGAAACCGGTTGGGAGCGAATTCCACAGCAAGAGAAAGAAAGAGAGAAACAGAGAAAGAGAGGGAGTGGAGGGACAAGTTTCCTAGGCCTAACGTGAAAGTGTCCTTTTATTTTCGTCCCCGTTTCTCGCCCCCTGCCGGGGAGGGCCACGAATTTTCTGCTAACGGTGTAACGAGGAAAGCGGCATACTAATGGGGTTCCGCGCGCATATATCCCCCGTGGTTGCCGAGGGCACAATGGTCGAGCAGGTAAATATTCAAGAAGTTCGGGTTTCCATATATTCATGACCAGCATCTTGAACCGGCCACTGCATGGAGAAAGAAAAGGAGGAAGATGCATTTGCATTTGAAAAACCGGACGATTTGTGGGTCAGGAAATTTTCAATATTCCGTCGTGGGATCAATGGGGTTAGCTGGGACCATGGGTTCATAAGGTTCACAGGATTCATCAGGTTCCAAACATGGTGTAAAAAACATTAATTAATAAATACAAAAAACATTAACAGCCTGAATCAATTGTTCATTGGATAAATTCTGCTCATTTGTAGTTGGTTGGAGTTAGGTTCGTAAGGGAGCGGCGAGAGCCGTACATACAAAAATCCATGCGAAGTGAGGAATATTGCAAGCGTAGTCGGGCCCTTGCGGCGGCCAGCCCTCTCCACCCCCTCAAGAACCTAATCACAACCGACTTAGACTATACCTTCTCTTTGAGATTCTGTAAATGATTCTGTACATTTTAATTATGATTCAGTGACAGCTTGTTCGAGAATAAAGTGTGCTTGTAACATTGGACAGAATGTCTCCAATAATCAAAGGTGGCTCAATCAGAATTTTGACTTTCACCGTGCAAAATGATAAACACGGCAGAAACGGGTCAATAAGCACAGTTGAGCTCGCGAGCGACAGTGATACTCCGTGAAAAGCACACGGTAGATATAGTTTCGATGACGCGTTCGGGACGGCCTTCCGTCGGTATCAATAATTAATAAGCCTCGATAAAAATGTAAAACCGGCCGGCAACATGGCGGGCACGTGACTGGCTAGTTTTGTAGCGCAATGTCGCAGGGATAGAGCGCCAAGAATGTAGAGCTCCGCGTGCCGTAAATCATCCTCGGTGCAAATAAAATTCCTCGAGGATCGAGTGGCAACCGTTTCATAAGCTTGGTCGGGAGGACACGTCGGGCCCCAGACCCGAGCCGTTTAAATCAATTTCTATCGGGCGATAGCGCAACGCAGGGCCTTTTTAATTACTGTTAATGAGCCTGGGCCGGCTAGGCGAAACGCGTCTCGTCCTCCGGACAGGAATACCCGCGACTTTATATGCGGGACACGGCTCGTAAAAGAGACATTTATTGGCCGTATCTTGGACCCCTCGCGGGCCTTCGCAACCGAGCCAAACTATACTAAACCGAACAGAAACCGATCTGAACTTTGTGCGCCTTCTGCACCTTCTGCCCCCCCCCCCCCCTACTGCCGTTTGATCGTTTCGTGGCAGCTAGGATATAGGAACCGTATAACAATGGGGGCGTATGTCGCTGACAAACATGGGAGCGGCCTGTATTGGGTCGATGGTAAAAAAGAAAGGACGGGGGGATAGAGAATTATATCCTGGCTCGACCTTTCTGCCCGGCGTTGCATGTATTACGCTACGTTTCTACCTAGGCGTGGCCTATGTGTTCCTTTGCCTCCGACACCACATACACGTCGCGCTTCCGGTTTAATCTTCCGGGAATACAAGACCCGGCAAATTAATGCACGGCCCTCGACTCGCTCGAAAAACACGGAATTAATTGACAGCGAAGTAGACGGTTCCCAAGGACAATCATATTAATAAGTTGTAGACAATATATTAACATTTTTATATTCCTTTAACATTGCACCAACTAGTTCTTGTCATAAATGCATAAAACCCACAGCCAAATAAAATACTGTAGTTCGTTGTCAAGGTTTTGTAAAAAAAAAAACAGAGCATTAAAAAGTATTTAAATGTAGACCATAGATTTTGAAAAATTATAAAATCATGGCCGGTACGTAATGCGTTGAGAAAGAAAATGAATTTCTATTTCACTCCGGTTTGTTGTAATTCACGTAGAAAATTTTTCTTTTGTTTAATAATACTCTGGGTCAAGATAGACCCAGGCACCATCGTCATGTGGGTTAATAACTAGACTATGAACATTTATGCGGCGTGAAAAAATTGATTGCGTGCGTTCTGCTCCGTTTCCATCCCGCCGTGCCCTTTGCGTCCCCTAACCTTTGAACTACACGTACTGTGCATCACGCTTCCGGGGGCGTACGATTGAGAAATTGTTTATCAGGTTAATCATGCGGATCGTAATAAATTTCGTAAGGGCCTAGAGAGGGGGAAGGGGAAAATATTTACGACCGTGAGCGGACCCCATAACCTCGTCTCCGATATTCGTGACGAAACGGTTCTCGCCTTGCGGGATCTCGAAATTATGAACATTACACCGCGCGCAGGTTATTTGCGGAGAGGATTTTCAACGACACTCGAGCGCAATTAAGACGCAAAAGAAATAGAATTTCCACGTGGCGAGTTCAACGGTTTCCGAGTTATTTCTCGCGGCAGTGGCGCGGCCACGTAGGGCGCATTAAAAATATATACGGACCCTCCGACGGCCCACCGAAATAGTTTCAGCCTGTACAATCCGAGTTATTCACCCCCCGGTGATTATTCGTGGGGGCTAATTGGGACATTCCTCCCTAATAGCCTCTATTAGGTCGTCAGTTTCATCCTTCTTCTTGAGCTTTGCGCACGTGAACGCCACTACTCCGTTTAAACCACGTTTTTATTAAAATCACTCCCTACGTCTTCAAAAATCTCGTCAGAGTAGAACGACATTTTCTACTGAACACATTATCTACCGGCGACTATTTAATAATTTTTAAAAGCCTCTAACCGTGGCTAAGGAACTTTTAATACATGTTTCAGCAGCAGTTTATCAAAAGATTCATTTTTAGTATCGCTTGCTGTGTGAATTTAAAAAGGAGAATAAGAAGGATTTAAGTGAGACAATACGTCTTTCGAGAGTAAGGAAATGGCAAAGCAAACTTCCAAACGGAACTTTCGATAAACCAAAATCACGTCATGCAACAACGTTGGAGATCAGAGAATTAAAAATTTCTAGTGGTTAAATATTTAACGAGAACAGCCCCCAACCGATTCAAAGATTGAAAATCGAGAAAGAATAATTCAGGAAATTGAATTATTTCTATGGACAGTTGGTTGAATTCAATGCTGTGGGCTATTTATAGCGCAGTCGCGAGGGCGTTTCAACCTTCTGACCCAGTGTCGATCTTAATTTTATTTTCTAATGTGGTAACAGCGGCGAACTGATCGCTACCAATCCGCTCGATAAACATAGGAGGCGGTGTTACACGAAACCAATCAATTTTATTTACTTGAAAGAAGAAAGAAGCCACTGGAGAAACGGTAACGAACGGCGATTATAACCGTGAAATTAATGGCCGTTTCCGTCGAGAAAAACCGCCGTGACGTCGGAAAAAACGCCTGGCAAACGTAACAAAATTGTAAGGACAAACAGAACAGATAACCCGAGCACTCAGTTAGCAACACGATCGTTCGACTATTACGGGAACGATAACGGGCATGTATGTGCCCGCCACGGTATCTGGGGTTATCGTTTTCCTTTTTTCTTTCTTTATGGAGAGGCGGACAGTATTAACTGCGAAGGATCAGAGTAGCGCTTGGGTCATCGAGTCGGCCGACAAAATTCCAATACGTTTCGTTACGCTCGTGGAAGATTTTCGGAAATTGTATCAGGTAACCGGGACGCTCTAGTTTTATCCTTATTAACCCTATAACGGCCACTTTGTCTCCTCAAATTGCAAAATATTGCATTGGGATGACATAAAAAGTTTACTAAGCCAATTTACAGTTACCTTCCACTTTTAAGAAAATTCTATTCCAACTATACAGTCTGTCAAAATAGTCTCAAAATAGGCATTTAATTACTGAGGTTTTAGCGATTAAATTAAATGAATATCTATTAAATTGAGATCAACAGAAAGACTAATGTGTCTACAAATAAAGCAGTGTGTAGTCCTAAACGTCATCAATTATAAAATTGTAAAAATGGTCCGTCGTTTAAGTGTTAAGAGAAAATCGGTCTAAAATTGTGCTGTGGTCATGAGAGACCAAGGCGCCGTTCCAATGTTAATTAAAACGGCACGAATTATCTTGTTTACTCGACTTATACGATTTTGAACAGGCTCATAAAATGAAAGCACTGCTTTCTATCTATGAGAATTTGGTCTCGTATAATCTGAACACGGAAACCGGAGGTTTTGACATGATATATCAGCAAAGAACACGCAAATATGGTTGCAATTCGCCATGTCGAGGGTCTCCGCATCCGCTGACGTCGGGCTGACCCCAAGACCCCATCGAACTTTGCACTACATTAACATGTCGATTTACAAGCGTTTATGTACGCACGATTTCCGCTGAGAAAACGTTTCGAACGACGAACGTCGGCCGAGAAACACTTGGTAACCAGCATCGTCAAGATATGTCCCCAATGGTATTACATTTTAATCATGGGATTGGCTATGGGGCACCCGGGCACACATTTCTACATTTTCTTGAACAATATGTGTGTGTTCTTGTAAAAAAAAAAAGGATTTAAAAATGAAAGCAACCGTTTCATCAATTCTCTATACCTTTTATTTTATAGAGTTAATCGATTTGACAAATGAATACCTCATTTAAAACTTTGATTTACAATTTACATATTTTTCTTGATAAAGAGCTTCGATTAATAGCTTTAAGTTCGATTTCAGCTTTACTGAAACATTTATTTAGCAGGACTTCGGTCATTAAATTTATACTAACTATAAAATAAACTCTATCCTGTCCCTTATCTTTTGACCCAAGCAAGATAACCCTACTGCTTGAGATAGGGGGGCTAGGATATTATAAAAAGTTCTACAGGATACACGACACCGTTGCTTTAAAAACGACCATGTTATATGTATTCTTTATCAACTTTTTTGTAGATAATAGTTGCCTCGAGTTGCATAGAGGTCTTACAAAAAATGCTAACGAAATTCGTCAAGGACGTAAATGCATGTAAAATGCACGATACGCCTTGTTGTAAAAAGAGGAATAATTATAACGTAAATTCTTGGAGTCGTTCTTAAATATTTTTTACATTTCTAATGTCAGTAATTAGAATTTTTGAAAATGGGAAAATTATTCGTCGGCGTACGGTGTCGGTGCTGCTCTCGCGTAGGGAATTATAATAACTGAACATGATTCCTCGATCGCTAAGTGGTCGGTAAAGTAGTATACTAAGTGATCTATCTTTTAGTTGACTACTTCTGGTAAGTTAGATATCACCTCAAAATAAAAGATTCAGAAAATGTCTACTTCCATATTATATCTGTTACATGTGGATATTCTTGTGTTTGCGTACTTACTTCCAGGTGACATATTTGAAAAATGAAACATTTTTTCGATGTATTAATTAATATTAACTCTTATCGGAAGTATTGAGTATCTTCTGTTTTACACAGCACTGTGAAATAATAATCTCTCAGCGATAAAGTATTCGTGGGATTCGAGGACGGTATTTCTTCGTCCGAATGTGTATCCATTTCTTCTTCGATCGTCTCAGTTTCGTTGTTATTAACGTCGTACATTTTCTCATACCACGCCAGATAACTAAACTTTTGTAATCTCTCTGAGATGGACAGTGGAAGAGCACTTAGAGCCATTCCATAAGCTTTGTCCAGGGAGCTTTTGTAGTCAACTTTACCGAACATTGTCTACAACAAAAATTAGTTTCAGTTATAGTGTACACGTCTGTTGCCATCAACAATTAAATACCGTTGTAATAAGTGTGTTGTATTCAGTTCTTGCGAACGGTTTTAGACTACGCACATGGACCCAGGTGTATTCGAATTTATCATTGAAGAATGTGATAAAGTATTTAATCTGGAAATCGAATTAGTCGTTATTTTATATAAAAAAATGTTTAACATGAAAAACGTGAAAACTTACAGGTTTTTTACAATGTTTATATAGTTTATAGTATTGGAATGTTTCAGGACTGTCGCAAACTATTGCAGGCCACCATGGATACCCACGAACATGAGCCCACACAATACTGCCAGCATTATAATCATTATCAATTAAGTCAGCCTCCACAGCAGGTGACTTAGGCACTTCCGGAATAGCACAAGATGCTATTGTCTTATCTGTAAAACCCGACAATCATATTACGGAAAGAAAAAGAACTGTACCATACAAATTTCATAGGAAATCAACAAAACTAGTTCCACACCAGAGTTCATCTCACAGTACCATATTTTTGGCACATCTAATGGATCGTGATACTCTTCAACATATCTCCACTTCTTACATTTACGTCTACAGCACTCAACCCATAGACCAATATCTCTCTTAGTCTGTAGCCAATGCAATTTTCCTTTCCAATCAAGACTATTATCGCATTGAGACAACTCCTCTGAGAACGTATTGAATACTAAAAAACAAACAAGCATTCTATATCTATCACTATTCTAAAACTAAAGTAAAACATTCGACATGTTCCAGGTGTGCTCAAATTTTACTTGTTACAAATCTATCGGCTTAGAAAACAGCATTGTGTCGTACAATTATCTTATTACAATCTTCGTCCTTAATGGTAATGTACTTCTACAATTAAAGTAACAGCTAAACCGTATACTGTTATAGCCGAAAGTGGGTCAATTTGTTTCTGACACCGGTGTCTCTCGACGCTGGCGCGCATTTTTGCTCGTTCTTTGTACACCTACCTATAGACGAGACCCGTGTTAAATTATTTCTAACGATCGACGTGTTCCTCGATCTATTGTTTATCGCGGTACTGTCGTTCTCTTTGTCGATCGTCTGCGTTTCAATTTTGTCCAGCTTCGCGTGCGATCTGGTGATCCGTCTCTGCGTGGAGTTGACCTTGTTGCATTGAACCGAGTCTCGTTTGCGAAGCAACGCGTTGCTCGACTTGTCGGGCACAGTATCTTTGACATTCCGTGCATTGTCAGCGTCCAGCTCCTCCTCGGGATACTGCAACCTTTTCGGCTTCAGGTCCGCCCTCTTGGATTCTTTTTTGTTTTTCACCGGCGCCTTCGGTGTCACGACAAATTTATTTTCCATCGGTGGCGTCGCGAAGAACGAGGAGCCGCTACTGTTAATGTCGCACAGACTTTCGAACAAATTGAACTGAGAAAGATAAATAGAGGCATGAGCATCTTCCGATGTAAAAATGAATAAATAAATAAATAATTACGCGAATAGGTCAAAATGATTTTTTCCCTATTACCTGGGGCAACGAATCTGTCGGTACATCGCACTTCACCTGCTCGAAGTCCGATCTTTTGAACAATATCGTCGGCTTCGATTCCAATCGTTCGAACAAACTAGTTTTGCGCTGCATATCGTACCTCCGTGCCGGTCTCGTAAAAGTTAATACTTATGCAAAAGGGAACTGAAGGGAACAACAATGGTTTTTGAAAAGCAACGGTGAGGAAAAAAATAGTTTATTAACTGAGGAACAGCGTAATTTTGTTACGAAAAAAAAAATCCGGGCAAGGGATAAAACTTCCGAGTGAACAATTACCCGCCGTGTTTATAACGGGGTTCACACGACGTCTCGCACGGTGTTGCGTGCAGGCCTACGGGAACCAATCAGTATTTCGATCCGATGACAATCGGTAAGCGCATAAAGTGTGTCGTTTAAAAATTGATTAAATAATTGCATTATTTACATGGATAATTAACGGATAATTTGTTCACATGTTGGTAATTGATTCGCTTAACCCTTGCGCGCGAAGAAAAGCTCGACGCGAGGAGTCAATTTTGTCAATTTTTCAAAATGTAGAAATTGACGCCAAAGCTACGATTGGTTCATTGAAATTACGTTGCGCGCGGTTTAATCTGATTCGTCGGTTGCCATTCAAAAATACAACCGTTATAATCGGTAGAAATTTACAAAACTTATTTTTAGAAAAATCGATTGCTTAAAACATTGGTTTAGGAATGATAATTATGTGAAATATTTTTGCAATTAGTATTGTGATTACAGTAACGCTTGCATCATTTCTATTAACATTTCTGTATGAATGAATCTACATGACTAACAATGAGTTTTCCATGGTAACGTGTTTGTGTAGGTGTGTAAACATACTATATTTACATTATTCTTCTACTAACTCAGTCCCATAATTTTCATGTACAAGGTTATTTTTAGAAATGATATAATGCAGTCGTTCTCGACTAAATCATCTGTCATTTTTTATGATTCACCCTTTTCAATTAATCAATCAAACGAAATATTTCAATTTTATAGTGACTAGACCGTGGATTATACGTAGTTATGACGAAAATTAGTAGCAGAAATTTAAAACATCCATAAGATTTAAAAAACTTAAAATTATTAATAGAATGAGAATCTTATGAAGTTCTGACAAAAATGAGTAGCTGAAATTTGACACAATGCAAAGATTAAAGGAATTGGACAGCATCAATGTATTATTTTCGACCTAGTAAAATTATTAAGAGAAGGAATACATCTTATAACAAATGGAGAAAATTTTATTTTACATAAACATCCGCTATCTAATTATTAATATGTTATTTTTGGCTTACTACAATTATTCAACAGAGAAAGAAATTTCTGCAACCAATGCAGAAAATGTTGCATCTAAATCCACTGTCTCGGTAACGAGTAATTCGAAATAAATGTTTGCTATTATATATATGTATATAATAATAAACATCGAGATTAAAAAAATTGACGCGTCTTATCTTTCCCGTAAGCGATGAAACTACATATATATATATACATATGTTATATATATATAACATCATTGCTTACGGGAAAGATAAGACGCGTCAATTTTTTTAATCTCGATGTTTGTTATTTTTTCTATCGCGTGTTTTAAGCCTGAGAAATTCGTTAAGAGGATTTTCGCAGTTTCCCAACGATTCTCTATTCCCGCTGCGCTCGGAAAATTACCATGACCCGATCAAATTGTGTTTCGCTTCCGAAAATTGCCGAAGTGACACTCGGCTCCCTCGGGTGGCCACATAGAAAATGGAGTTTGAGCAAGGCAAGCGAAGCAGCTATTCGCCATCGTTGATGGGCGCACAACAAGGGTCCTGAGCTGGTTGCGCCGTGTATCTCGTGATTAACCCGTGTTTTTGTGCTTAATGCGAACGAAAATTACGTCGAGGTGAAACCGGAGCCATCTGCGAAACGATTGAAGGTAAGTTCGATTGGCTGGCCCGGCATTTAAAGCCAGAAACACCGATGGAAAACTCGGAGAATTGGCGACATCCGTTTACAGAACGCATAAACCATTTTCTGCGCATGCGCGATCGCGGGAACGATAAATTCACCTAGAACGCCGTGTGTTTTGTCAAGGCGAAGAACCCGCGGGACAAACGATCGGTCTGTCCAATAAAATTCGCTTTCTTTCCAATTGCAAAGGAAAACGTGAAAATGTTTGTACTTTATTTTATCACGATAAGTTTAATCTGTACTTCCTCGTGGGGCGAAACCGAGCGATTTGAAAGTGAGCAATAACGTCTTTTTCTACGGACCTCTGTTTTGTATATCGTATTTAATTCAATGCCTCGTTCATGTCAATTTACCGTTTGGTTCTTAAATGATTTATTTGATGTCTAGAATTTTTATACATATCGGTCGGTAAGTATAATTCAAGTAATTATTGCAATTATTGCATGTTATTCGGTCTAACTCTATTCCCGCCTTTTTCGAATTGTTATTAAATTGTTATGTTTAACAAATCTTTACTGCAATAAAAAATCAGATTTTCCATTTACTTTGTTCTATTCACAGAATCTACAAGATGTCATCCGCACAAGTTGATCGTCCCGCAAAAGTGGGTCAGATCAATAAAAAGGAGAATGAGAAATCAAGGAAAACTTTCAACTCCAAGAAGCATAAGCATGAAGATAGTCGTCACTTTAAATTTGGCAGAAAACGCCTGCAGAGTTTTAGTAGCAACGGTAAATTCTTTCCACCGTATAAGCGTAGAAAGAAGGAGGGTATCATCATACCACCAACCAAGTTTTTACTTGGTGGCAACATATGCGATCCTTTGAACCTGAACAGTATGCAAGATGAGGAAATAAACAGAGCCATGAATGCTGTTACACCAAAGTCTAGCCCACTTCCTACGCCTAAACACAAGAAAGAGGCTATCGAGGTCATTATACCTCCAAACATTTGCGATCCTCTCAATTTATGCAACTGTAGTGACGATGATGAGTATGAGAAGCAACTGATTTCTCCAACCAAAAAGGGCTCAAAGCGTAGAAACAGGAAGAAAAAACGGGCCTCTTCAGGTTCTGGGAAAGATGATGCAAGCGATCTATCCGAATCCAAACCTAAAGAATGCAATGCAATTGAAATTGCAGAGCCTATGGAGGTGGCTGCTCCAGAGAATGTTGAAACAGCACAACAGTCTGCGCCGTTGAACTCTCCACCACTGAATCAGTCTAAAGAGCCCAAACCTGAGAGTCCGCAGAAAGACAAAAACAAATTACGTTTGAAAGGTTTGGAAGAACCAAAGGACAAAAGATTACGGAAGGTTGATGTGAAGGATAAAATTGTTAGTCCTGTTATTCCTCAACCCGGAGCGTGGAAACCTCGACCACAACACCGGCCGAGTCAGGATAAAAAAAAGAAACAGACTATGCCAAATTTCCGAGAGAAAGACGCACGTTATCAGTATGGCAATTACAACAGGTACTATGGCTATCGCAACTCACACCATGATGTAGACACAAGACTGACAGTATTTGCCCAACGTAAAGAGTTGTTCATTGGGAAAGATGTATTGGACATTGGTTGCAATATTGGCCATATTACTCTGTCCGTTGCAAGAGATCTGGCTGCTCACAGTGTAACCGGTATTGACATTGATCGAACACTCATCAATATTGCTAGAAAAAATATCAAACACTATGTCAATTGTGTACAGTCTCCTGCTGCTAATGAAGACAGTGATCACCAAGACGTAAACTTCTTCCCAATGTCTATGCCGATCAATTATGGACCGGTTGATATTCCAGGCTTTACAAAGAACAAGAATCACAAAGGTTTCCCTTATAATGTTACCTTCGTGCAGGTATTGCATACAACACAATAATTCATTTATTGTAAATAAGAATTAAAAACGTGACAAATTGAAACACTTGACTTTTTAGGGTAACTACGTGCTTGAAGACGACGCTCTTCTGTGTACGGAGCAACCGCAGTTCAATACGATCCTCTGCTTGTCCATCACCAAATGGATACACCTGAACTTCGGCGACGCGGGTCTCAAGCAAGCCTTCAAACGTATGTATGCTCAACTTCGTCCAGGTGGGGTCCTTATTTTAGAACCTCAAGGGTGGAGCAGTTACTCCAGGAAGAAGAACCTAACAGTAAGTAAAGTTTCGTAAGTAAAGCTCTTACTGATACGTACGAGTACTCGAATCTCTATGTCATCTTCAGCAAGTGTAAAACAAAAATGTTTTACTCGAAGAAATATTCTAAACATTACAAAATTGTGCTCGTAACCAGACAATGTAAACGATGCCTCTATATCAAAACAGAAACTTAATTGACTAAAATAGAGTTAAATTAAGTGCATATCCGAATATTAGAGCTGTGCGAGAACCAGAAAATGTCGTTGCAGAACGTACCGTGAATTTTATTTAGAATGGGAACGGAGGTCCCGAAAATTTCTGGATTTCCAAGAATTGTCTGGATTCCCAAGAATATTAAGGATTAACGAGAATTTTCGAGATTCCCAAGCATATTAGGGTGCTCGAATATTCTCAGGATAATAAAATCGCGATATATTCGAGAACTCGACTTATCTCAACCCGATGCATTCCTAACTCGTCTCGACTATCATGTACCCAACATTTTCGGGTTACTGCACACCTCCACCGAGTATTCAAGTTCGGGTACTCGTAGCAATAGCAACAGTCTTACTTCAGAATGTGTCGCGCGTTGCTAAACCGTTAAAAAATCCTAATTCCCTCTCGTGTTTCAGGAACGTATCTACAAAAATTACCAGAGTATCGAGTTCCGACCGCACAGTTTCACGCAGTATTTGCTGTCCGCCGAGGTTGGTTTCTCCAAGTGCGAGGTGCTCTCTATCCCGGCGCACCCGTCGAAAGGCTTTCAACGACCAGTCCACCTGTTCACCAAGCCTGGACTTGTCCAAGAAAACGTGGAGGAGGTCTCGTCGTCGAAACGTGAAGAGCGGACAATGGAGAGGCGAGAGCTGATTGAGCGCAGAGAGTACGAGCAGAAGCTGTTCCAGAAGGAGAACAATAAGGGTGGCAACATGTCCGAGATCAGTCAGCAGAGCAACGAGTCCATGAGCCAGTACGATCAGCTGGAGAACGTTTATGCACCGAGTGCTACGCCTTGCTATGATACTCCCGGTCATAACAACGATAGTCAACCGCCGGACGTTTCTAAAATGTGTTACTTGGACGTCAACATGGAGGCAGATAAAATGGTAGCATGAATGTGATAACGAAGACAGGGCGTGCTTTATCCCGGCTGTGTCTAACGCGAGATAAGGGCAAGGTGATGCGCGAAACAAATTCTAAGTACCGTGCCTAATTACGAGCGTTTTCTCATTGTTCGCTGTACTGTCCGAGAGCACGTGTTTGGTCGACAGAAGACTGACCGTTTATTTTTCCTCTTTTTGGCTTTACCGTGTCTTTCGACTGTAAAAAGAAACAAAAAAAAAAATCGAAACTGCGAATCGCTGGTTGTCTTGCCGCTGCCATACACGTCTTTCCTGTATAAACAAAGAAACGAAGAAGAAGACAACCGGCATCTACCGTTCTGAAATTCAGAAAAGACGGAAAAATGTACAATTTACACAAACAGATTTGGTTGATTGCGAGAAAGGTAGTTCTCCAAAAATATTGGACACATGCTAATTATCTATTCTCTCTCAAATAAGTCTCGTAAAAATTGGCTTGTGCAAATTTGATGAGGTCAGTCATAAGAGTCTCTACGCATACTTCACAGCAATTGGTCTCAATTCAATCGAACTTTATGAAAAATATTTGCCTTCTTGCACTAATTTAAAAAAAGAAATGCAGTCGATGTCTTCATTGCATTCTAATAGGAAATAGTTCGCAGTACTTTGACATATACTGTACACATGGTGAATATTTTATTGAAGATCTAATGAATTAATTCTGCTAACAGCTCAAAGACAGTCGTTTGATCCATTCTTTAAAAAGTTATTTTGTCTTAACTTCTACTAGATGTGAATGTTTTAATTCTCTGAACGAAAATAAGATTCTATTCTTCTGTAGTGAGCATTAAGCACTAAAGCGAATATGGATACACTATATCTAGAGAATGTCTCGAGACTTTTGCGACTGACAATGCATTCCCTCGTGAAAAAATTGTAAAAATTGTAACCGATCGACAAGGAGCTCGTCCGGGTGTTTGCCGTGGACTATTTGATAATGATCGATGCGGGGAGCGTCCCTCGATCGTTGGACCACCGTCAGTCGCCTGCGGAATGCGTCGAAGAGAGTACAGCACACCCGATCGTTGTGTTTTTTCTTCGAATGTTTTTGTTTTTCTCCGATTTGTTTGGTCACGTGTGGAAGGAAGCAAGTCGTGAGGACTCTCGAGCGCGTTGTATAGAGAGAAAGTGAGAGAGTGAGAGGGAGGAGAGAGAGAAAGAGGCGAACTATCGGTCAAAGACTCTAGACTGTAGACCTGTAAATTTGTGTAATTTTAGAGGACCCGAGCGTATTGTTTCATATAGTTGTTATTTATTTATAGAGAGAGAAAGTGAGAGCGAGAGAGTGGGAGAGCATGGTCACGAAGAATGAGAAGACAGAGAGCAAAGACAGCATGATCTCGAGGGACGATGGGACCCGGGGCTTGTCGAGAAAGTATTATTTCTATCGCGTACTGAGACGAGAGGAACTTCGAAAAAAATTCACGAAAGACAAAAAAAAGAACTTTTCTATCGGCGTTTTTCGCGCGTAAAATGGAACAGAGGTGGCGGGGGATTCTGTATTTATCTAGTCTGTGTGCATCACGGTGGTGGGACGACGCCGGTAGTCGCCATTTTTTGCCCTAAAGAATGCGAACTTTTTTCTCGGTTTGAAATCTCGCCGATTTTTCTGTTTGTTAACGTTCCACGGATTTTTTTCGTTGAATTCAAGCTTCCTTATTGCAGTTTGACGGTGATGATAGTTGCAGGACAACGGTGGTCCTGATCAAGAAACTTGGCGACATTTTGCTATAATTTTTGTACTATAAAATATTCGCTTCGCCATTTTGACCGTATACTATCTTTTGAAACAATTCCAAGTCGTTCGGTTGAATAATGCTCCTCTGTTGTAAAGGGCACTCAATCAATCGGGTGAGGCACAGTACATTTGAAAATTGATTGTTTGGCTACCTGTTAGCAAATTTCTAGATCAGGACCATCATGGACTGCCAAGATGTAGAGAACAGGAACCCGAACAATAGGGGGAAACGAGATACCGTCTCGTCATCCGGTTTTCCTCTGTTTGCACGCGCAACAACGCCGTTTCAGAGACTGAATGAACGTAACACGGCTTTTATTTTGCTCCTCTTCCCGTCGGACGCGTTGTCATTTCCATTCCTCGAGCGTCGATCGTCCACGAAGAAAGATGAAAATCCGCGGGAAATGCGGACGGTCGAGGAAAAGCAGCACAAATCGACTCCGGGCGCGATCACTTTTCCATGTTGTGTGTGTTGAGAGTGTGGAACCGAGAGATGAACCTCTTAGATGCTTACCAGGAGCACTCATAGTGTAAAAGAACAGATTATTAATAAAGAATCGCTTTGAGTCACTAGCCGTCTCTCTGCTATCGCCGGTCATTCGGTTCAGGTAACGTGTTCTCCTTTGATTTTCACGCTTCTCTGCTCCCTTTATCCTTTGTTATTCTTAATTCTATTATGTTTATTTTATAGGATTTACTATCACACTGTGGATACTTGACCAGCACATTAATAATAATAATAAATTTTTAAATCCGCAGCCTAATAATCATACGGGAAAATATTCTGTTATCAAATCAGGTGCAGAAGTCGAAGTATCTCGAAGAAATAAGAAATTGCTACACTTTCATAATCATCGTTACAATTATTCACTGCTTATAAAAATATAAAAGCAAGAACATAAATGTTACCACAAATTTTTTGAATCGTTACTATGTGTGGAACTCACCGAAGAAAATTTTCACCGGGACAAAATGTACCCAGGCATCGCCACCGAGTGGTCAAGGAACTCGTGAACGGCAAGGATAAGATCGTGGTGTATCTAATGTGCAGAATTTATTGTAGTAAGATAGCTTCTCTACACTGTTACGTCTTTACGCTAAAGATTACGGGGAATCGTTTGAATCCTCCTCGTTCTATTCTCTCTTCTTTGTTTTCAGGGTGCATCGAAGACCAAAACTCAGTCCTGCCTGCCACTCGACCTTTCGCAATCTCTCTTGCACGGGTACATTAATTCATTTGCATCAACAACGTCAAAGTACAACAGTTCCTCGAACTGTTTTCAATGGAATCAAAATTTTCTGTATACGACACAAGCGGGACACAAACACGATGATGCAAATGATTTAACAAATTGCTCGCAAACTTGCGCGCGGCGGAAAGCTTCGATATCGATTATTGAAGAACCTCCGTTCGACTGCTCCCGTTTTACAAAAGTACAGGTCATGTAGAACGTAAAAAAGTGGTTCCTGTGATGCGAAACTGCTATTGGAGCTTTAAAAAATCAAGCTATGTGATCTATAAGATTGTTACACGAACAGTAACATTATTGACTTGTCGCAAAGACAAAATCGGAGGAAAAATGATTTTTCCTGATTACTTCTGAACTGTTCAAGCCACAGACTGAATCCTGAGTCAGTCTAGAAGTCTGACACTTTTAGAAACATTGTTAACGTACCAATAGCTAAATTCGCCTAGAACTTTAATACTTTGTTAATTTTTAAAGTCAATTTTACGAATGACTAGCTCTGGAAAATAATGCAACGTCTCGTTTTAGAAGAATTAACTAGAACGCCAATCTTTAACTTTTAAAGTCAACCTTGCAAACAACTAGCTCTATAAAATTTCGAGTTAGATTGATTGCATTTCGGACCTTAACCCAGAATAACTAAACTTTCGTAAAAATGACAATTCGAAGTTTGCATCCTGCGATATCAAACGATCCACCAAATGTAATTTTTGCATTTTCTGTATCCGTTTTCTTTCCAAGGTAAAATATTTTTGTTTGTTACATAAAAGGAGCACGATATTTGTCTTATTTATTGGTGTCATTTCGACATATGACAGTTTAGTCATCAATGGTTAAACGTTACTCCAATCGCAGTTCCGTGGATAAAGTCGCTCGCCGAGGAGATTCGTAATTGAAACACAGTCCTCGTGTTGAAACAAATTTCGAAATTCGATGCCTTGGCAGTGACGATCCCGTGCTTACGGCCTACCGCGACTAACAATGACAAGGTTTCTCGTGTGTCTACGTCTACATTATCTCATTGATAGCAACATGTCGCTTAAACTCTGTTATACACTACATTCCAATCCACGGTCGTTCATCTAGAAATGGTGAACAAGGGGTGTAGGGTACCGACGGGGTTGGCGCGTTGACCCGCAACAGCATTTGTCCGTAGGATCTTCGAAACGTTGAAGAATAAATAGGTTGAACCGTCGTGCCCTGAATCATGGGTGCATGAGTCGTGGGTGTTTTCTGTTTCGCTTTCGTGACAATAAAGAGTCCCGTCGTCACGGGATTACAACTATTGTTCGTCGCTTAATGGCTACCAAGGGGCGCCAGCGCCCCGATCGCACGCTCCTGAACGCGCGTATTTTCTTCATTATGTCTCGAATTGTCTCTAAACGCGTTATCTTCTACGCTCTTCGTACATCGCGTTTCGATAACGCGTTATCGAACGGTGAACAAGAAGGGAGGGTAGATCATCCTGTCCCTTATCTATTTCAGAGTCCGCGAACTCCATAAACGTGTCCCCCGAACGATTAGGCTGACTGTGGCGTCAGCCCTCGTTTCCACAAATAGCGTCTACAATATCTCTTCAATATTGTCTAATCGTTTTTTTACGGTTTTCCATGTTTTCTGATACGTTCTCAGCACTTGGTCTACGATGATCGACGGAAATGGGAGACCACTGTCTGCCTTTTACAATTTTGCCCGAAAGAACAATGACAAACTAACAAGATATACAGAAGGATACATGCTGAACTTTTTTTTTTGTACTATCATAATACCGAAACAAAATTATAGCATTCCATTTAAAAAACACAAGACGTCCTTAAGATGACGAAGAACAGTTTAAATTAGAGGCGATTTACAACCTCTTACTTTTCCACTGCCCTTTAGGGTAAGAACGTGAAAGATCAACAACGGTCTCTCGTCTTCGTCAGCCACCGTGCGTTCGGTCATCCCCCGCAGTGTCTACGATGCTTTTCACTAAACAGAACATTCTGTTCTTGTATCGTTCCAATGTGAAAACTTGAATTTCGCACGGAGGAGGTCTGAGACGTTTGTTCTATTTCCGTCAGCCTCCCGGTGCGGTATACATACAGAACGTGTTATTAAAGCAGGCGACTGGATTCGTTCAGACACCATATAACTTATTACCATAACATCCAGAAATTATTCACACACGTTCTCACAAGATCCATGTTTGTTTTCCAAGTTAGAAGATGAGAAATTGATTGAGAAATCTGAGAACGCATGTGAATAATTTCTTCAGGTTATGCTAATGGATAGGGCGGATCTTTCTGCAAAATAAAAATTTTCTATCTTAATTGCAACAAGCTGAAGTGAAATAGAAATTTATTTTCTTTCTTACTATGCTTAATAGGTTGAGAATAATGTAATAGTATTTTATAATTCTTCTAATGTTTTTACCGTTTTAAATTGCATCTACTGATTTTTGTCGGAAATGCATAAAATTCGCTGTCTATTAATAAATTGTACAGTTTCTGCACAAATCCATTCTTCTGCTTTAATAACAGAACGTGTAGCGAGGGGATTATCGGGTCCCGTCCTGGGAGCCCGGACAACAACAATGTCTACACAATCTTCTATCGGTTGATCAGAAGATGCATACATATCTCGAGGAGCTCGAACAGCGTCTTCGGGAATGGCGAGAGCGCGAAATGGCTCGAGTCCGCTGTAAAAAGTGAAAGTACCAAGACAATCTACCGCCTAAGCGATCTTCGTTAGCCGGGGCTCGTTATCTCCTCGCCAAAACGGTGATTAATCCGTCGGAAATCAGTGTCTGATTACTTTCACGAGCCCGGGAGGGAGACAATGATAAAACGCGACGCGGAGGATCTGTGAATTCGGTCCCAAGATCGCGTAGGGTCGTTCAGAGACCGTCGTGGCGTCTCTTCAGGAAAAATCGCTCGTCCAGCGATAAGATTAAACGGTTCGCTAATAGATAAAAAAGAAAAGTCGTTATCGCGGATTGAGCGACGATCGACGACCTGGCTGAGATCCGCGAGCGAACAAGACTCCGTCGGATTGGCTCTCAGCCGTTTATTCGTCGACTAGCTCCCAGAGCATCAGCGCGGCGTCGGTTCCACCGACGGTGACCACGTTCTGATCGTTGTAGAGAAACCTGGCGCAAGCCACCAGCGAACTGTACACCTTCTCTTCGACATACTCGGCTTTTGCGCTGGTGCAAGGGTACCTGAACAGTCTCAGGTAGCCCTCTGCGTCCCCGCTGACCAGCATATCGTGCGCCGCTGATCTGCTCGACGTCGTTAGCACGGTTGTTAGGGGGTAGTAACGATTGTTCCACATTCCTAAAATCAAACATTTCGACTGTAATTTTGTGA
Organism: Halictus ligatus; assembly: GCA_028454255.1. NCBI lineage: Eukaryota > Metazoa > Arthropoda > Insecta > Hymenoptera > Halictidae > Halictus > Halictus ligatus. The sequence continues at coordinate 3,877,687 of CM052134.1, forward strand.
GGGCACTGCGGCAGGAATGTGTAGACCAGTCCCGTTCAGCAAGCCTTGTGGCGGGCACAGCTGAGAGAAATGTAACGTCAGCAGGAAATATATTCGAATAATTTGAACAACTCAATTTTTATATAAATTTACACATTCCACAGTTTTAGGTATTACTACATTGTTTCTGTGACTTTTCAGAGTCTCTTCACTCACCAGACACCATGTAGCCCACCATGCAATTGTGGGTGTACCACTTCACGTCCTTCATGACCAGCGGACTCTTTTCCGAAGATAAAGCTTTCACGTCCCCTACGCACATAATTTTTAAGTAGTTAGACAATGTTTACTAATTTAGTAACACTTTGAGTGCCAAACTAACTGTCTTAAAAATTCCATAAAATCATTTATTGAATGAAATGAGAATTGAAATGTTGGCATTCACGATACTGAGAGTAGTCTTTAAACCTTCTTGTATTTAGCAGGTCCCAACTGCTACACTTGATGCATTCAAAATGCATTTGTAAATCTAGACAAATAATTCCGTCTTCCATTTCTGTAAGACACGGCACTCAAAGTGTTTTAAAAGTGTTTGATGATAATTACAGAATACTAGATCGTAGTCCTGAGTGACAGTCTGAAGGAACCTGCTATCCGAACTCCAGTCTAATTGGACCAACGGCTGTGTTCCCCGGATTTTGTTGCTCTTTTTATACGAGAACCCGTCTCTGGACACTCTGAAGAGGTACACGCTGCCGTTCTGAGATCCCATTGCCACTATCTCTCCGGCTGTTTGATGGAAACATTGTGAACCAGTTGAGGTAGTTGATTATTTCATTATTTTAATGAATAGTAAAAAGAGAATATTGTTTATTAAGATTCTGACTTACTTGGATTGTAGCCGATGCAGGACAACGGTGATCCGCAAACTCTGAGGGTAGCTACAGCAGTTCCAGTATCTGCTGCGAGGACCAGAAGGTGGCCCTCGGAGGATCCGGCAGCTAGGGCCACTCCGAAGGGATGGAATGCTATGCAGATGCATTCGAAACCCACCTGGACGATTTAATTAACGTTTGAGAACTTTATATGCAATAAGTAGAAGAAAGCAAGATGGTTGGAATATTACAGAGTAATATCTTTTTACACTTTCATTTTTACACATTTCTAAAAATGTATAATAAATAGAGTACAGATTTTATAACTCCTCAATTTTCTCTACGTTTTAGTTTGCAATGTGAAATGTGGATCACTTAATCAACGAGTGTATACAATTGTTAGGAACTGAAGAGTCACCTGCGTCGTCCACAGAAGCTTGTGCCTCCTCCACAAAGCAATATTCTTGTCGTGACCAGCTGTGGCGAACACCTCGTCATCAGGATGCACAGCGAGTCCCCACAGCTGTCTACCATGGCCGAAGACAACCTGGTTGAATCTTCTCTGAAGAGAACCTTCCAGAATATTGTTCCTCGTGGTTCCCACGTATATGTTTCCATCGTTCCGTCCAGGTCGCTGGGGGTAGATGCTACGGACACCGCCTACAGCTTCCGGTAGCTAAAAATAAATACAGTTAAACTAAGCTATTCGACAAATATATAAAGACCTCGTACCTTCGTGTCGGTGATGCGTTTATAATTCTGCAGAGAATCCCACGCTGCAATTTTGCGGTCCTTTTCTCCGCCAGAGAGCAGAGTGCCTTCTGACAACATGACGAGGGAGCTGATGCCCTTGTTGTGCGCTTCGAACTCCATTCGAACGAAATAGGCGCCGTCAGCATCCACCGAGTAGACGGTGATGAAACCGTCGCTGTCCGCCGTCACAACGTCTCCATCCTGCTCGAACTGGATGCTCGTCACGTGGGTACGGGACGGCTTAAATATCGACAACATTGTTATCAGCAAACGACAATGCTGAGCAATCGTTAAATGCGGAGGATACAGTTTAGGACAGGGGTGAATGGCACTCTTTGTTCTGTTTGTCTTGCTTCTTTCATATAGAAAGTCCCCAGTAGGCGTGTTTTACTAATCTATACCCATGATAATGAATAGACCTATTGCAAACCAAAACAACCAGTAGACAAAATCAGACCAATGAACAAAATCTTACTGGTTTAATAATATCGGTCCTCTCAAAGAACCCATCTTTCCTCCGGTTCCAGAAGGTCAGGTGTCCCCGACCATGCGTGATCAAGAGATTATCGTCAAGAGGATGAAACGCAGCTCCGGTCAGGTCCTCTTGCATAGTCTGCAAGGATGTATAAAATTCATTGACCAGATTTCGACGTCGATGATGAATGGGACGATTGAAGAAACTTACCGCCACTTTGCCTAACAAATGTCCCCACTGCCACTGCCACACCGAGAGTATCGCCTCCCTGCCAGCGTCGACCGCCAACACGTAACTGCCCCCATTCTACGCAAGCACATACGCAAACTCGTTACACCGACAATTCTTTGATTCGAACGTGGTCGCGTGCACGCGAGAACACGATACTTCACCAGCTGCGAAAACGCCAACGCCGAGACGCCCATCTGGAACTCAGTCATCCCGAACACGTAAAGGGTAAGCAGGGTCTCTGTCGACCATATGCGAACGTGTGGCTGCGCTTTCCTGTGTCTGCCGGCTTTTTGTCCTGACGCCACCAGCTCTCTGCTCGGGTGAACCTGTCGAGCAACGCGTTGCAACGCTCGTTGACAACTTATAAGGAACATTACCGAATAGATCACCGATTCTGACGAAACTTTCCACGTTTACAGTTTAATCAAAAATGCTTGACAAAAATACATGCCCTAGTTAAATCTCCGCAGGCCCTATGATAACCTATACAATTTTTCGAATGATAAATTGTAAAGGTAATGAAGGTTTTAGACTGAGGATAAATCTGCAAAGTTTCATCAAAATCGGTGGTTGACAGTTGGTTGGCCTTCCTCGTTAAACCAATTAAAGTTTGCAACACGGCAGTCTAAGGCCGAGGCACACCGCACATACCTCCATGCACGTGATGTCCTCCGTGTGGCCGACGTAGTGCCGTTGTGCATTTTCCTCTCTGTCGAAGAGAACAGCCACGGCAGCGACGTAATAGAGGAGCTCCCCGCTGGGCAGGACCCAGAGATTTCTTCGCGTATCGGTCCCCCGATACCCGTAAACCCACTCGAGCTGCAGCTTCTTATCCGGCGGCGAGTTATCCACCGGTGGTAGGTGCGATGGTGGATAAAACGATCGTCTGAGCCCCCTGATCGTCACTCGGGCCGGTTCGTCGCGCAACACCTCCACCACGCTGTAATCTGTTCGCGCAAAGTACACAGTTCGTCAATCGATCGATTTACTTGGAACGCTTTAAATCGTGCAAAGAGTAGGTCAACGACATGGAGAACCGTTTACTCGGACGACGTCGGAGTCAGGGGCGTACAAAGCCCGGGGTCTGCTCTTGCTGCGAGCGCGTCGTTGACGGCCTATGTCCTCCACCACGGTGGGAGGACCCCTCGACCTCGATCTCCTAGCTGGAGACGCTGTCACCGTACCAACTATACCTATTCCGGATCCCGTACCCAGGTAGAACGTGTCCACATCCGCGAACTCGTTCCTCAGCTGGGAGAAGCTCCTCACCTGATGGCGGTTCAAACAGAGACTTTATACTATTCTATCTACTCGGAAGAGTTATTCGATTTTATGTTATTCGCTAGTTATAATTCTAAGTAATGGCGTACAACGAAATTTGATTTTATTCACTTCGAGTACAAAATCGTTGTCGTCACAAATGTGTGACGCTGACAAACAAAAAGAGCATGGATTTGGTGTGATGAATGCTTAGAAATGGTCTGCACTCGGAATAATTGTCGGCGATAATGAAGATTTGCAGGCAGTGCCGCAGAAAGTTGAAAGAATTGGTGTTATTACAGGTATTGATGCGCCGAGCGGTCACGGAACGTTTCTTCCAATATTGCAGATGCAATCAGTGCATGACTAATGGTATACCGAAGAAAAATAGAAGGATGTGGTATGAGGAGGGGCCGCCGTTAAAATGAATGAACCAAGGCATTTCCTCATGCAGGGATCGTATCGTGAACGTCACTGTTGACGTAGACATCGTTGCCCGTACACGATGATGTACAAGGTAGCCGAATGCTCGCTAGGGAAAATTGGTCAATTTGAAATTCATATACGGTCGTGACCTGAAAAGATGGATCTCTGACCTTTTTCACGGGGGCCTCCGACCCACTTCGCGCTGCTACCACCCCCTCGAATCGGTTACAAAATCATGCTATCTGGTTCTGGTGGTAAGCATTTCTGGGCTGTAATTTCGACTAAAAATTCTCGAGAACAGTTTTGGAAACTGACACACATCACGTCTTTGACAACTATACTTTATTCTTGCCAACCCCGCCAAGCCCCCCTTAAGCTTCTGGTACCTCGGTATTTCAATTTTTCAACGATATAATAACACTTTGCACTAGAGTTGGGACTGAGACGCCACTAAAAATTATTATACCACTATTCAAAATAGTTTTTACATTATTAACTCTTAGGAGACTCTCAGGTGAGAATTATTAACCCTTAGGTGAGAAGAAAAATTTGGTTTTGAGTGCTAAAATAGCTCCAAGTGTAAAGGGATCAAATTTTCCATGGCTCCATATTGGACTGGTTCTTTTCCCTACGCGATGTTTGTTGCAACAATGGGGAAAATTGGCGGATTTAATCGTTTCCTCGCATTGTCTATGAGGATAGAACGATCCGAAACGATTCATGGGAGATTTAAGCGGCGACCCGATTCCATTTAGAGTCAAGAAGTCGACCCCAATATCGTCACGCTTCGTTTCGATGCTTCTGCCCCCGCCGGCCCATGCATATTTATGGACGAACATTATTCAAGCAGATTTTATAAGTACGATGCCGAGCCAATGTCTTCGGATTTGCATAAATCGCTGATAAACTTTCGAGTCGCCCACGTTTCGAGTCGTTCACGAATGTACGAACGTATCGATCATAATCTGCGTCATTTGTTTCGACAATTTCGAGGATTGTCTTGGCGTCTGAACACTTGGAACGACAGTTTTGTACACGTTGAATCGAACCGAACACTGGCGAGCTCGGTTCTCAGGCGTACAAGGGACATCTGAATAATCGAAATGCGTTTACCTCTTGACCTGAAACTGTGAACATCCTCTTGGCCCCATTCATCTTCAGCACCTGTCCAAGGTCCTCCAGTACTTCCTCGAATGGCTGAGAGGTGCGGAGGTTCAACAAGACGCGGCACTAAAAATTAATTTAACGAAATATTAATCAATTTTCTTATATTGTTATAGTCGAATTTTTGTTTTTATTTTTTAACACGTTCGGGTATATAAGACAATATTAAATTACAGGAAAATTCTTTTCAGTTTACTTTTGTATAGAAAACAGGCGCGTTACATCTGCTGTCGCAACGTCTTGAGAGTCCCCGTAAAATGATCAAGTCATGGCAATTCAAACACTTGAAGAAGTAGCAAACTTTTTAGAAAACAGGTACCAGTCATTTTAATTTCACAAGAATAGTTCACGGAAACGAAATTCTACTTCTCCAACCATTGTGAAAATATAGGAATCGTAACAACTGATCTTCTAGGAAATGAAAAACCACGAAGAAGTTCTACCCACTGGGGGTAGTTCCACCCATATACAGAAATCAGTAGCGCAATGGGTTAAAGCTTTGAAATTATAGATACGCGTGCCTCGTAAGGGTTGGAAAAGGCTCGAGCTCGACATGTTTCGTGTCGCAGACCGATTAGAAACTTTTCCCTGAGATTATCCGCGACTGCCAGGTATCTAGATGATATTTTACTGTTAGTCACCTGCACGGTGTGGTCGTGGTTGTTGACGATTCGTATGACGCGCCCGGAGGAAGGTTTTCCGCCCCCCGGAGGTGGTGCTTCGTCGGTGATGGAAGCTTTCCTGCTGAGACTCGCCACCGCAGGTGGTCTGCTCTGCCAGCCTCCGACACTGCCTCCGACACCTGCTCCACCCCTGCTTGCTCCGCCACTTGGACTGGTGTACCAGGTGTTATTCTTCTTTCCATAGCTGGCCGGCTGTTTCACAGACACGAAAAACATTTTGTCAATCCACAGTTGCAAACCGCAGTCGTCTGCTTTCAAATGATCTACAGTGACTTTCATCAATAGACTACGGATTTGATGCATTTATCACAAGAATAAGTAGATCAAACACAAACCAAGCATTCAAGGCATTTACAAATGGTAAGGGACCTCCAGGTCTAATAATATCGTTTGGGATTATTACGAACTTTAGCCTAGTTAATAGGCTTCCGGTAGATAAAGTATTAATTTGAGCGTGTTGGTCATTGAGCAAATCTACTTATACTTTTCTGGGGTTTCTATTATTTTCGTTTCACGCACTAATTTTTGTCATAAACGCATACAAATCAGTCTAACCACTACACTAGCTTAGCTGTTGGAGAAACTAATGGAAATACCTTGTCTATTAAAAAAAAATCATTTACTAATAATATAGGACGCTTCTAGCATTGAATGCAGACTGAATTGTGATAGAAAAATGATCCAAGACTCGAGCAAAGTTCATCATAGTTTTAGAGGATAATAATTTCAATTTTCAGGTGGTGTTTCCATTATTTTGAGGGGTGCATGATCGAAGGGGGACACGAGGGACCTGCAACATATCGGCCGGCAGCGAAATAACTTCGAAGGAATCGCTCATCAACACGACGAAGCTGTCGCAGCCCTCCCAGGACTCGGGGCCGCAGGATTCTATCTCGGAATCGGTAAAGGAGTCCGCCTTCTCGCAGCCGGCGACAAAGTCCGGCTCCAGGTCCGAGCGGGACGAGGAACTTGCCGACTCAATGGTGGACCCGAATCACTGTAGCCCCCCGTCAAACGATATTCACTCCAATAAAAACGGTTCCACAGAGGCCGATACGGTTCACAGACGGTTCACATTTTCCTGTTCACTGTGTCACTCGAGAGGATCATTCGTTGACATCGATCACCGATTGACTTCCGAACTCAACGCGGCCCACTGATCGATGAATCCGTTTGTTTCAAGGTGCGAATTATGACTGCGGATCTTTATGCAAAATCAAAATTTTCTAAGTCAATTACAAGATACTGGAACCAAGCAAAGGTTCGTTTCTTCCCTTAGCAATGTCAACACTCCCGATATTAACATATCGGTACTCTTAAATTGATTTCACCTACTCGTTTTCGTCATAAACACATAAAATCCGCACTCTAAATCCGAGCACACTAGCAAGTAACTTGCGACATTTTATTGCGAGAACAACTTGCAGACACGTGCATACTTGTTTGCAAATATTCTAGACTGCAGATTTTTATGCGAAATAAAAATTCTCTGCATTAACTGCAAGACATAAGAAGCTAACATAGACACTTATTTCTTAATAATTATATTAAATGCTTATTCTATTTCAAATTTGAGCTACTTATTTTTATTATAAAGGCATAAAATCCGCAGGCTAATTATAAATATATTGTTTCGCTCTCTGAGGGCAACTGTCCTTAGCGAGTACAACTTGCTGATCGCTATGTCAGAGGTATTCACGGTGTTCGCACGTGTCACAAGATTGGCTCTCGCGAAAAATGACACAAATTACTTGCCAGTGTATTCGCACCTTTAAGCCGTTGGAAGACGTCGATTCGGCGAACGACGATGGCGCGTAGTAGAAAAATTGCGAAAAGTAGAGGAACGCTGGCGCTCGGCCATGCACTGCGGAGGAGTCGATGGAAAAACGTGGCGGTCGAAGGGATACGATTGTCTGGAGAGGGTTGTGTAGCCACTAGGTGCACCCCCGGCTGTGTTCGATGGACAACTGGAGGCGGGGTGCGCCATTCGGCCCGAGAACCAGCCCCCGGGCTGCAACATCCCCTACCCTCCAGCCCCGCGCCGCTTTCGCGTAGAGAGCCATCGTGTCTCAAGGACAAACACCCACCCCTTCGATACCGAGTCCTGGCCTAACCGCCAGGATCGCCCCCCGGGGAGGAGGTCGAAATTTGAAAACCAGGTCCAATTTTCGTCCCCCTCCGGCTGGCAACCGGCTCGCAAAACCTTTTCTATCTCTCGCGTGTCGTAAACACCGTTTCATGACCGACTTATCGTTACCTGTACGCCCTCACCCTTTTTTCCCGATGACCTTACGCCTGAGATTTCCTTCGCCTAATCGCACCCTTGCTCCCTTCCCCGCGCATGTTTCTCTACACAAATATAGACCGAATGACAGGGTTGCTGAGGTATTTGCGAACTTCTAGGGCCGACTCCCGGCTATTTCTAGACGAAGGGGTTGCTAAGCTGTTCCGGATAATTTTTGGGGTGGTTCTAATCCTGGATGATCCCTTTTTGGTCTGTTAAATTTAGGCGACGTCTGATTGAGTGTTCACTGTCAGCTCTGTGTTTGTGAGGCAAGATCTACCGTAGAGGTGGTTTTTTCACATTTCTTGAATCTGGTAGTCATTTTAATTTTATTGATTTGTTTATTCGAACATACGCTGTGAAAGGCGATTTAAATATAATGGAATTTTTATCATAAATTCACAAAATCCGGTCTGCTTATTACAATTAATCTGCCTCTTAAACGGCAACAAATTATTGCAAATATATAAGAACAAAGAAATTATTTGCGACTCGATCTAATATATCCATCAACGTCAACGGCTTAACAAGATATTTTGCTAATGATTCTCGTCCCCATTTTCAGGGCGGTGCCAGGGGTGGCTTTTAAGTCTCCGAAAATTCGTTTGGAAGATATCCCCGACTTATATCTTGCAAGCTGTAAATTATGATAGACAGCTGGACGCTCGCATAACTGGTACGCTGACAGACACCTCGTAATGGGGGTTGGCTAGGGACATGGAAGCGTTGCTTGGAATCAAGGAACGCCCACGCCCCTAATACTCCTGCCAAAGTTCCAATCGTTCCCAGAAAGTGGCATCGTATTGGAGCAATTACCCTGATTGGTTAAATAGAGTCGATATTCAAAGTGCTTCGGTGGTAGGGTGGAAAAAAAGGTTGGCGAGGCTAATAGTCTAATAAAACGACTTATGAATTCGAGACACGCACGTTCTCGAAGCAGTGCACCGGGGATTCGATGACCTTGTCATCGTTGGTTACGCGGACCCTTCGCAATTTATCAAGCGTTAACAATTTTTCATTCAACCCGAGGCGTGTAATTTTTCCGAAGCAAAAGTGCCGCTCGCGAGTAGTTCTTCGCGTGGGCGGAGTGCAATTTAACATTTACTATCGGTAAGTGCGACCAATTTCATCCTTAACTGTAATTTTGTACTTTCGCCTTTGCAAGCAGTAAAATAAGACCCCTCGGAATTTGTTACAGGCTGAATTTAAACATTCATTTTCCTCTTACTGATAGAAAAATTAAGGTAGAAAAATAAAAAGTCGAAACTTCTCTGGATTTGTTACAGACCGAATTTAACACTAAACCTACCGACATTTCATGTATACCTGATCCTACCATGAACGGTCAAATGACCGCTTCAAAACAAAATATGTACCTTAATACCTATGAAATTTTTTTCGGAAAGTAAACAGTAAAGAAAATTGTGAATATTGAAAAATGGGTTGTATGTATATTATAGGAAAAGTCAATAAGTTACATGGCGATACAGAATTTACAAATTGAAGTGAAACATTCATTTTTCTTCGAATGATGCAAATTTGTGTAATACCGTTAGATACGGCAAAACTTGGCACGTACCCAGTTGAGAGTTCGCAGGAATGTAACGTCAAGTGTTTACAATTTTCGTTAAAAATGTAGAAGTAGTGGAAAATATTTCATCAGACTGCAGAAATGAAATAACAAACCGTGTTCGGTTTACAGAAAATGAAGGGTGCAGTCCGAGTATATTCATTGAAAAATGGTTCGGCCGACCAATAACCGGATTCATCGTCGTGCAGTCGCAAAGCTATGCCAGCTTTGATGGGATTGGTATGATAATGGAAGCATAGATTAACACAGGGTGAAGGTCGGACCACCCCCTCACACACCCGAGCAACCCTTCCGGCAGCCTATCCTTTCTGTGACGTAAGCTTAAGCCTTGTTGAGGTCGCTTTTGTTTTCTTTCCACCGAAACCACGCTAATTTATCCTTCGTGCTGTCTATTGAACCTCAATCCAATAACAATTTCCACTAGTTTAACAATCGCAAAAAAGCAATCAAAATAATAGCATTTCGTAACAATTAACAGATTGCCCTGCTTTATATGGACGAAATATTTGACCCTGTAAAGTAAAGATTTTTATTTTTACATTTAATAAACTGTATAATTCAAGGACATTTTTTAACAAGGTCCGCGTTTTAAACAGCACGCATTGAAAAGTGCCATAACTCTTCCACTGACCCCTGAATTCTATAAAGTGTCTTGCTACATGTTATCTACACCGGCTAATGACTTCCTTTCTTGTTGTTAGCCGAGCAGACCGCAGACCCTGACGAAGGCTCCTCCAAAAATAAACACAGTGGACAACGAAGGGCCCAGCGAGACCTAATAAGTACTCATGACAACATAATCCCTGTGGCCATGCGAGTGCTAATGGACTCGAGGCACGAGTTCTGTAAACAGGACATCTTGCGACTGCTAAAAAATATGTTTCCCCTTAAACTAACGAATCTAATGCGGAACAGGAAGAACTACACGAGAGAACAATGTAATGGCAATGTTATCGAGCCCCTAAAACCAGAAGTCTTTCAGGGACTGAAAGAGTTATGGCACTGTTTAATAGGTTCTACTTGGGACATAGACCAACTATCTTGCAACATTTTCTGTAACGAAGCGTACAAGTTCTTTCGTAAACAATTATTTTTAACGAAAGATAACTGTTTCGATCACTGTCTGAAACTTTAAACAATTTACCAGCTCAATTGATTTTTGGAGCACAAAATGAAACGTAATATGAGTTTTTATTTGTTCGGGTGCTGTTCGGTTGTTCCTCCGCGCGTGCATCGCATTGATAAGCGTTAACGATCGCAGCTCCATCCCTTCGGTTTGCAAATTGTCTCCGTCGGAATAACAAATACCGCATAAATTCCAGCGTCGCCGGTGAAAATCACGTGCTGGCCCCTTAACGAGCCTCGTGAATTCCGTCCAAGGCTACCGGCCTCTTTATTGCAACTATCTGGAAGGACTTTCGCCCCGTTGCGTTCCACAAAAGCACCGACCAAGTATTTTCCTTTGAGTCATCGATGGAATGGCACTCAAGGTAACCCGGTAGTCGAATACATTTTTATTTTATCTAAACACTATTCAATAACCATTCAAAGTCTTTTTATTTACATTGTATACATTATTATTATTTTATTTAATTATGTCGACTATTATTGCTCTTTTATCGTCTTTGGTATCTAAATTTCAAATTCTGAGACCGCTGAGAGTTTTCTACGACCCCTCCAATTTAAGTTTGGCTAAAAGTGATCATTACCACTGAACAATGGTCTACAACAGTTATAAAAATTATCACGGATCTCGGCCACGAAGGATCGTCAAGTTTTTTGTAATTCCTAAGCACTGCCGTCGCTCGCTATCTAATCGATCATTTTTGTCATAATTATGGGGGTTGATACCGGACGACAGTGAAGGTTCGGCGCTGTTCACGACTATTGCGTGCTCCTGTTCACTAAACCCGGTAGTGTTCTACAAACCTCATAGATCATGCTTAGATAGCGCTCTTTTTAAATTGTGTTAAACACTCGGCGAGCATAAATAGCTCGGCCAATAATTAGTGGGAACGCTCATTTATTGCGAAATCGTCTGACACACGTCTCACTCGCGTTTGCTTGAGATTTTCGTTAAAAAATATCTCTCCATTAATTTTTTAAATTATTATTATTGAGCCTGTGCTGGACAGATTTAGGGTGCATACTTTATCAATTTTATGAAGTGGCTACAATTTCAGAAGGAAAAATTGTGTCAGCCGTTAACGGATGAATCAGGGTGCTGTTTTATTATTATGCTGATTTAATATGTTGTGAGCATGATTGTAAATTTAAGAGCAAAAATTGAGTCAACCCTTAAGGGTTGAATCAGAGAGCTGTGTTATCATAATGTTGATTTATGATGTAGATTTAATATATTGTTAGGAGCATAATTCTCTTACAGCGGAAAAATAAGCTTAGCATTTAATAGACATTCAACAGAAATAATCTAGATTTAAATAAATTAATATTATCAGGACTATCATTGCAAAATTTAGGAGAAAAAATAAGTTCAATATTTAACAGAGGGAGCAGTTGTTTCCCATCCAAATAATTTATAATTCAGTAATTCATTCATAATTAATTTATTAATGCAGAAAGGTGTTCGGCGGTTGAAAAAGGGCGTAGAAAAAAGACGAAGGAAGCCGCAGGACTCCATTCACCGAGTTTAGAACGTTCGCACCGTAATTTAGGAAGACAGCCTCGTAAATTACGATCCGCAGTCGAGCGTACGCGCGGCCCGATGCATGTCCTCGGCGCAAGGCCAAGGTCACGGTGCAACAATCTTCCGGCCGATGGTATGCAACGCCGATCGAATGGAGGGTGCAACGAAAGTACGCGTGGGTGCACCCCCCGCGGACCTGGGTTCACCATGGGTACTACAACCCTTAACCTTTTCACGCATTTACGCGGTCGTGAACCCCTTGCGTGGATTCTACTCTTAATAATCTCATCACTGCTCTACTATTATTCACTAAAACAATTTTTATTCGAAGAAAATTTTTCGTTTCACCCCTTAGTACGCGACAATATTTTTTAAAAAATTATTTGATGCTCTCGGAGTCCATGAATAGAAAAATCTTGTACAAAATTAAAAACGATATTCATGAATTGCAATTGAGAATTGTTTTAGTTAGGCTACCTGTACCGAGCCAGTTGTGCATCAAGGATCAATGGCGACCTTCAATCCCCGCCATTTCTTCGTGACGCCGTGGCAGACGAAGTAAATACGTAGTTAGCAGTTAGTAAATAACATATTGCTATGCTTTCATCCCCTCAGACCTCAAAACAATTAAAAATAATGGTACTTTCAAATTAATTTCTTAAATTAAATGCGTAAGGTGTCTTCTGCTGTTATTTACTCTAAAAATTGCATAATGACTTTCATGAGTCATTGTAGATAGCGAATCACATTACTGTGCTTTCATCCCCTCAGACATACAAACAATAGTGCTTTTAAGTAAAAAATTATAAAAGCATAGATAGCCTGCTAATATCGATTTTTCGTTCCAGGAATCAGTGTGATGTCCTTTATGAGCCATTGCATCCACCAGGCGACACAGTGCTGTCCTTTCACCCCTCAGATCTCCCAACCATTGAAGACAACAGTCTTCTTCATCGCGATGAGTGGAACTCAACAAAGATCAGGATTCTCTTCAATGAATAGAAGCTCCATTTGACGAAGTCAGCGTGAATATCCTTGTTGGCCATTTACCTCGATGATAAGAAACCGACGAAAGGTCGCGTCGTTGTACTTCAACCCTTAACCTTTGCCCGAACGGTCATTGACCACGGATTGTCATTCTTGCCGACGGTTTAATGTCGTCGCGATCATCAATTGTTTCAATCCCGAACAGAAATCAATTAAAATTGCAATTATTCTATTTCGCGCCTTAAAAGTTGAACAAATATCAGAATACGTCTGAAGGCGACGAAAGGCGTGTCACGAAGAAACTTAGTTGAATTTCTAAATAAAAAAAATTAAAACAGAAGCACACATGGGTGGGGGGTAGAATTTCTACACGCCATTCGGTGCACGCGCGCGCCACGATAATTGGCCGGTGATAAGGCCCCGTGTGCACTGATAAGCTGTTCCTTCCCAGATCGTAGCTGGTTTAATTTGGCCGGGCCGATTAACACGAAACATTTTTTTTCCATTCTGCTATCGCGCGATCTACCTTAGACGTTCACGTGTGCTCGATCCCGCGCGACGATCGCCAGATCAAGCTTAATATTAGTTTCGTGCTGGGTCGAGGCGTTAATACAAAAATTGCTCTAACACTCGCGACGAAAGTTATTGTACTGGGGAAACATTGCGTTTCCCTTTGTTCAAAATTTCCTCCTTTCTGTTCTCTCATTTCTTATTAATTCATTTGTCTTTTCAATTTGATCTACATCTGATAGAATAGTCTTAGAAATTATTTAACCCTAGATAACTGTACTATAACAATAAAGAATTAATAACAACGCCAATTAGAATCACTAATATAATTGAATGCTTTTCATGTAGGAACAATAATACTTTACGTTCTAAAGAAACAGAGTCAGTGAAATGTAAAAGTTATATTTGGTATTTAATTTATTCATTCAAGCATTTGGTGGATAAACATTCAAGTCTTACAATCGTCATTTTCACGAAAGATTAATTGTCTAGGGTTAACGCGTCCACTGTTCGATTAGAATGTTTCTTATGTAATACTGTGTTTCCACCCCCTTCAGACTTCAAAACAATTAGAAGTAATTACTTTTTTAAATCAAGAAAATTATAAAAGCGTAGATTCCCTTTCATTATCAATTCTTTCCATTTCATTGATAAGAAGAATTAATTTTTATACTGATTGAGGAGCTACAGAATGTGAGGGGGCTGGAACAACATTCTTCATACCATAATAGAATGGAATGAAAACGAGAATTAACGAGTATCTTAATCCTGTTAAACAAAAAATGCTAATTTACAATGTTTCGCACTCCCTCAGGAAATCTCTGAACATTCCCGCCGATTAAATAGTGTTGATTTATGATCGTCGATTGGACAGTGGTAGGAAGGTTGATGGAGGGTTGGAATAAAAATCTCGCACCCTCGTCGAAAGGTTGGTTCCCGCAAAGATGGCCGGTCGAACGACTGGCGACTTCGAGCGGATTATATTTCATTTCGGAATGGTCTCAGGCAGCCGTGGCAGGGCTGCTTATGCATGCAAGGGTTGAAATCGTAATTGACATATATTACAGTGGGTGCGTGACGGCCGAGCGTGCCGCTCGCGAGCCTAGAACCGAGAACCGAGTGTGACGCAAGGGTGGTCGTCCTGCGAACGTTCTCTGCGACAAGCGTGCCGCGGAGGGATAAAAGGCAACGAGTGCCACACAGACGGGATGCCGCAGTGATTTACATATCGTCGATCGGCCTACACGTCATCTAACCGCGTTCCTATACGCACCCGAACGGTCCCGGCCCGAACCGGACCGTTTCTTTTTCGAGAAACGATCGACCGCCCTCGGAATTCGCTACTTTTGAATCACCGACATACATATTCATCGTCGTCAACAACGCTGAACTACCCCCAACGTAGCGCACGAATCTGACTGGCTCGTGTGCGTCTTGAAAAAGGAAAATGTACTTAACACTAGAACGAACGGGCAATAAATGTGACTGACGTATATCGCTTTGTAACAGTGACAAGACTGTGCTTATTCAGACTTCATACAACTTTTATTGTAATATGTGCTTCAATGAAGAGGTCCATTAAAAAATTTCCGATGAAAACATTTTTACAATTTCAGTAATCGTAAAAGAAAAAATTAGGAACCAGTCATTTTTACTGCTCCAGTCGTTCTAGTGTTCTCTCTCGAAGAGGAGGAAGAATTTTTTCAAAAAACCCTCTCAATCATTCGCTTGACGTTAATGTTGGAACATAAATGTTAGATCAAATGTTAAAAGATGATTGTCTTACTATTGTATAGGATTCTCAATATATTGTTAATAAGTAGACTGCAGATAAATGCAGTAAAAATGCATTATGCTAAACAAAAATTCTCTGCATCGATTACAAGAAACAGAGGTTCAATTTTGTGTTTAAATGTACAGTGACTCGCAATAATATTCAGACACTTTCGGATATGGAGGGTTAATAATTGTAAAGGGTGAAAATAAAGTGATAACATTGTTAAATTCTTCTAATGTGTTTACGGTTTCGCAGCATTCGACCAATCCGTTTATATCATGAATGCATAAAATCCGCAGTTTAGCAATCACAAAGGCCTGGTACAATGATTGAAAATGTGAGCGCACGCGGCCGCCTCGTTAACCATATTTAAATAATGTATCAAATCGCTTGTGCGCCGCTGTATCTCCGCGACGAATGCGTTCTCGTGCCGCACAGATTTCAACCGGAAGATAGTGTGAGTAAATTTAACCGGCGGCGTGGCGGCTGGCGATAAAAATTTAACAGTTTAGAATGTCGGGGGCATGCAAGTGGCTACCCGCGACGTCGGGGAAAGTTTTCAGCGGTGGCCGAGGGAAATTAGATTGGTGGCCGTGCGCAATTATTCGATAATTCGTAGTGTATCGCCGGGCAAGATCGACGTAATAATGTCAATTAACGTCGACTGCTTCCAGGCATGCGGCCTGTTCGTCTCTTTCACCCCCCGCCACCCGATCAGGAAACAACTCGTCGACGTCGGGTATCGTAGAGATTTACGAGCCCGCGGGGACCGTTTATCGGTGCAAATATTTTTCGCCGTCCCGGCATGAGTCTGCAATTAATCTGCGACCGGTCGGCAGGCCATGCGAACGTGTTTTCGTCGGCCCGAAAACCGATAAGAATACGCTGAAATTTGGGCCAACCTGCGATACGGTGGGTGCCACTCTCCGAGCATAAATATCACTCCCATAATCGTACCTCTTTTTAACGAATTATGTGTCGAAAAACTCGCTGGCCGGGTCGCTACAATTCACATTGAAAGTATCAACGTTTAAACAAAAGTCTAGTTACAATTTTATGCAAAATAAAAATGTTCCACGCTAATTCCGAAAGATAGGAGCCAAATGAAACCAAATAGTTTATCGATGCTACTAAAATCTTCCAATGTTTTTTCTGTTTCATTTGCACCTACTCATTTCTGTTATAAATGCATCAAGATCCGCAGTCTACTTATCAGTGTATAATTTTCGGTAAAAGATCTCCGGATTTTTGCTTCGCAACTTGCAAGATTTCAGGAAAGAGATGTTGACTCGGAAAAATTGTTGACTTCCCCTATAAGTTCCTCTGAAGGTGCTATATATACCTTCGAACAGCGCGTACCACGAGAATAAGCACGAAATGCGTGACATTCCAATTAGCGGACTGCGGATGTTTATGCAAATTAACTAGTTTACTGGTATCAAACGAGAATTCGCGGACTGTGTTAAGAGTGCCACGGGAATTGCAATAACGCAAAAACATCATGAAATTACTTAATTGTTTTCGGACGATGCTGCACGCTACGACTTCGTAAAGTCCGCGGTCTAAGGATTTAATTGAAATCTATCCGTAGATGTTTTTGTAATGTGGTGTGCAAGAAAACACATTATCCAGTGACGTTTACTAATTTCGCCGTTCGTTTGTTTTCAGACGTTTCTTCAACACATGATGTGGCCTGACACTTTTAAACTGTTGGGAACACGGTTGGCTGCCTCTAGTAAGCAATAGTTAACTATGCATTTTATTCACGTTGCTTTGGAAACGTTCATTCTCCACAAGCTACTGCTATAAGTAGATAGCGAATTTTATATATTTATTTTATTATATATTTTAATATTATATAATTTAATATTATATTTTATTATATATTTTAATTTAAGAGAATGAAGAGATTACAAAAATTTAAAGATGTTGATGTTTTAAAGGATAAAAAAATTCGTACTTGGCTCCTATTTTTTACAATCGATAAAACAAATTTTTATTTTGCATGAAGATCCGCAATAATTACTGAATCTTCAATTCGGTGGATAATAGATTTCAAGATGTAAAGTCAAGATATTACTGGTTGATTGTGAGTACCACGAATTAACTTGTACGTCTGATGAAACGAATGGAGGGGATAAAAGAAAATAAATTCACTGGGAGCTTCAGACCAAAAATACTGATTTCCAACAGCCTTTGATGAAAAGATAGGGTTGCCGATGGCACGGAAAGATGCTCGGCCCGCAAAGATCTGAATAATCTGTTTAATAAAGAAGGCTGGCCCAGCAAGGAATTATTAAGAAGAGCGAAGAGGGTGGAAAGAAGGGGAAGTCTGAACGAGGCGTTCGCGTTTCCGCAGAATGACACGAAACGGAGGGGTTATTTTAAGTCGGACAGGCTTAATTTTTGTTTTAATGGGATCTCGTGACGCATGTAGGCCAGTTAGGTGGCCTGCTCTGTCTCGTCGGTTCGTGACGGATCGGCCGCAGCAGTGGAGGTGGCCGACACGAATTTCAGCCCGGTCAACAGTTATTTTCTTTCGAGAACGGTCCGGCGCGCGTTATCCTTTATGAATTTACGTGCCGCGGGAGTAAACGAATGACCTCCTACGGGTCGGTCGGGTCGCGAGTACACACCTTAGAGCTGAAAAGAGGACTCGTTATCGTTGCGAGCGTGGTAGTCGCGATATGAAAATGAAGAACGGCCATGTAGAACGCGTGCGTGACGGAGCGTCCCTGCTTCGAAATGTGCCAGGCCGATTAGAAAGAAACAATCACGCCGATTATTCATGTATAAGACGCACGATGGATAGCAATTTATTAGCTAGGCCCTCCCGCGACCCCTCCCATATACCGCTTCCGAGTAATTAGTCACCGGGAACACGGTCGTGCGAGAAAGAACACGGGGAAAGACTTTTTCCCACTTTCGACTCTAAACGATCCTTCGCACGCTCGTTCCGATGATGGATTACCGCGTAATTAATAATCGACGCCGCGTTTCGACCTAACTATTGAATTCTATTTCCAAAAAAATCGATTTTTCTTTAACACTTTATCTACCGTCGATTATAATCTAACGTATGAACAAAAAGATCAAATTTCCTTTTTTCCTTCCAGTCTTCGGGAAATCCAATTCAAAGTTAAACAGGGTAGAAATCATAGAAGAAACTCGTTACAATTTTTGTGAAGTGGAACTGTGAAATGAGAATGGTTCGCCGAGGGCTGTAGCGATAAGGCGGATAAGGGAAACTTTGCGAGATTGAAGTTGCACGTTCGACAGCAATTTACTGTTCCTTTGAGGCTCCCGTGACTCACGCATGGGACTTCGATTGCACCATATTACGATCTTGATAAAAAGAATATAGGGACTGACAGTAAATGAAATAAAGGTCGTTTGAATTGTTCGAGAAAATTTCTGGTCACCGGAAAAGGTAATACTCACTGTTCTACAAATCTAGAAAGATTATTATCTTCATTATTGAATTGATAAAGATGTTATACGTATTAAAATCATTTGAAATGAATTGTAATTGGGATGACGATGGCAAAAGGAATGTGGAACAGCAATCACACTCGGAGACATCAATGCCTGATGCGTCGTCGCACTATGTCACTGTCACGAGACCAGCCAACATCGAAGTCTTTGGATAATTCAACTTTTACGCCGTTATAGATTGATTTTAATCCATCGGGTAATTTAAAAATACAATGTTCATCATTACCGCACAATAAGATTAATTAAAAGTACGTAAAATAATACAATACGCTTTATGTTATTCAACGAAAGAGGGATGTTCCATTCAATTCGAGAGATCCAATATGGCAGCCGTGTTCAACGGCTGATTACTATCACCTGACGAAATTAAATAAGTAATGTTTCCGTTAGCGATCAAATTAAGTAGATTTATCACTTTCCCTGAAATCAGCGCGTATGAACCTATATTTAGAACATTTATCAAGCCCCTTTCCAATTTTTTCTTCTTTATTCACTCACTTTTAACCGGAAGCTACCGACTGCAACCCAATTTTTCACGAAACGTGCACAAAAAGTTAACCGACATAAAAATCTGAAGGAACCCTGCATAAATAGCTGAAATTAATGTTAAATTCGCCTGTACCTTTCGCATTTCATAAATCTAGCGCTCGGAGATATGGATCGTATAAAAATAATTGTTAACGGCAACTTTCAAATTTCACGAGGTCAGTGTCGGAAGATACCGATCAGAGGAAAAAAAAACGATTAGGGAGCTAAGGGTGGTCCGTGCGAAATTTCTGGGCCAATCGTCGACGTGTTCAGCAATAATTGAATATTATCGCCCGCATTGTCGTCGACATCGGTGGGGGCGATAATGCGGTGAAAAATGAATGTTGCAGAGAAGCGGAAGTGACGAGAAACCGGTGGAAGATATAGTACCGATCAGAGGCGGCTGCGAGTTGACGCAATCAATTATGTTCTGGCCGTCTCTCGCAAACGGTGTTACTGCTGCGGTCGGAAGTAACAGTTTATTACTACTGCAAACCCCGGGACACAGGCGTACGTAATACACGCCGGCGACGACGTTCATCGAGTATCTTCGATGGGCGCTATCGATTTTGAACCATGCTGCCGCGGTCAGGTTCTCTTGCGACGCGACGCGTTCCGTGACGGCAGAAATTTCGAGCTTCCGGCACCGATCGAGAAAAACCGAGCGATTGACTGGCAATGCTCGTCGGGAGGAAATTAATGGTTAAGTTAATCCCTTCCTGGCTTTGTACCATGGTCGCCAATTCCCCTGTTTTGTTGCAGATAACTCTGGGAGAACTCTACACCGATCTCGAGCTAAGAACCGAGCTTAACACGCGATGTCCCATTTCGGAACTGCATGGTCCCCAATGGCGTGTATCGAAAAGCAGTTTGAACATCGGAACTGCTACCTTTCTATGCTGGAGCAGAAAGAGAGCACAACTGTCTATTAAACAGATTTAGTCTTCAGTTTCAGATGCACTGCAAAAATAAAACATTGCCGAAAAACTGAAAAGTGTACCAACTTGCCCCGGTCACTGCTATATTTTTGAAATTATTTAAACTTAGTAGCAGTTTAGAGCGGAGGTGTAATGACGACGGTCCCACGGTGATTTCGGTCATGGCCCGAAAGGCAGTAGTAGAAACGCGGTTTGTGAATCGTCCGTGCGGAGAACTCGGTGTTTATTGATCCCTTGTGGTGCTGACCAATGGTCAATGAGATACGGTCTCTCCCTTGCTCGCCGCCCTACGGGCTGAGAGCCCTGCATCGGTCTCCTTAACGGAAGCTAACCACCACCCCTGAGCTACTCCGTGATTCATGCCCTCTAGGAGACGCTCGGCGACATAGAAAATCGGATTGGACACATCCAATCGGAAGAACCGCCACTCAATAAATTCAGAAAGAACGAAACGATCGAGGAATTAACACGTTGACTGCTTGTCATATATGGGTGACACAATTCTTCGTGCGTTTTTAAAAATTAATTTGAAACGAGAATCGGCAAGGTCGAGAAATGTCAAACCACTGAAAAAGTACTGGATAAACGAAACAGCGATCTTATCGAAGGGCTCAATTTACCGCAGCAAACGAATAGTTGCACACAACAGCACAGTTGATTCCAGCCGAATCATTCCCAGTTGCAAATGCAACGCAGAAACGCGGGACAGGAAACATGGAAAGTGCAAATTACCCGTCCAACACAGTTTCCCGCGCTTATTAATTCGGTTACGTTGATGCGATAAGTTTTTTAATGACAGCATAAAGAAATCCAGGTCGTTGAAGAAGAAACGTGAGAACCTCCCACCCGTTTGCGCTATGATCCTCTTTATATTGCCGATTATTAAAATTTTATAACTTCGTTCATAGGTTAGTTAGCATTTTATTTCAACGTTAAACCTGACACCACCAGTCAAGTGACCGGCTTTACACACTTTATTTCATAGAGAATCTAAATACGTTCAATTTGTAATTTTTATGAGGCAGCACATGCCATTTCGATATGAATAATATACATACTTGGTGGATATAGTTCAAAATCTTTATCGCGAGCCTGACTCAGTATCATAGGGCAAAGGGTAGGGAGGTCGAGGATGTTTAAAATATTCAAACCATTTTTCCCAGAAAACGAGATCGCATATCACACACTGCGAAAAAAGAAAGATGTTTACCAATCTTGTTTTATTTAAATAATCGAATGATCTGTTTAGAATTTCTGGAATTAAATGTGTGAGCCAAATGTTGTTGATGTATCGACAATCATTCCGAAAGTGGGTTAATGGGGTTGATTGTCAGTATCACGGGGGAGGAACGCTCGAGAGTGCGAGAATATACAGATGAGCAATAAAAGCGGACGATTATGAGGCGTCGAGGAATAGGGTGGCGTATTGCGAAAAGCTCTAAGGGGTAGGATTAAAAGCAGGGGGTTGGGAAAGGAGGTAGCTACGCGCAATCGCGGCCAACCCCTTGCTCACCCCCTCTTTCCCTGCAGCAATACTTGCACCCTCTTCTCCGCCAAATGAAACGCTCCGATCCCCACCATTTCAACGCAGGATTCACCTTACACGAGACCCCGATCCCCAGTGCCACGTGGCTTTGGTAAACAATGCCGGAATTACTTAACCCTTTATACACCCTTCACCTATTTACTCGATCCTCTGTAGCCCATGAATAATTTTCATTCGAAACCATATGCGCCTTCGACCACGTGTCTTCGAAAAATCAGGGGTGAATTTTAATTAAAAAAGAGGGAACAATTTTATCGACTTAACAATCAGTGATAATCTATTATCCTACTTCTATTCAACACGGAAATCAGTAGACTGAGAAGTTTATGCGTTTATAGCAAACATGAGCAGGTAAAATACAAAATGGAAGAAGCATCAAATAAATTTAATATTACCGGTACATTACTATTGAATTCACCTACATACGTATTTAAACAATTCCATCAACGCAAATAATTGCCATTTCGAAGATGAATAGGAGGTTCTCAAGGGTGGAAAAGTCGCATGATCGCGCGCGACCCAGGCGAAAGCGCGGCAATCAGGCACAGCTTAAAACACAGTAATTAACCGTTCAGAAGCGGTTCGTTAGAGGCTGCTCGTTGGAAGTTTGATCGCGCAACTTCGACGAACGTCCCCGGCAAATTAGGGAGCTTTATGGCGGCCATATTTCTTTTTAATTATCGGGTGAGGTGTTGCACGTGCATGAACCGCCTGGTCTCCTCGATATCGATTAGAGTGCCACGGGGGTATATGGGTCAAGGCGTTCCGCGAGTATTCGCGTCGCGAATATAGGCCCGGAATCCATAAGCGCCGATTCCCGCGGTCCCTAATCCAACGATCGGCATGCAAAGTCCCTAGAACGATAGGATCGTGCATAAGCTTCGGCCACTTTGCCGGATTAAGGGTTGACCCGGCACGAGAGACCCGCAACCACGATCGAAATAACGACGATCGTACACACAGGCAATACACCGTGGCAAGTTGCGCCGAAATACTGGCCAAAAGTGAAATAAATATTTCCTTTATTTTAAAGATTTACGCACCGCAATTCATTGGGGAATGATTAAATCGCAAGTTTTCATTAAATCATATTCTTTCGTACAATTTTTTCGAACATATGCGATCTCAAAGTTGTTGTATACAGTACACGATGCTTGAAGTAACATTGAAAGTAGCTGTTCGATTTAGTATTGGTCTGAATACTTTTCTTTCAGCTTTCTAACTTGCTTTAAACTAATGTGTATATCTCCCATTGCTTTTTCCCCATCTTTTACAGCTGCGATTATAAGCTATCACAAGACCTACATATTTCTCCTCTTCTCCAAACGAAGTAGTTACGTATCGAAACGTAGGACGACGAACAGTTGCGCAAGTATAACGGGCCGTCACACCTTAAAACCTGGAAATCAGGCTGGGCGTGGGCCATCCTTAACGACCGGTGACGTAACCCCGGCTGAAACCGATCCTGCCTGTCGGAGGATTCATAAAAATAATGAACCACCTCGATGTCGGAACCCGGCTAAAAGGGTCGAGCGTTAATTGGGCCGATTCTCGCGGCCAAGCCTCGAAGAGCTACACCTATCGCCAATCGGACTCCGCGATCTGAATCTTGGATGCCCTTCAAGATCAATTAAAGAAGAACTCAGTTGCCCCTTTCGGAGATACAAGAGCTGTATTAATCCTCAACTACTGTTTCAGAAGCTGCTGCGTCTTCTCCGAAGAGTAATGGAACCCCCCCTGGGTAAAGAAGAATCGAGAGCACTCTGGCTACCTGCCTGCATTTTTAGGTAGCCAATCGGACGGCCGTTGCGTGCGTCCCGGTTAGAGTCCTGATCTGGGCCAGATACACAAAGATTGTTGACGGCAATATACGCAACTTTCTTATAAATCGTATCGCCACCCTCTTAAACCGAGCGGCAAACGTGGCAGAGTATGCGTGTCCCGGCAATGTCCGCACGCGTTTGTGAGAGCCGCGGGTTTATACGTTTCTTCGTACCTCACACGCTCATGAATATTAAGCATCCGAGCAGTGCCCCCCTCCCACGGTTTAATTATACCGAACATTACGGGCAGAGCCGGAGAGGCGAGGGGGCTGTTTACTTTATTGCCGCGAAAAGTCCGTGCACAGGCTGAATTATCGGCCTCCGAACGAGATCGGTTCCCTCTCTCGTTCGGCCAGCGATCGTTGCCCGAGATCCGATCTACACCCTTATTTCTTCTTCGTGCAATGTACCAGATTCGAACGACCCACTTTCGCCGCAGCTACTGCGATTAACGGGACTGCTTTTTTCCCCCAGCCAATTTTGCCTACGGCCGGTGCATAATGCCGTCGAGATCCTATAGTTTTCCTCCGGCACAGATTAACGAGCTCCCCGTTCCAGTTTTCCACCTGACGGAATCGTTCCTGGCATCTTCCCGTTTTTATTCTGTCTCTTCGGAGAGGTCAATCCTTGTCTCCGTAGATGATTGAAGCTGGTCGTAGCACGAACGACTCACCTTGAACGTTTTGTAGCTGGACACGACGTAAGAAGCGCCGTCCTCGAGCTCGTCGAGCGTGAGCTTCCTGTCGCCGTCCATGGAGAAGATGTGTCGCGCACCTCTGGGCAAATCCATTCGGAGGGACAGCCTGTCCAGGAGGGCCTCCAGGGAACCGATGTCCCTTCCCGGCTTGAACCTGCAATTCGTTAACCCTTTGAGTCTCTTGTTTCATTTCGAAAGCGTACGAATGCATGCTTAATCATTTTTGAGCGAATGTACTCGATCGGGACAGAGTAAGTGCACTTATCCAGAAAACGTCTCTTAATCTGTCCGAGTAGCATGCACATTCGATAACATTATCAGCTGTTTCATATGTATGTGAAGGGTACACAAGATGACAGAAACAAGGAAACCTTCTAACATAGCGGAGATTTCGTCTGAAATGATGAACAGTGCACGGATAGGTCAGGAAGGGTTTGTCAGTCTCTCAGAATGTCTTGGAGAATTCTTATGATCGTGCAATAACAGTGTCAACTATCGTTTCAGTTGACTGTGAAGGATACACAAGATGACAATAAGGAGGACGCCTCCTAGCATTAAAGAAGTATCCAACAGTGCATCGTCAGGTGAAAAAAGGTTTGTCAGTCTCTCACAGGAGCTTGCAGAATCGTTACGATCATGCAACAACAGTGTCAACTATCATTTCAGACGGTTGCAAGGAGAAGGTGCGTGAACATATCGTCTGAGAAGGTAGGTTGTGGTTGTGCATCCACAAGCCAGGAAAGGTGGTCTGTCAAAGTGGCTGGTAGAGCCCATTCGAATGCACAACAAGAGAGCGAAGGTGCGCAGTGTGACTGCAAGGAGAGGAGAACTCTCCCCGGCGAGGATCTCTTGTCGGATGTGCTAAACAGTGCATCGGCGAGTATCCTCGGTGTAGTGTCGAGCCAGTGTCTTTCGTGTCGCAGGGAGGATCTCATTCATAGTCCGAAATCAAGGCCACCGACCGTGGACACGCCACCTGCACCCTAATAAGGTGGTACTAGGGTGTAGCGTCCGGTGTGTAGAGCAGGGCTCGATGAGAGCGTGAATCAGCGAGAGTTAGGAGCTCACGGTGAGAGTGTTGTCTCGGGATTATCGGGCTCACCTGAACTCGATGCCGGGGAAATACGGGTCGCCATTCTTGTAGAAGGTGACTCGCCTGGCCCTCCAGTAGCCGAGGTTGTTGTATCTCGCGGGCGCCGGCTCGTGTCGGCTCTTAGGCCTGTGCTCCGGCTGCTCCGGAGGCGGCATGCGGGGACTGGAGGGTCTGCTCTGCCTCCAGAAGCCGGCCATGCCGCCTCCACCCCCACCCTCGCTCGACAGAAGACCGCCGCCGACCGCCTCATGCGCCGCCCCACCCTCGACTTCAACCCCATCCTCGTCGTCCTCCTCCTCCTCGATCTCCTCCTCCTCGGCCTCCTCGGCCTCCTCCTCCTCCTGGTCGTCGTCGCTGCGAGCGCCTCCGCCAGGCATCGTCGTCGGCGTCACGGTGCTCGTCGTCGTGGTCACGTTACCCGACGTCGCCGTCGCGACGCCGCTAGGTGTAGTTACTGTTGCCGCTACGCCGACCGTTTCTTTCGGGGAGCTTTCGTTTCGTGGCGCCTCCTGCTCCTCTTTGGTCATCACACCTGCGGTTTCACGCCATCATCTCGCGGAGAACCTCAACTCTCTGCCAGAAAGCCACGGTTTCTCACCAGGAACCTTTAACACGTTCACGACGGGATGCACCATCCGTGGTGCAAATACAACGGCCAAAATACGGCCCCGTCGTGAACTTGTTAAACCCCATGCTAGAGCTCTGGGATTACCAATTGCATCCCCTAAAAGCATAGATGAGTACTAGAGATGCTCACGTCCCACCGGAGAAGCCCACAGCACACCCAGAGCAAAAAGCACATTAATGATCATGAGGAACTGAAAGGTTTGCTACTTTTGTTGCTAATGCTCCTGATTACCAACTCGCTAGTTGCGCAGGTGGAAACGTGGCTTAATGGCTCCAGCGACTCTCGACACAAGCTTCCCCGGTAGCTAACGATGAAGCCCAGGTTAACCATGAACGGGCCCGGTTGGAGCCATCGTTTCTGCGATTATCGTCTAAACTAGCCCCCGTGATCTAGCCTTAAGGCTAATCGGGTTGGTCGATCTGCTCAAGAATCACGGCAAGATAAATAATATTTAATCATCGTTTTCGTAAATGGGATCAGGGGCGCAGTTATTAAGCGACAGGGGGCGACCAGGCCGTTAGCAGGGGTATCCAGCCGGGAGATCTGGTTTTTCGTGTGTGGTTCTCAGCGAGGATGATAGCAATCTCGCCAGGTAATTAGTTGGGCTCTCTCTCTCTCGCTCTCTCTCTCTCTCTCTCTCTCTCACCTGGCTTCGAGGTAGTGGTTGCGGGGTCTCCACCACCCTCGCTGCCGCCACCCACGCTTCCGTCGCCCGCTACCTCCTCGTACTGCCCCAGCCTGGAGCCGGCACGCAAACTCGGCTGATTTTCAGCGGCGATCATCGGCGCAAGGCCGCCACCTTCCGCCCTGCTCGCCCCTTGGCCCTCCTAGTCTCAGCAGGATCTCCGTGTACCAGGATCAAGGAGGCGGTCCTGGAACGAACCGAATCCGCCGGAGATTAGCGTCTGTCCAGCGTTCAAGTCACCGAATTATCCTCATTTTCGCGACGCCGGACGGACGACGTAGTTCTTTGAATCTTTAATTTTCTTCTCACATTCATTAATTAACTCGCCCGCACGGCTGTACAGAAGTCAATCTTTAAGTTTTTAGAGGACCGCCCCTAATATTTCGGATCAATCAGAAACTTTGCCAACTCCCAAATTCTCAACGATAGGTTACAACAGATTGTTCTGAAAGTGGTAAGAATCTTTTTCCATAATTTTAGACGAAATGGAAAATAATACTTGTAACCACTTTAATATAATTCCTCTTGTGTTTTGTAATGTATGAACTAGCATATGCGGTTCTTTGCTGCCAAATCAATAAGCTGTCTTACCTATACGAAAAATGTTAGGATAGTAACGTTATTCAAAGTTTGCACTAAACCTGTAATAATACATTCTACAATGTTCATTTACGCTAATCTCTTTGAGCAATGTCAATTTAAATTATAAAAAGATTTTTGAAAAGGTGTGTACGTCACTTATCATTTTTTCTATGTTTTTGTTTTGTACGGCTAATTTATTTGAAAAACTCATATGTATGTTGCAATTTATGCTGCTGCATTAAAAATGAGATGTTTTTAAAAAACCGTCGTTCCTTCCAGGATTGAAGTACAAAAATTTAATATTTCTTCGACGGAAGAAAAAATATTTTTGATGCAGTATACATGACGGTTTTGTAGATAAGTCCGCAAAGAAGTGTATCGATTAAGTCTCGCTGCTACTTCTACAATCCACTAATCAATGAACAATGGAGCTTAACGAACAGAGAATCAAGAAACACCGGGGAGCCGATGGAAATCTTGTTAATTGAAATGGCAAACGAGAAAAGTTACCGTTGCACAGCGAGATACATAGACATATAACCTGCGACTATAACAAATTAAAATGGCAAAAGTTTCTTCGTGTACAGTGGCGGTGGCAAAAGTTCGGAAATCTGATAAAATATTCAGCAGGTTTTTATATCACTCAAACTTTTCGTATCATATTAAAGTTTTAATTGTGACCTTCTACAAATTAAGAATAACTATTTAAGCAGTAGATTATCAAGTTTGTTGACTTAACGCTAGTTTCACGGGTACTAATATTTTTAATTCGCGATTCTTTAGATTGTAAAGATGCAGCCATGAAGCATTATTCAATTTCTTTGGATATATGTTACAATAAAAACGGATAAAAATTTGGATAGACACATTCTTATGAAGTAGTGTAAAATAATCAGCTTTAGTGCTCCATAAACCGTTAACAAGCGTATCTTCGCGAAACAATACCAAACTTTCCGGCACCGGTGTAAATTGTAAAATAATATAGACTTACATGTTACGTCGGATTAATTAAATGTAAGTAATTGCCGATCAATGTTATCGCGTGGGAGGTGTTGCCCGAGCATACCTCGATGGTAGACTGAAGCCAGCTCCCTTCGAGGCCGTGTTCGTCCCCGTAAAATCACCCGTCAAAATTTTGATGGATCGTTCCAGGATTTTTCCTCTCGGGAAGATTCAAGGTTCCAACGTTTTTAACGCGAACCAATTTTATGCAACCCGGTCGCAACGAGAAAAAAAACTGCACGCCGACGGAACGTCCACGTGTCGCGTGATTGCCGGGGATTCCCGATCGATCGGAGGTCCCACGCTTGCGATGCACTTTTATTTTACAGCCGCAGTTCACTGCAGATCGATCGATCGTCTCTATTCATCTTGCCTCGAAAATCCAAAATCCGAACCCGTCTCCGACTGCCCTTTGCCTTGGTGAGTTTACTTCCGGTTCTGCACCGAGTCACAGGTCCGCACGGAAAAAATATTCTCAAAAAATCTGTCCACTCGATCAAACTATTTCACAATTTTCTAGAAAGTCGACGCTCGGCTTCAGGGTTAGAACTAACGGTAAGGTCAAGAACACTACCCTGCGGAACCATGTACGCTCCTGAACTCTGATCAGGACTAGGAAAATTATTCTAAGGAACGAACTCCTTCATGAAAATGTTGAGTTTATAAATGTCTCCACAAATTGATCCATCGCAAGATGACAAGAAAGTGCAACCGGAAAGACACCAGTATACACCAGTATAATCTTGTCCCGATGAATTAAAATCTATTTTAAGACTCCCTCAAATTCGACGTAGACAATAAATTCGTCAATGCTTGTAGATATCACTGTTCACAAACGGATCCATGGACAGCAAGGAAGTTCAACCGGAAGTTCGCCAACACACCTTGAGGAACCATGCACGGTTGAAGCTCCTGTTCCAATGGACGAAAATCTATTCTAAAAACCGAACTCGCTAACATCCGAATCACTGTTCGCGGAAGGATCCATGGCAAGGAAGTTCAAGGAGTCCTTGAATTCACAGATTTCCTTTACATGCTCTCGTGGAAGTCCTGACACTCGTCACGTTCCTCCGGTTTATGGAAAATCGTTCCCCTGGACGCACATAATCGTGTAAACGAATCGGACGAGCACAGAACGAGGAAATCGACGCGCGAACGCGGGGCTGGATCGTCCAGTGACACCGAGGGTTCACTCGGATGCAAGATAACACCGGCCGGTATACATATTCATGCGTCCTTCGACGATGGCGTCCCGACGTCGAGTGTGTCGCTCGGAGGGAGACAGCAACGAACCATGCTACCCCGGCGCCGCCGTCGTTGTCGTCGTCGTGGCCGTCGTCGTGGCCGTCGTCGTCGTCGGAGACGTCGTGGACGTCGTCGTCCCTGTTCGTTCTCCTGCCGGACGACGTTTGCCGGCATCGACGCCCGTGTCAGTGAACCGACGCCGGCGAAACGAGCACCGAACTTGTTGCACCTGCCGGGCACCCTGCGCGCAAGCCTCGTCCTCCGAATCGCCAGCCGCATCTTTCGATCCAGACGATGTGTCTCTAACTCGCTATCCTCTTATCAATCTTCGCGTTTCAACCCCTCCGCAACACACCAATCGCTCGACTATTGGCAAAACAGCATTAACCCTCCGACGTGTTTTCGTTTCTTTTATTCCAAAACTTGCTAAAACATTGTAAATTGTATTCCCATACGTAACCTCGCCAAGCTGTGTAGTATAGCTGGGAGATACGGTAATTGTTCTTACTTAGATTTCGTATTGCTTCAGACTTTTGAAGAAGAACAATACAATGAAGAATGAATTCAAACGAAAAACGTTTTTCTACAATGAAAACGTAAATTATGATAATAATGATACACTTGTGAGATCGTTAAGGAGTTTTAATTATCGGTCGATCCCCCTTGGGGCGTAAGAAGTATTAAAAACTTTGGAAAAGTTCTCTAGGAGCTTGATCGCACGCTGCAGTTATTTGCGCTTTTAATTCCTGTTGCGGACGACATCTGAAAGCTGGTTTCCACATAAACGTGCCCTACAATAACGCCCCCAGTCATTTTTCATTGTGCAGATCATTGTCTCGGCGATAAAGCGGAGGATTATGTACTCTACTCCCGATACCTGAGGCATTTCATTTTGCTTATGTATACAAACTGCAGCGGCCCGGCCTACAGTCGATCAGGAGTGAGTTCGCGGCGGGAAAACCGAGCGGAAAATTTATGGCAGCCACGGAAACGGTGTAATGTGCCACTTCTCGTTTCCCGGCGATCGTTTCAATTGCAAATTTTTTCTATAATGCAGAGAATGGTGGAACGCCGGCCGTTTTATTCGACCTTCGCGCCCGCCGGGTTTGTATCTTGTATTCATATCGTGCGTCCTGCAATTCTCAGGCTTCATGCAGCTAATCATCCTAGCTGCTCTCCGATAAGAGGTTTCTTGCTCGAAGAAATTCAAACTGCGAGAGCGTGTATCGTTGAAGGAAAAAAAAACAAGGAGCAAAGAAGCATAGAGCGCAGAGAAGTGGAACACGAATTGCGTGAAGGGAGCGTAGCCTCGGTTTTCGATAAATTATTCTCATAATTGAGGATCGTATTGCTCCAGTTTCGGTCGAATTACACCCTCGAACAGCTTCGCTTGGTGCGACCGACCAATCAAACTTGTTCCCCTTAGTTGATTATGACGGATTAATGAACGTTATTCCACGTCCACGTTCTTATTACGAGGAAATATCGAATGGACGGGCGTAACGCGGCTCAAACGTTTCAAACGAGATTATAATTGACCGGCGTCGTTTAAATTTATGAACAGACTTCGCCGGGCTATGCAAATGCGCCACGCTTGTACGCTCGAAATGTTTAAATACGAAACGCTTCGGGGAAATAGCAATCTTCTGCACGCAAAATGCCGCTGCTTCGCCACAGCAACATTCCGGGGGTTTCCCTTCGCCGCAGCGATCTCGAATTCGCCAATAAAAATTATGGGACATGAATATTTACCACAATTTTGATTACGTTGTTTCTTTTCAGCGCTCCTCTGGCAGCCTTCGAAATTCGAGCCTTCTTGATGGAAACGTACGCGTAACGAAGTTAAAAGCTGATTTCTCAATAATTATGGTAAAAGTAAATATGATAACTGTAAATGGTCAATTAATTTTGATCATTCGAATAGGATCACGAAATCGACATATGAAATTAATACGGTCTGCCATATTTGCAGCAACGTTCGTGAAAGCAGCGTCTCGCCGCTTTCTCTTATCGGCTCTAGAGGATAGATTGCGGAGGAGATTACACAAGGTTTTGAAACAGCGAATCGTCAAGGATTCCAACAATCCGAAGGGAAAGTTCGGATTCAGCGTTCACCGAATCCTGCTGATTCACGCTTACCGTGATATACGAGCCGCTCGGCCGCTCGATTACTTAAGTGGTCGAAGAACGAATCTGGTCAGCCAGCTGCCACGGTGAACACGCAAACCCTACCGAAGTATCGACTATTCGCTGTGCCAAGAAAATATTTTAAAGATGACCAGCGGCAATGAAAACTCAATAGAAGGTGGCGCTCGATCACCAAGGTGTTCTTAGAATTTCTGTGACTTTAAAAAGTCTTCTTGGATAGCAGAAACCTGTGTTCCACGATTTCCCTCAAAGAATAAGTAGACTCTGGATTTTATGCATTTATGGAAAACATTGCTGGATCACATGCTAAACAGTAAAAATATGTAGAATGTCAGAAAATGCTGTTTTATCACTATCAACCCCTATTTTTATTTATCGATAATTGTCAATTGTCCATGCTGATCAGCAGACTGCGGACTTTTATGCGAAATAAAAATTGTCTGCTTGAATTGCCACATACAGGAGCTACATAGACATTAGTTTTCTTTTTTATTTCGCATAAAAATCCGCAGTCTACTGATAGACAACGGACAATTATCGATAATTAAAAATAGAACTGTTTTGCTGTGCCTTTATATGGGTCTATTTTTCTATGAAACAGAAAATTGGCGCGTCGAAGGCGTCTGTGGCTCTCTTTGAACATGATTTAAACGCGTTTGAATATTCACAGATCCGATAAAAGAGTGTGCCGTTGTACTTGAGAGAGTCTAGAGAATGGTGCCGCGTGAGAGTTATTCGTACAGCTTTTACGACCGTGGCGAAACAAATACAAATTTTGAAGAATCGAGGTTGGTGGAGGAAAACAGCGTGAAAACAGCGATACTCGAATAGGAAAAAATCGAATGGACGAGCGAGCGAGCCTTGCGCCACGCTTGAAATCACCACGTGAACCGGCGCGAAGTGACCAAGGAGGTCAACGAGTTCCTTGTCACGGAAGTCGCATAACCGATACGGTGCGGCGAGTCAAGGGATGGCGAGCGGTCAAGGAATAAGAAGCCAAGCGAGCCGTTTCCCATTGGGCGGCGAACGCACACGCACGGCAACGTGTGCCGGTCATTTCTGACAGACTCTCCACGTGATACCGTGGACATTTCCTTCCCCAGGTGAAAAGACGGGGGTGGCAAACACACCGACCGTCCGCTATCGACTTTGCAATAAAGCTGGAAGGGGCCGTTGCCCGAAAGCCTGTTTCTGAACGCTCTTTTTCTTTTACAGCTCGAGAAAGCCTTCTTACACCGTCGTGCCCGATGAAGATAAAAACCTATGACGATATCCGACCGCCAACCCCCCCTCCGCCCCTCCAACCCCTGCGAATGTCACGAAGCCACGTGCCACGAATTTCTGAGTTTTAATCGACGCCCGCTGGTCGGCCAGCCCCGACCACTCGCGCGAGAGTAAGCATCGCTCCTGAATTATGGCCTTTTATAATTATATTTCTCTCGTCGATCCCACCGTCCGATGTTGAAAAGGCTTTTCCTCGAGTTCCTTGAACGAGAAATGGCTTGGATAATTTCGAAACAGTTTTCGATAATGCTGTAAAAGGACCGGTTTAAAGGACTGGTAAATTTGGCAAGATTAAGTCAGGGAATTAAGCAACTGTTTATTTTTCAATTTTTTCCAGCATCGAGGGGAGATATATTTTTAATATGTATTTCACCGCTGCTGGAGAAACCAGTTTATCTAGGCTCTACAATTTCACTCCTTTGCTGATCAATCTTCGGCCACGACTCGAGCTGCTTTCAGCTATTTATTTATTAAGAAGCTGGGCGAAAACGTAAGTGAAATATAAAAACGAATGAACTACGAGACCCAGTGTATTACCGCTCGCAAGGTAAAGTAGCCTCGCTTTACACAGGTTCCGCGGGGGCCTGTGATTTGTCCTTATCAAATCACCGCACTCGTAGTTTCAGAATTATATTTTGCTTTATCATACTTATGCTAATGCCAATGTTACAGGAAGAACAAGTCGTGCTCGGCCAAGATTGATTTGCTACCACTAACCCCATTAACAACATAAGCACGAGCCTGCAGGGCCATAATTATCATTGCTCGGTTATCACTGAATATTACAACGATCCATAAGAGCTGGTTTATCGGCTACGATCGGAGCAGAGCGGCCGCTTTATCAACAGATATCCAAGACCTTGCACGTCACCGCGACAAACCGTGGAAACAGTAATGCCGAATGCATTTCGCTGGGAGAAACAGATAAGCCTAGCTACGTGGCAAGGAGATATTTTTCATCGCGCATCGAGGAAATATCATGTTCATCATAAGGTCTATCGGAGTGATCACAACAATCCCTATCGAGTCGTTGTCAAAAAATGGAACTTGCTTTACAATTTATGTTATATCACTCATTCCTTCATATCGCACAACGATTCCCTATTCCCTATCTCCTATTATTAATAATACAATAACTATCTTTCCTAATACCTAATAATACCTCCTATTTCCTGATATTTATATTTGAAACGAGACTGTTCCCTGTTACCAGGCAATTTAAAAAACGAAGACTACTTCACGGTTAAGAATTTTTTTAATAGACCCTTTAACAGCAATAGCAATTTTACTAGTAACCCAACAACTCACTTTGGAACACGAGCTACATTTGGAGAATTGTTGCTACATTTGGAGTTGTTGTTATTGCGCTACTCGAAAGACGTACTCGAGCTAGCGAGTCGTCGCGATACGACGAGGATAACGCTACAGAGGGGACACTTCTTCGTTCATTTCAGTCTCGAAGGACGCAAACCCTCTAGAATCTTTGGTGTCGTGCGTGCCAGGGATCTCGTGTCGTTCAAAACGTAGAAGTTGCGCGACACTGTCGATAACAGTTCCCGATCTTATCCGAAATAGTGGTAAAAATAGCCGAGAAAGTATAGCATTAGAAGCGGGAGTGAAAGGGCCATGTTTGAATAAGAACAGAATTTTCTAAGTAAATTTATGTCAGTGTATTATTCGTTGATTTTGCAGATTCAATATAAAAAATCTTCAGATTATGTTTAACGATAGCGAACAACATTCTTGTCTGACTAATCTGTTAGATCTTTTTCTTCTTTTGCGTATTAGACAATCTTTTGATCTTGCGGTTCCGTTTCTTTCCAATTTTTTTCGTCGGGGAAGCGTCTTCATTCTCTTCACCATGTCCATTGATTCGACTGGCATCGTCATCTTCGTTCTCATTATCATCGTCATTTTCAACAGTTTTGTCGCCGTCATACACTTTAATGCTATCGTCTTCGTTCGGTACCTCGTCGATGATCGTGATTGAATCAGAAGAAATGTTCATAGTGCTATTTTGACTCATGCTCAAGCTTTTCCTCTGTCCGCGTTTCTTCCGTTTCCGCGCGGAACCCGTCTTCTCGTAGTTCGGATCGCCATTTTCTGTCGATTGTGACTGTTCTTTATTCACTCTACTTCCTCTGCGTTTGTATTCCGGCAAAGGCACGTCGAAGTCTCTCTCGAACACCGCAACGAAGAAACCATTGCATAAATCTTGTTCAGAGCTAGCGTACAAGCAATTGTCGGAGCATTTGTACTCCGGTGAACTGTAATTCTTCCAGTCGTTCTTGAATTTGTTCTTTATGGATACCAATTTGTAGGCATCTCCAATGGTTTCAAGAACTTCATCTACTACTTGTTCGTTCTCCTCCGGGTTGATGGAACAGGTGCTGTACACAACCCTCTTCACGTTCGGGAAGTTAAGGAGAGCGTGTCGCAAGAGGAACACTTGAAATGATTGCAATTTTTTCAGACGGTGTGGCGGACACTCTTCTTTCCCGTGGATCAATTGTCTGTCCAGCATGCCTGTGAATAAAAACAGTTTATATTCAATTGTACTTTGAACCGTTTATAGACAAAATTTACATTAATTTACCTGAACCGGAACAAGTTGGGTCAACCAGGATATAATCCACATCGGAGTAGTCTTCTGTTTCCAAAGTCATTGCATCCTTGTTAAGAGTCTCCACACAGGAAGCACTAGTAATTTTAACTTGTTCGCACAAGGTCGTGTATCGTCGTTCATCTATTTCCACTGCGTAAACCTTCCTGCAAACAACAACAAATTAATATTTTAATACCATAGTATTTGGGTGAAAAAAGTTGATAACCATACCCCTGATTGTTTAACAGAGCAGCTAAATGCGATGACTTCATGCCTGGAGCAGCGCACATGTCCAGCACCACGGAACCAGGTTCAGGATTTAGTAAATTAGCTGGAAAACAACTAGCCTGAAAGAAAGAAGGGAAACACCGATGTACAATGGACAAGGGGCGAGGGGCATATTTGCACTAGCTACAACTGTTACCTTATCTTGTAAAACGATTTCTCCATTTTGGTACCCTGCATGATCGTGGAAAGTCGTGTTAGGTGGAAAAATGAGTAATTCTGGGATATGAAAATCTTGAATGAACTTTGGCTGTGTTAAGTTTTTCACGGCGGTAAGATGCGTAGCATAATTCGCGCATCTTGGCAAAAGCGACCATCCTTCCTCTACGAAGCTAGATATCGCCTCGTTCAATGGCAATAGCAAAGTGTTAACACGAGCGTATCTCGGTTTGCGCACTGAAAAAGAAAATAGATAATGGATATAAATTAAAAACCATGCTCTCTGACTAAGCTATTTATTGTTGAGTACATACTGGAGTATATCCAATACTGGCATTATCTTAAGCGCAACAATTATAGTAAAAAAAATATACAAATTACAGTCAACTACATAATTGTTACATACTTTAAATACCACAATATATTATATATCTATATATATCAACTTTGTAACTGTAATATATCTGTCACATTTTCAGTTCTTATTTAGGTAACTTTCTTATTAAGACTTTCTTTAGTAGGCTGATTCAAAATTTTGTCAGTATTCGGATTGTCAACATGCTCGTGAAGAGCCTGATAGACATAACAAGCTATTATTAAATTTACTGTAATCACAGCCGCAAATACAGAAATGCAATTGACCACGAATGTATCAACATTGAACTCAGCCTTTATAAAATGCTGTACACTGAAAAATGCGGCGAACGGCAACGTGAACATCGCAACGCTATATAGGAACAAAGTTCCTAAAGTGTGCACAAGATTCATGACCGGTGTTTCTTTGTTCTGTTCGTGGGCAGTCTCTTTATCGCTCAATTTTTGCCGATCTTTACGCACATAAGATAGGAAATTTTTTATTTTAGATTGCCTGCTAGAAAGTATTCGGTTGTTGCGGATGATTAAAACCATCAATCCAGTTCTTAGTATCCCTTACGCAAAGGAAACAATCTACTATATCTCTAGTATGTGGCTCGACTCGGTTATGAATTCTCTTACACAGGAATCATTCATTTCTGTAAAAATAATACGCATCTATTAGTAAATGAATACAACATCATTTTTACCTGTTTTGTTAGGTGGCGCAAGTGCTTTTATAGCGTTAGAACTATTCAATTTTTCCCGCAGTTCTGTCTCGTATTTGAGTACAGACTGAGCAGGCTTGCACTCGGTGTTTATGGCCTTTTTACCCCATAGGAGTTCAGTTATAAAAATTTTTGCCAACCATGGATCCAGACGAGATTCTTTCGTTAATATACCAGTATCTTTTAAAAGACGGTTCAACTGTGCCTCATTTTGCAATGTATTCAAGCATAGCGAATACAGTGCAGAGGTGTTCTACATTACAAAATAGAAAATACGACAAAATTATGATCGATATAATAGCGAAATACATTCAAAATTACCCGAGAACCACGTGATTGAACAGTAATCGACATGGTTAAAAAAATACAAAGTGCGCCGAATTATTCGGCATTTTAGTGAACGTTTACTTGTTACGTGTTTATTTTATTGTTTGCCAATTTTACTTTAGAGTAATATTCACTTACAGGATGTCTTTGTTGATAAATCAACGACTTAAGGCTGCCACCATTCTCGCGAACCTCTCGAACAACCTTCGATGCGGATTTGTAAAGTCTTGGGACTTTGATGGAATGTACGAACCCGTCAGGCATGTTATTGCATCAGGAACGAAGCGTTGTGTAAATTAGAAATTAGTATAATTACAGAATTTCCCATAAATCATTAAAACGTCACGTGGATAAACGCCTCGTGTTATCAGAATGAAATCCAATGAAATCATACTCAAGGTAGAGTAGAAACA
Organism: Halictus ligatus; assembly: GCA_028454255.1. Taxonomy (NCBI): domain Eukaryota; kingdom Metazoa; phylum Arthropoda; class Insecta; order Hymenoptera; family Halictidae; genus Halictus; species Halictus ligatus. The sequence continues at coordinate 3,915,894 of CM052134.1, forward strand.
CTCAAAACTGTGAATATAGCTATAGCACGGAGCAGTCGTACAAAAGCTATAGAAACGAAACTCTTGCCATTTTCAGTAATCAATTTTTAGTGCGCTTGCGTACACAAGTTTCTACACTATGAATATAGCCTTGGTATAAAAGTTTTCAGATAATTGAGGTGCGTATACGGAACAATTTATTCTATCGTGATATGGCAGTTCAAAAATAAGAAAATCTTAATGGGAAAGCATTCAAATATTATTTTTTATCCAAGTGCAAATGATACTTGCCGCTTTTGCCATAAGACACCATGCAAATTCTGATAAGAATAATTTGGCTTATTGATAGCGATTGTGGCATCACTGGTGGCGAAAGCAAAAGTAACTGACAGTCGGTAAATCTTTTCTATGACTAAATCACAGACGAGGTGTAGGCTATCCTCTCTGCCACCCTCAACAGGGCAAATGATTCTTGCCGGAATTTGTATTATCTCTTACGGCAAAAGTAGTGAGAATCATGTACATTAATGAAAAATAAATATAAAATTCATCTTAAATATGTAAAAACATTCATTTTATACGACTAGAACAATAATAATATTTCTCAAGGTCTCTGGGAACAGTAGGAATTTCCCTATAGTCTACTCAATTTTCAGTTTTTGGAAATCTTGCGAGAATGAACTGCCATTCGCAGCCCTCTGTTGAAACATGCAGGAACGAATGTTCTTATATTTTAGCCCCCTTGAAGCGAATATTTTTAAAGATCGATCCAAGACGATTCCTGGGTCAGTTTAGACCCCTATGCGAATTTTTGTAAATACATTTTGGGAACCTCCTGAAGCGAATTAATTTATCTTCTTATCAGCAAATAATCATCGGTTTAAACGAGCCATTATGAAACTAAGAAATTAAATGAACTTTTCGCAAAACCAACTCAAAATAAACACAGACATCGTTCGAGGGTTGATGTGCAGTCGATATGCGTTAAATAAGTTTGCAACAATTTACAAACAAACGGTATAAATTGTTCCGTGATCCAGCTAGGGCGCGATATGTGACTTTTACATTTTATTTTTCGAATTATTTGTTTGGCTTTTCGAATGTAAATAAAATATTTCTTATATTTGTTTAATAATTTATTTATAATTACAAGCATGTATCTATGCATTAGTAGAATATACATATTCCCATTTTTTTCTATCTGCTCTTGAAATCTGATCTAATTTTGTAGTACTCTTATCTTTCAATAAGATTGTTATCTTTAGAATCTCTTCAATTAGATTTTCTGTTCACTTCTATCATCCTCCTCTACTTATACTTATTTAATAGAAACTAATATTTCATTAGAAATTACAAAATAAATGATAAGCAATGTGTGTACATTAGAATTTCTTCTTTTTAGTGGCATGACTAACTTGGTATTTGGAGTAGGTATAGGATTATTCCTTATTTTTATTCTGTGGGCACTGGCTCTGTTCGTATTTATTATTACATTACGTGTAGAAAGGAAAATCGGAGCAATTGCTATATTAATTGTGAGCATATGTACAATTATTCTAATCACTTTACCTAGAGCGACAGAGAGATCTATCTCTACTGAGAAAAAGGTATGTGAATGATTATTTTATAACACAATAAAAATTATGTAACTAACAGTATAAATCCGACATAATTATGTAATTATATCAAGAGCAACTTTTTTTTCCAGACATATAATCATTTATTTGTTTGGCGTATTCTGTTGCTTGTGCTATTAACTATATCGTCTATCATTGGATTGATAGGATATGCTAAATTTGTCCTAACAGAATCTATTAGGCCAATTAGAATAACTAGTTGGGTATCTTAACTGCTTATAGTAAGTATCTTCTTCACTATAATTTCTATGTAAACTAAATTAAACAATTTTTCTCTTTTCTATATATATTTCAGGATATTTGAATAAAATAGGAATGTTAGCAAATTTAATTGTTGCTGACTAAAAGAAGGAAAGCACTTCGATCTTATCAGTGAATAATTAATTAGTGCAGACAATACTTGTAACATTAGAAGATGCTGCGCCATCCTAATAAGCTTTCATCGATGTTAGTGCGTAGTGTTTCTCTGTCTCAACAGCAAAAGAAACAATTTGAGATAAATAGCAATCAAGAGTTTACTAACAAGGTACTAAATAATTCGGTACCAGTTATTGTGAATTTCCATGCCGATTGGTGCCAGCCTTGTAGGATACTTACACCCAAGTTAATAGATCTCATAAAGCCACTGGATAATTTAGATCTAGCCATTGTCAATCTAGATCTAAATCCAGGCCTAGTAGACAGATTCGAAGTAAAAGCTGTACCTGCTGTTGTAGTCTTTTCAAGCGGATTAGTTATTGATAAATTTATAGGTCTAATTGATATTGAGAGCATAGAAAATTTAATATACAAACTAACGCACCAAAATGCAGCACCCCCCGCTTCGAATTCTAAAGGTGATTGGAGAAAAACTTAAATGACGGGAATACCATTGATATATATTGTATAAATTATTCTATTCAGTTAAATTAAATGTATTTTAGAAATTAATATTACCTTATGATATTTTTCTAAGAATTATCTCCCACATAAGTTTGAACAAACTCGGTTTGTGTAATTTCAGTACAGATTTTTATAAAAAAATATTAAATGTTTATTTAATTCAAAATAGCGAATACTATATATATATATATATAATCATTGTATACGAATTTTACTCAAGGCCATGTTCTCCGAAATTTCAAGGTTATCGATATATATTTAAATGATACCCAAGGTCACACGAAGGTCATTTTGTCGGTCTTGACTACGATTATTATTTAATGACGGTAAAAATATATATTACTGCTTTTAAAATATGTCAATGACTTCGAAATCTCGAAAACCATGACCTTCAAAGAACAATTGAGATATTTATATACTTTATCTCCTGATTCTGGGAACAATAAGATGCAATAAACAATCTTTCAATATACTAAAATATGTATTGTTTAAATATATTTTATAGCCACTTTTTATCAATAGCAAAGCTTTGTTTCCCATTACCAATTTTCGTAAATTTATTTGAATGTTACATCATGCATCGGTTTTTATTAAAATTTTTTACATATTTTTCGTTGGTTTCTTTTTAAAGCCTACATTTCTATAATTATAAACTTCCTATACCAGGCTACATTCTACGTTGCAATTTATCAATCATATTAATATACATATGTGCAATAGAAAATTAATTTTAAAAAATTGAACAAGCTACAAAGATTTTCTGCATATATGGATTTTCAATACTTCGCTTATTCAGCGGTCAGTTTGAAATGTATTTTAAAAGATCTCTCTAATTTCGAATATTCCAATTAGATCAAGATTATCATCATCTGCTATTTATAAGAAATATTCCAAAATACAATGTCAATAAGAATTTTAAACATTTTTTACGGTATAACTTCGCAAAACTTGAAAATTAGCCTGAATATTTCGATCGTCACGTGCTTCTTACCACTTCCAATCAGTTCGCACATGAACTTATTTTAGTATACTTCGATCTAATTGTTAGTTCGTTAAATATTTTGCAGCCGCGAAATGTTATGTACTGTTTTATGCACAATTCGATCCACATCCTATTAGAAATACGATGATAAAGGAACAGTGACTGTTTGGTAAGAGCGCAAGATCACAGAATACACGAAAATCTCGCGTTACAATACAGGTTAGATTTCGGCGAACAGTCCAAAGTGTATTTTTAATTTCTTTTACTACGCAGATTTTATTTTTCATATATACGGATGCTCGTAAATGAAATAGATGATACTCGTTATTCCATTGATCGGTGGATCAACGTGTATCTTAATAGCAGAAAGAGTATCTAAAGACGTAAAATATTCTATTGCAATTCATATACAGAGTGTACACATCAGTTTGTCAGAATTTATAAATATCACGATAGATATAAGTGACATAACGTCAATCGGCAAAAATTGCAAATAGTAGCATAATTTGTACATGGTATTATCCAATATGAAGTTAAATTTCTTTCATACTCATATTTCACAAATTATAACCTTTTGATTATCGTTTAAGGATAGAATTAGTATAAAAATATTTAATGCTAATGTACCATTGAATTTTTTTAGAAGATTCGGAGTAAAGAAGATATTCAAAGTTACAACTCGTTTCAATATCGTGACAAAGGACAGTTCAATGACTAAAGACAAGAAGGTTTCATTATATTGTGTTAAATGTTACATAGTACTTACTACATGTGATAGTTTTATTATAATTAATCACATGTATACATATCGCGCACACAATAAGAACCTAGAACATATACCAATTTTTATCTCGTTGAAAACATAGAAACCATACAAATCAAATGTTTAGTATTTTAATAGATGCTTAATTATGACCATTATATTAAAGTTTATTTTTATTATTTAGTTTTCACTTAGCTTACGTTTAATTTGTGTTGTTCTACAGAGGAATTTTAAGTGTATTACACTATTGCTTCATATAAGTGTTCCTGTATAAATATTTATTTGGCAATATATTGTCTATAAAGTCAATTTTCTATTAAACCTTGTAGATCAGTGTCATTATTAGAAAGTATTTAACTGTTGCTTTTTTTATGATTTCAGTTGATCCTGCATGCTGTGCACTGCAACAACGTCCTGCCTAACGTATTGCACCATATTTTTCTTACTTTGCTAAACCTGTTGTGTACACGATAAACATATAAGGGAATCATGGCTGTCTACATCAATCGTACAATGTCCATGATTGGGGGAGACAGCTATATGCGATCAACAGATATACGAACTGACAATTCTCCTCTTCAGATTTTCGTTAAGGCCAAAAAAAAGATCAATGACATATTTGTGGAGATAGAAGATTATGTGCAGGACACCGTTCGATTTATGAAATGTAAAGAATATTTCACAATTTTGTCAGTACTTTTTCGATACAAGCAAGGTAATTCCAAATAACTTGTACAATTGCTTTTACAGCACTCCAAAAAGAAGATAACATTGTCACGCCCGAAGAAGCTGCAAAGATCGCCAGCTATGTTGAAAAGGTTAAAGGAATTAGGGATGTACTTAAGCGGGATCACATGAAAGTTGCTTTTTTCGGAAGGTGTGAAATTATTAGAGATGTGCGAAAACTTGAACATTTTATTGCATCGGGTCGAGACGAGTCGGGTTCTCGAAAATTTCGGGATTCTCAAATGTATTGCGGTTCCCAAGAATATTCGAGACTCTCGATATACTCGGGAATCCCGTAATTTTCGAAACCCATCCCGATCTCGTATAAAATTCTCGAGCCGGCATTTTTGGGTTCTCGCACACCTCTAGAAATTATACATGCAGTGGTACTTACAAGGAAGTTTGCACCAAATATCACGCATGTTTCAGGACCAGCAACGGAAAGAGTACAGTTATCAATGCAATGTTACGCGATAAGATTCTACCAAGTGGCATAGGGCACACGACAAACTGTTTCCTACAAGTCGAAGGATCGGATAACGGAGACGCATATCTGATTACCGAAGGATCGACCGAGAAGCAGCCAGTTCAATCAGTCGGACAATTGGGTCATGCTCTATGCAAAGAGAAACTATGCGAGAGCCACTTAGTTAGGATATTTTGGCCAAAAGACAAATGTTTATTGTTACGAGATGATGTAGTATTTGTTGACAGTCCCGGGGTGGATGTAACACCGAATCTAGACGAATGGATCGATAAACACTGTTTGGATGCAGATGTTTTTGTCTTGGTAGCTAATGCTGAGTCTACTTTAATGGTTACTGTAAGTAATTCGGGTAATTAGATGTATATTAGATTGGTGCAAAAGTTCGAGCCCTATTTCGTATTAAGATACAATGAGGAATCAGGCAGGAATTTTTGCACTGACCTAATATAAGGTTTGTATTATAAGCATAGAATACATAATAACAATAGTAATTACAGGAAAAAAACTTTTTCCATAAAGTGTCTACAAAATTATCGAAACCGAATATCTTCATATTAAATAATCGATGGGACGCGTCTGCTTCAGAACCAGAATTCTTCGAGCAGGTATATCTTACATTAAATTCGTAATTCATAATGTATTGAATTATTTGAAAAGCTACAGTTGAAAGTAATTTTTCAATAACGAAGTAAATCTCGTGCAAAATGAAATTTATTAAAGCTGGTACTACATATTAACGCTATGGTTGCGGTAATTTTTCGTATGTAAATTATGTTATTTGCTATTTACAAGGATATGTTTAAAGCACAGATTCGCTAAAATATTAGCTGTATGCAGTGGCAGCTTTACTTAAGTAACTCATGTAATAACCCATTTATCTCTTAGCTGGTCAGGGAGCAGAAAGAGGTAAGTTGCTCTATTTGACTTTACTAATTATACCGAAGTTATAAATTTCATTTCGTTGTCATTAATCATTACTAGATTGCGGATTTTATGCATTTATGAGAAATATGAGTACCTGAAAATTGAAACATTGGACAGATTAAGGGGATTTTAATCTGATTTTAGTTGATATATTATTTTCGACCTATTAGAATTGTTCAAGAAGGAAATAACCTCTTAACATTTTTATTTTGCATAAAGATCCGCAGCCAAATTATAACTAAAATTCGTGATGCACTATGCAATATGTTCATTGTGCACCAAAATCCGTTGCATGGAACAATTTATGGAGTCTCACAGCTTTTTGCTTTTTACATTGTGCTCGACGTTCTGCCGTGTAAGTCCATGCTTATTCGAGGTCCATGTCTGTGTAGGTGAGGGCACAGCATCAAGAAAGGGCCGTTGACTTTCTGTCGAAAGAGTTGAAAGTTTACTCGCCCAAAGATGCCGAAGAACGGGTTTTCTTCATTTCGGCGAAGGAAACGCTTCAAGCCCGTTTGCAGGAGCAGCGTGGCCAGCCAGCTCACAGTAAGACCTACGAATTTCCTCTCGACGATCGTACGTATAATTAATAACAAATGAGATTTTATTGTAGACGGTGCATTAGCTGAAGGATTCCAAAACCGGTACTTCGAGTTTCAAGATTTCGAACGAAAATTCGAGGAATGCATCTCAAAGTCCGCTGTCAAAACCAAATTCGAACAACATTCTCAACGTGGGAAACACATCGCGACCGAAATTCGACAAGCACTGGACGAGATATTGAAGCAAGCTCAGAGGACTAAGACGGAACAGTTGAACATTCAAAAGGAGGTTCATGACAAATTAAATTACACGGAAAAGCAGCTGATGGCGTTGACCCACGAAATGAAGATCAAGATTCATCATATGGTGGAGGACGTAGAACAGAGGGTGTCTAAAGCTCTGAGTGAAGAGATTCATAGATTGGGAGTGCTCATTGACGAGTTTAATGTTCCGTTTCATACAGACCCGTTAGTGCTCAATATATACAAACGGGAACTCCACACGCACGTAGAGAATGGTTTAGGTTCTAACTTAAAAGCGAGACTTAGCACCGCGTTGGCAATGAACATCGAGAACTCGCAGAGAGAGATGACGGAACAAATGGCAACTTTATTGCCGGACGCTAAACGTCAAATGTCGTTGAACATTTTGCCGAGAAGAGAGCCGTTCGAGATTTTGTATAGACTAAATTGTGACAATTTATGCGCAGACTTCCACGAAAACCTAGAATTCCGATTCTCTTGGGGGATTACAGCTATAATTAGTAGATTCGCTGGGAAACAGAGTCCCAAATTTGCCACTGCAAATTACACGCAGGATGTAAGTAAATCGCGCTGGTGCATAATATATGACATATATGTATATAAGTATATTTCCAGATACCACCCGCGATTATGTCTCCCGCGGAAAGTGTGGACTCTATGAAGTTCGTATCAACTACTCCAAACTTTCCAGCGAGGTCTGACGACTGGTCATTAGCTACGAAAATAGCAGTGGCGTCTATATCGTCTCAGGGTACTATGGGCGGTCTAATAGTTGCTGGTTTTGTAAGCTCATTTTTCCAAATAATTTTCCTAACATTATATAATTCCGTTCTATTGGACTATTCCGTTTTAGATGTTGAAAACTATCGGTTGGAGACTTATAGCTGTAGTTGGTAGTATATATGGTGCTCTGTATCTTTACGAACGATTAACATGGACAAACGCGGCGAAGGAACGCGAATTCAAACGTCAGTACGTGTCTCATGCTACAAAGAAATTGAAATTGATCGTGGATCTCACATCCGCAAATTGTAGTCATCAAGTGCAACAGTGAGTCCTGTTTTGTTTCGTTTTGTTTTTTTTTTCATTAATTTTTAATATCTGGATTGATGATTGCAATGTCTTTTTTTTATGAATTTAGGGAGCTCTCCAGCACTTTTGCACGTCTGTGCCATTTAGTAGATGAAACGACGTCCGAAATGGGCAGCGATATAACGAAAATAGCAAGTACGATACGAATACTCGAGGAAGCAACAAATAGCGCAAAAGTATTACGAAATAAGGCTAACTATTTAACAAACGAACTCGACTTGTTCGACGCAGCGTATTTAAAATCGTTGAATTAATTATTGAGACGTTAATTAGGAAGTGATACGAAGATTCAGAGATCGGTGTTGGAAACATCGTAAACTGTTTCGGAAAATGTGTCCTCGTATGCTACAGTAATTAAAACCACCCGATATTGTATAATGATCATGAAACATTTGACGCGTTTCCTGAGCAACAACTTGTGCATACAGAGGGAATGTTTTTACAAAAAATGAAACTCTAGTCTTAGTGCAAGCAACCAGAAAGTTATCTAAAATTCATCGTTCCGTACTTTTAATGAAATTTGTATAAACCGGTGATTTCTATTTTTTGTTTTTAGAGGAGCTAATAGAAATCTTAGACGCATAAACTAATCGCGAATTTTCTAATTAATTTTTTATTTTTAATCGTTTGTACCATCGGCGAATCAGTGCCATTGGCAAAGAAACCATCTTTTTTTGGAAAACTCAAGTGCGAACTTTTTTACAAGAGTGTCGGATCCGAAACGCATAAACGATTGATTTCTACAAGAATATATTATAACAAAGTTGAACGAGTCTCATTTATCTAGTGAATGAAATAATACCGCTATTAGATTTATTAGATTATATTTATAAAAGAGCTTATGTTACTATATTAATAAACGGTTGTTTGTTGAATAAGAATTTAATTGGCGAATCATTATCCTATTCCGTTTGTACAATTCACTTGAAGGTTACACGAAGGTCATCGAATCTTGCATTGACCTGGACTATTGCATAAAACTAATAAAAATATATATAGTTCCATGTACAAAAACATTGGTGACTTTGAACTGTAAAAGAATGTGACCTTCATCTTATTTTTATGTGATATCTTTTCCTACATCGATGACAAGATATACGTGGCGCTCCAGGCTAATAGGGACACCCTGTATACACAGCATAGTTGTATTGAGCGTTTAACCAAAAAATGTGGGGTTCATAAGAAGTGATTGTTCATGAAATGGCTCGAGTATGCAACTACGCACAGTTGAAAAGTTACAACAATGTAACCCGACTATTCAGCACAGTAAGTTCACTATTTGTAATGTTGGCCGACATTTCAACAATCTAACTATATATTCATGTTATTCATCTCGAGCAGAAAATAGTTCCTAACCTAAAACCCCCGATGCAAGCTGACATAATAGGGCCTCCCGATCCGGTCTCGAATCTGCGACCGATAATATTCGCGAAACCAAAGAATGAGACGCACCTCGAAAGGAAATACAGAGAAACCAGAGAAGCGACTCAAATTTGGAATCAAAACTTTTGGACGCGACATAATACCTGTTTCATAGAAGTACAGCTCTCAAATCTTTTATGAGATTCTTGTGAGAAAAATGTGTATTTCAGAATGTTAAATTTATTATAGGAACGTAAGCGATTTCAAGAGAAGCTGAAGTCTCAGGGAAAGACTTCGATCACAGCGGATGACATGTCAGTATTTTATAAACAATTTTTAGACAGAAACTGGAGGACCCATTTGAACTATAATATCACCTGGTACAGGAGAAACGTTGAGTTACTGTTACTTGAGATCAGGGTAAGAGTGTCCAAGCTGAAGTTCAAATAAAGCTTGGTGTGCTTGTGTTTGACCAGAGACTACACAACGTCGCAATATGTGTGTTTGTAATATAAATTTACATCTATACTGTATTATTTTAAGTGTCTATAAAATATATACATCATAATGTATTTATCGACAGAAATGTATTAAGCTTAAATTATTCAAGCCTTTTCCCTTAACATATTTTACAAATGCGAACAATCAATTTCACTGTACTCAAACTATAACACATAGTTATTCATTCTTTGAATAGATTTTGAACGGTATTGGTATATTTGAGTTTTCAAATATACTATCTCATGGTCTTTCCTTTCGATCATCAATTCCATGTTCCTATGCTGCTCCCTTTGACAAATCAGTTGTTTCTGATATTCTCTCACGGATTGATTTAATTTTTGATACGAGAACTTCGCGATTGTCAATGCTCTTTGTTTCTCCTTTTTCAGATAATCTAATTCGGATCTGAGAGACTTACATTGTTCACATTCCAGCGAATATGTCTTGTTCATATTGCTGTCGATTTTATCCAACTCTATTTGCAGACACTTACACTTCTCCTTCTCTTGGCACAATTCTTCTCTAAGTTGATCAAATTCGTTAGCGACTTGATGGGTCATTTCCTCGCTGTCGTGCAGCAACTGAAAATGAGGTATTTATCAATTCTAAATAAAAATGTAAAATATATGGAGTACCTTTCTCTGTCTCGTGATAGTCTTATTTTGCTCTTCCACGATCTTTTCTTTTATCCGTAATTCGGAAGAATGATTTTCTCTCACGATTTCTAATTCCTGCTTCATACATTCACAAGCTTTTGATTCTTCGCACAAACACCCTTTTAAATGTTCTATCTGCTCCTGCATTTCTTTACGCACGTTATTATTTGATTGCAATGCAGCTTGCACTTCCGATAATTCAGTGCTCTATGAATGTAGAGGATATTAACAACTGCATTCGAAATCCCGTAACTGGTATCTTACTTTTTGAGTTAACTCTTCGTGTTTCTTGTGCAGCGCATATTGTTGATCGTTGCACACGCCTGTTACTTCACATAGCCTTCTTTTCTGAATTGTAATCACGTTCGTGAGCTCCGAAATCATACTCGTGAACTCTGCTTTTTCTTTATCGAGAGCATCTTCTTTCTCTTTCACCGCAGACCTCATTCTATTCACTTCTAGTTCCAATTCTTCACACCTTAGGTGATTGAAGCATGTATTTAGTATCTGAAGTAGTTTTTACATTACAGCTTGAAGATATAATAATATTCATTCAAGCAACCACAGAAATTAAATTAAATTACCTCTTGGACTCGTCCTCTGATAACGAGTCTAATTTTTGTTCCAAGTTATTCCTCTCTTCAGTTAAGGCACCATTTTTCATTGAAACTTCGGCAACCTGTTGCTGAAATAGTAATTATCCTGACATAAATAATATTTTACATAATGACATCACTAAGCGATATACCTGTAATTTGGAAATCTTGCTTAACAAATCATTCCTATCTGTCTTGACTAAATCTACTTGATTTGTCGATTGTTTCACTAAATTCATTGCCACCTTGGCTTGTTCTTCCGCGGTCGTTAACGCATTTTTTAAGCAGGCTGCTTTTTGCTCACTGTCTTCCTTCAAACAATTCATACTACAAGTCAAGGACTCTAATTTCTTTTCAAGTTCCTCGTTACGCTTCCTCTCGTTCAAGAGGTCCTGTAAATCGAACGAGTGTAAACAAAAAGTTAGAAAGCTGATTTACTTCTAGTGTAACCTCTTGAATTCTTTGAATTTGATCATCCTTGACTGGAATACTTTCTACATCATAATTTAGATCGCTTAAATCGTTAATATCCTGGGGAACTCCCTTTTCTTTCAAAGAAAATTTTTCCTTAATTGGCGCTGTCTGAAGTTCCATGTTATTTATGATTGAAGCGTTCACGCTCTTTTTAACGTGAATGTTTTCTTCTTTTGTAGGGATAGTTTGTTCGCCCTTTTCCTCATGAGTGTCGATCTTTTTATAATCTAAAAGAAAACTTTGCATTAATATCTAACTACATCTCTAATTATATATAATGATAATAATATTAAAATACCTTCGTTTAATGGAGTACTTTTGTGAATGAGCAATCTTTTTCTAGTCTTGCATGTCTTTGCATTGCAGGGCACTCTTTTTTTAGCATTGTTGCACGAGATACAATCTTGGATATAATTAAGTCTGTCGCACTGTTCTTCCAAAGAAAAATGGTGAACGCAACAACAACAATGTTGACCAAAATTATTCTGCTTATTGCACAGAATGAGACATATTTTTTTTTGTTGATCGATAGTATGTAATATATTGTAATTACCTTTTTGCACATCAAATAAGGAGGATACGCATCAAATCCCTCTTCCATTTTTTGTAATTTAGAAATAATCATCAGCTGCTGGTTTAGACTATCAAGCCGAGTAGTAATACTGTGCATTCCAAAATTTTCCTAAGTTTTCCAAAACATTTGTCATAATATCAACGTGTGATCCCGTTTCGAATATTAAATTTACATTGACACTTCCTAAGTGCATGCAATTCATGTTGTCACTATCCTTATAGACAGTCGATTTTTTTTCTTATGTAACCTTTTGATTTACCGTTGATCTACCATTACAAAATTGATTACAATCGTATTTTATAACTCCGATTTACACAGGAACTGAAGTGGGAAATGTTGATAAAGTAATATTATTATGCAATGGTCCATTATTTCGAATTTATTAAACAGAAGGACAAACGTTATGTATCATGGAATATTTTATTCCTCTGGGGATTTGGATTGTGGATAGCTTTGTGTACAAGTAATGTGTATCATATACAATCATTTTAATGGCCAGAGGAAAATGTTATATACACAATTTTATGTTGTATTCGTCTTGATTTAACTTTTTCGTTTAGCGACATTATTCTCGGAAGAAAATTGGAATTCTGGACTTGCATATAATATTGTATCAGAAACAGAGACCACAAAAAATTTGATGAATGTCAAAGCAACGAACTACACTTTGTGTAGAACATCATTGCCACTAAACGCAGTGCTTCGGTATACTTGTGTTTTGATATCTGCATGCTTATCATTAGTATTTCTATGTATACATGAACAGATAACAAAAACTATAAAAATATTACATAACGTGTAAGTAAACATTTTCTGTATATTAATATTTGATATCCTTATTTTAGTTTGATTGGCTTTCCACAGAGCACAGAATATTTATACAAAACCTGTTACCAGAGATCGGACTAATTATATTTTTAAAGAGAAGTCAGTGACTCGCAGTAGTCATTATATTTTACAATCCAAATTAATCGTGCATTGTGAACTAATCTCACAGGATTTACAAAAAATATTTGCTCACAAAAAGACTGAAAAATTTCTTTTGAAAGGACACATTGTACAAAGAGGAATTATATTTAATTATTCCGTATTCTTCCTCTTCAACAATTATAAAATATACAGCCATTTCAATAATCATCTATTTCGAAGTACTTGGAACTTGATGACAACAATTTTGAAAATTGAAAATTCAAAACAAACAAAATTATTACGTTTGAATAATAACAATAACAATAACAACAACAATAATAATAATAATAATAATAATAATAATGGTAATAGAAAAAATAGTAGTTTTCGTATAAAAAAAAATGTACAAAAACGCATTGTTTCTTCATCGCCAGAGTTCCAAAAATTCTTAGCAAATTTAAAGTCTCAAGTTTTGTATCAGTGTACGGTAGAAATGTATGCAAGCTACGTTATCCGCATAAAACCAATTTAAAAATAAGTGTTGTACCGATATTGTTTTAAATAAATTACTTTTAATTACACAAACTTTTTGTTTTTATTTCGTACTTCATTAAATCGAAATATACTATGAAAAACAAGACGCATTGTTACAATTAAATCTTATATATTTTTATCATAATACAACAAGTTTATACATTCATATTTGTGCGGAAAGGTCGATGAATGTTATGTTAGATTATAAATTTTTATTACATTAATGCATGTTACTTTATATATATAAATGATAATGATGTTAATTTAATGGAATATTTAAAATTCTTCTCGAAAAATCTCAATAACTAAAATAGACATTCCAACGCTTATTCGTCAGGGTCACAAAACTTTACAAATTTCAGTATTAATAATATATTACGTGTCCATTATATACATCTGTTTTGTACGATGTTTCAAAAGAATGATCAAACTTCGTAAAAATACTTTTGTTCATAAACTTTCATTAAAAATGTATCTGGCAGTCTAATTAAACTAGCAAAGTATAGCAAATACAAGTTCATTCGACAAGGCTTCATGTAGAAGTCTGTAAAACGGTTCGTGTTCGTTTTACATTGCCGGTTTTACAACTGTTCACCTGGCTAGCAAATCTTAGCGAGTTTAATGTTTCGTTATAACATTCGTCTAAAGGCGATATATTTAACAACATTAACGTCTTTGAATTCCCGCCCAAAGAGGGCATCAATAAATGAGTAAGCTTCGAATTTCTGTAGGGAACATGTTCTTGTTTTTTCAAAAGAGCAAGAATAACGTTACCTAAGTTCGATAACGATTTGTTAATATTCTTCGTTTCTGCTATTCGAGCTGTTTCCTCGTTTTTCAATCGTTCGGATCCCGCTAAGTCAACTAGATTTAGATTTCCAATTGAAACTTCTTCTCTTACTTTGTGCTCTCCTATGAGTCGTATTCTTGCCACTGAATGCGATCTTGATGACCTAAACAATTAATAATTTATATCCCTTTTCGTTAAACTGTTATTATCAATTGGTACGTTTAATTAAAATTAAGGTTTAAGGGGTATTCTGGTTTTCCATTTTCAACAAATCGTTTTTTCGTTTCTGATCAGTAAAAAGGTCGGAATCGTGGCAACCGTCGACCCATGTTTTTCAAAACAAACTCTATACAAAAATATATAATTCACCTAATTTTGATTATTTTTACTTTTAAAAATCACATATGTACCTCAAATACTAATAAATATATGTGCAAGGTTCAATAGTTTTCCTGAAAAAATTTCTAAAAATTCATGCAAAAACAAATTTGAAAAACCAAAATACCCTCTTAAGATGCAAAACAAGGCTTTACCGCTCGTTTGATTGAGTAGCCGCGACTGCTCTGTTCCGTTGTGCGATTAAAAGACACTCCTGCAATTCTTCAGGGCTGTGGACCTCCTGAATTGTGAGATTGGTAACGAACAAGTCATGTCCCTTGTTATCCGCCATTCGAATCTCGTGCGTCTTTGATTGAGGGTCCAATAAGTCGACAATGTGCTCATTGTAAATTTCAAGAAAGCTAGCTTCTATTCGGTATTCCCAGCCGAGCAATTGGAAATGTTTCATCTCTTGAAATATATGTCGTACCTAGGGACAAAAATTTAAATACATTCATCTTCTCGCTGCTGAAAAATATCGTAAGTTATAAATGATCCAGATGATGTTGTACCGTTCTAGGTATCATGCCTTCTGTTTCAATACCAGGCAAACCTTCCATGGTATACGTTTTGCCAGAACCAGTCTGGCCATACGCAAATACACAAACATTATATCCTTCCAAGGCAGATTGAACTAGAAGGGACAGCTCTTCAAAAATGTCTTCTTGCTTAGCCAAAGATGAAAAAACTTTATCAAAAGAAAATTCGTGTCGTATTCCTCTCAGTTTTCCACTGCAGCTCATAGAATCTGAACCATCTGGCTTGCCCACTTCTATGGTGCATTCATCCACATAGTTCATAACGTACATTCTGTAAGAAATAGACATAGTACATAATAATCAATTCAATTCGCAGCATTGATTGCATGGAAAATACATACGCTTTGCCAAGTTCGTTTGGAGTTCGTGGACGCACTCTACAGAATACTCTAATGTTGCCTTTCATTTCTTGTATAGCATTATGTAGAATCCTACGATCCCTATCCATTGTATGAACTAAAGATTGTAGATCGTCCTTCTTCGTAGTTAGCTCATTGTTAAGCTGTCTCTGAATCTCTAAATTTGCCTGTAAATCTTTTATCTCAGATACATGTTTTAGAATCAGCTCATCTTGTTCGCTGCATTTCTCTTTAAACTCTTTTAATGACTCTGAAACATTTTTATACGATTCCTCTGTTTTTTTCAGACGTTCACTCAAAGCCTCTCTTTCTTCCTTGATTTCTGTCAGTTCAGTGTCTAATACCTTGTTTAGGGTTTCAAATTTTTCTGCCTGAGATTTATATTTATTTACATCTGTTTCCAAAGCATTCATCTTCTCCTGAACATTATTGAACTTGGACGTAGTTTCTTTGTACATTTGTCGTATGCTGGTCAATTCGTTACTCGTGTGGGCTAGACGACCCTTCAAGTCCCATTTGGAAGGTTTAGCCGTAGCTATAGACGCGTTCTGTGCAGTCTTACCATTTTGTACAGTTCTATTGGTTGCGTTACTCATTAGCGTAGTGCCAGCTCTTTGCAATGTTGCTGGTCTCGTGGGTCTGGTAAATAGCTTTTTAGCCTCAGTATGATTCGTAGCGCTAGTTGCTGGCCTCTTAAGTGCTTTAGTCGTAATGGTCGACAATGTCTTGGATCTATTCATAGTTGGCTTTGGAGGTGGCTTGTTTTCGTTTGTACACTTAGAATTTAAATTGACTACGCTTTTAGCTTTCTTTAAAGTCTCAGAAACAGTACTTGAACTTGATCCAGGCAGACAGCTTTGGTTTTTTGTCATCTTTTGATTGTTCATTTTCATGCTAAGATTGGGTATTCCGCTGATCGAGTTTCCTAACACAGTTCTAGGCTTTGGTAATCTTGATTCCATCTACGAAACAGGGTGTAAAAAATTAATACGAGCATAACATCGAATTATTCTAAAAAAACTCAAAAAAAAAAAACAGCAACGCATGCATTACTTCAATAAATAATTCGGAAAACTTTTGTCAAACAAATCTAAATAAATACTTCTCTTTTACCGCTCATGCTTCGAGAAAAATTGAGGTCGGGTTAATGAAAACGGATTCTAAGAATGTTTGTGGCGTGTTGTTCGTGAAAAGGGAAACGTGTACGAACGACAGTGACAGCAAATCCATAAAACAAACCTCTTTGCTTTTAATAATACAACATCAAATCCCTCGCAGTCACACGTATCAACAGTTTACGAAGCAAATTGTTTATAGTTAGTATTACCTAATGTTCGCATAACAATAAAGCATTTATTTTGTTCGTAGTAGCATGGTGTGTATTGAAGGGCACGCACAAATAGAACGATCAGAATACACCGCTGTAAAATCAAAGAACACCGTTCACTATTTTACTTTTCGACAGCGGTCAAACGGCGGTTAAACAATGTCCGCTACACTTATTTGAACTTGAATTTACTTGGGCTCAGCCAATCAGACGAGCCGTATACGCGAAGACCAATCAGTAATAGTATATAGGACGGGTTTTCTCGCGCATGCGCGACGCTTTAAACATCAGTAAAGTAAAAGTTTGGCTAAACTGATGTACCTTGGTCACTCTGCATAATTTCGAAAAATTTGTTACAATACGATTTTTAAAAATTAATGTATAACATGTGTATGTCAATTGAATATTTATAAATATCTACCAAAAATTCGTAGCATGTTTCGTTGTCCAATATACCAACACTGGGACCAATGTCTGCTACGATGTCAAAGTTATGACCAATAGCAGCTTACTATTATATTGATTCTGCCTACGCTATTTCTAAACGTAAATTTAAAGCATTCTTCACGACAATATATTATAATAAATCCTACAAAACATTATAATGCATTCGACTTTTAATTTTTTAGTGTTTAAATCGCACATAATTAAATTTGCAAAATTTACACCTGCGCTATCTATGGTGCGATACTGAGAACTACTTACGGTTATGCCTAACAAATGAAGATCCCTCAATTGTAGGAAACTCGTTTTTTATAACAGTCAAAATCTTACTTCATTGTACACCAAAAAATTATATTAATAGTTTCAAAGCTGAGATAATCTACTACTTTTTAATAATACATTTGACGTATTTCTTCCATAAATCGATGGAAGATTATTACGAAGAAGCAGAAGGAGAATATGAGCCGAGATACGAGACTCCAGAAATTCCCGAAGAGGCGCGAGTCTTATCGTTTCCAGAAGCTGCAGAATGCCTCCACACATTAGGAAAATGCGACTCGGGTCTGGGTTATGCTTATTTAGGGTTAAATGTTTCTAATAAGAGTCTCACGGACATTCAAGTTATATTAAGATTCAAATATATCCTCTTTGTGGACGTTTCCGGAAATAGATTAACCGAAGATGATCTTCGCGTTCTCACGAAGATGACTTATCTTTTAATGATTCAGGCTGATAACAATCGAATATCTTCCGCAGAAATGGAACAAATGCCCTACCTACAGGTTAATATTAATCATTTCGAAACGAACATTTTCATTACTCTTTCAGTTGTTTTCTTTTCATTATATCAGGTATTAACATTAAATAAAAATAAGCTAAAGAGTACTTCCGGTATCTCCCACAATCTTCTCGAGATTTTGGAATTAAATCATAACAATATTGAGGAAGTCACTTTAAATCCTTACGATCTAAAAAATCTCAAAACCCTTGAATTACGTGGGAACATGTTAACTACGACGAACGGGATATTCTTTCCTGGATTGATTTGTCTATATATCGCAGAAAACCAAATCGAAAAGTTAGAGGGTCTGGAGATACTAGTTAATCTGAAAATATTACATCTGAGGAGCAATAAATTGTCGACTCTGGACGGATTTGATTCGCGTTGTGCAAAGCTCAGCTATTTGAATCTTCGAAACAATGAGATCACCAAAATTTCAGAAATTCAAAAATTGAGTTGCTTGCCAGCACTGGAGACCCTAATCATTTTCGAAAATCCTGCGATCAATTATAGAGAAGAACACGAGGAGAATATGTATCGGCAAATTGTATTGGCCATGTTGTCTGACTTAGTGAGAATCGATAAAGATCCGGTGCTGTACAAAGAAAAAAGGGAAGCTCAAGAGTTTCGCACGCAAATGATTCTGAATGGGTCAAAGTTCACAGACTTCGACGTTACTCTAGCTGACTAACAGTACAACATTGTTCAAAAGACTTTTATAATTTTCATGAAAATATTTAAACTTACATGGCATAGACTTGTTATTTATAAGAGGGTCGGCGCACAGATTTACGATGTGTTCTACGTTATCGACACTTATGTTACCGACCTATGTTGCCAGTCGGTAACTTGACATCCGTTGGATATATACAACTCTTCTATAACAGCACGTTTTCCCGCAAAATATTTCAAATTGTAGTCACGTGATCAGCAAGTAGTCACGAAACCTAGCGGCATCGTTTAAAGGAAGGCCGTCATACATTCTTGAGTGTAGTTTACCGCAGTTCGCCGGCGGAAACGTGTATCTCGTGAATTTTCAATTCATCCCGTAAAATAAAAGCGGAACGTATTATCCGTGTGACGGTTAACTCTCATCAATAAAAAATGACCGCCAAACCAGCAAATAAAGTGGGTAAGTGAAGGACTAATTAAAGTTTGGAATAACTCAAGCAGACACGTGGTCGTTATTTTGGATTAGAATCGTTAACCTCCATTCATGGTATTTAAAGCATAATACTGCTTATGTACGCATAGAGATAGAAGTACAAGCCGGCTGATGAAAAATCTTTGTCAAATGATGCAGTATAATGTTTGTTCACCTTATGAACTATTGCATGTACGGATAACATCGACTTAAAGCACAGATTAATCTACATGACCAGACATTTATTAAGCTGATCAATGTTTTTCACAATGTTCAGATTCATTATTTTTGCGTACATTTAACTGATAAGAAGATCGAACGTAAAGTGGGAATGACTGTTGCGAGACAATGATAATCCAAAATGGAATAATGAAACATTTGGAGAGATGTCGTAATGCATTCATGATATATAGATATATATAATACCAATCGGAGTAAAAGAAGAATAGTTTCGCCGACGATTACCGTAGTTCGTCAATAATGGATCGAATTTTTTTCTTGTTAAAGCTGACATGTCTCTGGCAGATTGGGGCCGCAAAGAGATCACCTTAGCGGAGAACGAAATGCCGGGACTTATGGCTATCCGGAAAAAATACGGCCCCATGAAAATTTTGAAAGGTGCGCGTATCGCGGGTTGTTTACACATGACTGTACAAACGGCGGTTCTGATAGAAACCCTCGTCGAACTCGGTGCCGAAGTAAGTTATATTGTTTTCATATATTTTTTACGTAAATACACGTTGCTCCAACATGGAGTTCAAACACGAGAATTTTTCGACTACCGAAATAGATCGAAGATAAAAAAGAACTTGCAATTTTAGTACATTATTTAGCAAACAAAAATATTAATTTGATTTTTTGAGTATTAAAAATTCTTTATGTAAGTTACAAAACCTTTAAGCATTTAAACAGTGAAAGAAGTCATTTGGATGGACCAAGATTGAAATACAGATTGTACAAGAATGGAGCACAGTATGAAAGAAAGATTGACGGAAATAGTCAAATTTTCATATCTATGCGAGCTTATCTAGTGGATCATGACCTTACATCTTTCATTTTCAAATTTTATTTGACTTGAGATCAAAATTGCATCAGATAAAAAAATATTCGCAACACTCACTATCATTGTGATAAATTCTATTTTTATGATAGAAGAGGGGTGTTGCCTGCAATTTTAACATTTATGAGTTAATGAACTTTTTTTTGTACAACCATATGATAATTTAATAACGAGTATAATGTTCCATCACACTTATCATTATCATGTACACTTTCATAGTTCACTTCAAGTGTAATTAGATTGATGCAATTTAAGTGTCATTATAGAATATATTTATCTCTCATATGTGAACAGTCATTTAGTACTGAAGAGCTATGTTAACATGTTGAATGTCATAAAAATAATCGTCATAAAATCAATGACATTGAACATCAATTTATTACTGCCAAAATTAACTAGCATTATCCTTAATAATGCTGATAGCTTCTATGAATGAAATAAATGAAATGTGTGTGAAGTATGCAAGATTAGCACAGCGTTTAACATGTTGACATGTTTGCTACCAGCAATTTTTCGTTGCTCAGCTTACAACAGTTAAATACAACGTTCCTCCTGCATAAAATATTGTAAGAGTTTAGCAGAAGATGGTCATAAGATTCCTGAATATTATGCTGTGCACTATGACTTTCAATACATAAGGGGATAAAATAACTTTGTTTATCTTTGAGTAAACTGCAGGATTGAGGATGCGTCGCATGTCCGTGATGCTGGTGGCGAATGTGTTAAAGAAAAATCTTTACAATATAATACCAGCTTAATAAATGAAATCATATCTACGAGATCATTGTGCACACAATTCTAAATCTCTGGAAGAAGTCAGTTCGCAATAATACTTGAAAGACAATTGATCAACTAGGTTCAGTGGTCATCGTGCAATATATTCAGCACGCAGGATCACGCGGCAGCAGCCATAGCAAAGACTGGTGTGCCTGTGTACGCGTGGAAAGGTGAAACAGAGGAAGAGTATCTTTGGTGCATAGAGCAG
The DNA here is from genome assembly GCA_028454255.1 of Halictus ligatus. NCBI lineage: Eukaryota > Metazoa > Arthropoda > Insecta > Hymenoptera > Halictidae > Halictus > Halictus ligatus. Next base: position 3,937,585 of record CM052134.1, read on the forward strand.
ACTCTAGTCTTCAGCGGGGACAAACCTTTGAACCTTATCCTAGACGATGGCGGTGACTTGACCAATCTTGTCCACACCAAGTTCCCAGAATACCTAAAGGAATGTCGCGGTGTTTCAGAAGAGACCACCACCGGTGTGCATAATTTGTATCGCATGATGAAAGAAGGAACCCTCAAAGTCCCTGCGATCAATGTGAACGACTCAGTAACCAAGGTTCGTCAGCTACTGTTCTTAACCAAACCGATCACCTTGAATCTTGATCATCTATTGCCAGTATCCATCAACCTTGGACAATCCTGTGTATCCTGATATCATCTCCTACGCGGTCTAGCCTCTACCACAGTCAAGTTTCTGGTGTTTTATAACCCCAAGTTTCCATTTCACTGAACAGAGTAAATTCGACAATCTGTACGGGTGCAGAGAATCGTTGATCGACGGCATCAAGCGAGCCACAGACGTGATGATCGCGGGGAAAGTTTGCGTGGTGGCCGGATACGGTGACGTTGGCAAAGGATGCGCTCAGAGTCTCAGGGCACTCGGTGGCCGCGTCATAATCACTGAAATTGACCCAATCAACGCGCTTCAGGCAGCTATGGAAGGATACGAGGTGATTATTGTAACACTCGAGCGAAGAATCACGGGATTATTTCGGAACGGTTCGGAGAAAAATCGATGAACATGTACCTGTGGTTCTCAGGTAACAACGATGGAAGAAGCGTCAACCAAGGGTCAGATATACGTCACCACTACCGGGTGTAAAGATATTATACTGGGCCAACACTTCGTGAACATGCCAGAGGATGCCATTGTGTGCAACATTGGCCACTTTGACTGCGAGATAGACGTTGCTTGGCTCAACAAGAACGCGGCCGAGAAAGTGAACATTAAGCCCCAAGTAGACAGATACACGTTGAAGAACGGCAGGTGGGCAGTTAGAATAATATTTATAGTAACGCTCTTCTTCCTAAAAAAATGTTAGAAGAAGAAAATTAGGGCCGTTGGGGAACTCGGTTAAAGAATATATAAAACAAAGCTAGCTGTAGTATCTCACCGTTTTAAGATCAGGCAAACGAGCAGACCCTTCACTTCCGGTTCACATAAGGTTCTCCCGTTTCAGACACGTCATCATCCTCGCGGAGGGTCGTTTAGTTAATCTTGGATGCGCGACAGGACATTCGAGTTTCGTGATGAGCAATTCGTTTACAAATCAAGTGCTGGCACAAATAGAACTGTGGACGAAGTCGCAATCCTACTCAGTCGGTGTTCACATGTTACCGAAGAAATTGGACGAAGAGGTCGCAGCGTTGCATTTGAATCACCTTGGCGTCAAGCTTACGAAACTTACGGATGAGCAGGCTAAATACCTTGGAGTTCCTGTGGAAGGACCTTACAAGGCTGATCATTACAGATATTAGTTGCCATTCGAAGTTCAAAGGCATCTATGTACTTGTATCTAATATTACAATGAAATCACGACGACAATGTTTTAACCAGATTGTCAATTATCGACGTTTTCGCTCATTTATTAATTTCTAATTGAGCATCAAATGTCGCGTTTCGCTTGTCAATATTCATGCGGAGCATAATAAAAAGAATTCAGTTTTATTAAAAAGAATAGTTTATTTGAATGGTGGGAAAGAAAATGGAACAGGTTCCCTTAAAAGTTAGCCCCTTGATAAAGGTAGAATTTGATACTAGTCACTCGAAGTTACGATTCGTCGAGAATTATTATTTTTCTATTCCTAGTTGGTCAGGTGGTCGTGCTTAGTTGCCGGCCTAATTCACGGTTTCAATATACGACAAAACTATGCTGCACTGATAGATGATCAACGAGAGCACAAAGAAAGGCTGAAAATCGCGAGAGAAGAAAATCTTGCTCGTGAGAAGCACCGTCGTAATGCTGGTACATTTTAACATTCGCTATAACTATACATTCTTTTCTGCAAGTCGTATTTTCCTTATAGTTGAAATGAAAGAGCTCGAGGAAATATTTCTTGGGACTGTCCATATTGACAAAGAAGACAACCAAGTAACAACTGGCACGAAAGAAGTCAAAGAAGAGACACTATAGTCCCCAATAATGAATCCGTTAGTGACAATATTTCATAATTTCTGAACTACTTAAAAAAAAAACATATTTATTATTTTTCTGCAACATTAGTCATCTCTGTCTCTATATATATACACATACATACTGTCTCATTTATGTACTATTCTCTTTGTTCTATTTACACCTTTAAGAGGGTAGAACTCTCTTGTAAACAGTTACATCCGCAACCTGTCGGGCACAGTGTCTCGTTGGCGAACCATGCTGCCAGGTGTTGCGTGTGTCCTCCGTGTCCACAAAATATACAAAAATTACTTGGACCTGAATTAAATGAAAAAAAAAAAATCAATTTGCAATGTATTTTCCTGTGAAGAAGAATGGTCTACGCACCTCTCACAGAAATGTGACAGATCACGCATTCCAGGGCGAGTCGTTTACAATTTACACACTGGGGACCTCTGCTAACTTTGCTACACAATTGGCATTCGCTCTGAAATTCAACTCCTTTGTGCGTATCCAGAGGACTTGTGCTGACGTGCTTCAATACTTGTGCTCGAGCATCCAACAGTCGCCATCTGTGCAGCACTTCCGCGTATGCTTTCTTGTATCCGTCGTAAAGAGTGGTGTACTTTTCATCGAGTAGCCTAGTAGTATTTGTGATATTAATCATCTCGTTTTCTTAATGTGTAAAGGTAAAATTCTTGGCCGGTTCTGACCCGACATTTTCGGTTTCTCGCACATCTCTAAAAATGATGTACCTAATATTCTTTACGGAGTCTCCAAATGTGTCCTGGATGAGCTTTAAGTCGTCGAGGGAGTCAGACCACGAGTTGGATCTGTGTTGTTTCAAATTCTGAAAATTCCATCCTTCCAAGGTGGTGTCGGCTAAATGTATGGTGTGGTATGGTGATCCCCCAGGCTAGAAGAATACACGAAACGTCATGCAAATCGTAATTCCACTGGTAATTTGATAGATATAAATAATACTATACATAATCGTGAGATATGCATTATGTCTGTGATCACTTTCAACGCAACAACATTTGTCTTCTGTGCAAATATGTAATAGTAAGCATTGTTACAACAGACAGTACATCACATATACATTGGATTAATCGCTAGAAATCGTGATCGAATCGATCGTTTGGCGTTTTAATATCAACAAGCATGGCCAAACCTGCATGCTCTGTGGCATCACGGCACTTCCACTCCGATGCTGTAAGGCAGTAACAAAATATCACCGTGACAGAGAGTCCTACGAACCACTGTGTGTTCAAACACGCACAACCATACAGAATTCAGAAACCATGCCTTACCTTCAACCACCATTTTCCTGTAGAAAGCCTCTATAACAAAGATAATAATCATGTCAATCATTTGGTTGTTTTTGGAATAACATGGAAAAAATACTGAAACAAAACAAATGCGCGGCATCACAGCGTAGTATATCAGAATGGTATAGCTCTCTAATTCAACGTTTCTTAAAGAGTTTTAACACAAGGGACAATCCCGAACCCGGAAATTAAAAAAATTATGAAACTTTGGAGGTATGTAGTGCAGTTCGATTTTGCGTTAGACAAAAGTTGTTCTCTTTAATGAGGATTATAGCCTGGCAAAACATTTATTAATTGTATATGTAATTATAAAAAACAGCCGAATTTTCAAGGTCGAAGCATATCTCCAAAATTTCATATTTTTTTAATTTCCGGGTTGGGGATCTTCCCTTGCTAGTAAAAATATACTCAATGTTACTTTAATGAACGAAAAGTTTAAAAAACGCTGATCTAATTACAACGTCACATAGCATGGCGCAAAATTATGTTTTCGCAATATATTCACTCATACAACAACGGAAATAAATGTGTGCTATCTATGAAAGATGTGATATACTGCATTTTAGAACAGCCAATGTTGAGTACAATGGGTTACGAATGATTGTGTTCGAAGAGCAATCTAAACAAATTTTACGAACAGAAGACAAGATATGATCAAGACATATGACAGTTCGAAGAGTAACGGTCATTTCAGGCCATTCCAAAAAAACATGAAGTAACACTCGCAAGCAGTTGGCGTCATACTTACACTAACGTTAACAGACTTGCTACTTAGTCGGGTCTGAACGACATCTGGGTTCTCTGAACGATAGCTAAATGCACAGCTCAGCATGCCTGCCATTTGAATATCTGATTGATTGGCATAATGCTGTATTCTGAATGGAAAGAGAATATTCTATGACAATACAGTTCACACAGCCTTGTCCATGAATATGATATGCAGGGTGTCGCATTTTATTTGATCCACGCAATTGTCTCAATGGGAAAGCTTGATGTCGCGAATGACCTTCAACGACCTTCAAAGATCAACAATCACCGTGGATCGAGTAAAATAGGACTGTCTGTTTGACATTGGCAATCACGTACAAAGAATGAATTAAATTTTGACCAAAAGGGTGCAGTGGCCATGGTGCATCGATGTCGGGTGACTGACAAGAATTTTGTCCAATGTTTGAAACTGGTTGCGATATCACAAGAGCGGCCAGACACCATGCCTGAACCAAATCGGGCCGTTCCAATTGCGCAGCGATGTTCGCATTGTATTGACACATCGCTGGGATATCGGTGATATTAATCCTAAAGATCGAGCAAACAAGATTACTCGGTTGATACATTAACTGTCACGTCACGGTGTTATCAGTTGACTCACACATATTTCTCAGCCAGCTCCTTATTCACGAAAAATAATGACGAAGCATCGTAAATGATTACCATGAAGTGATAATTTTTACAACACGTTCTGTGAGTCATTCTACTGGTGTTGTGTAATCCGCGACTCATTTTCTAAACAACCAAAAGCCATTGTCAGTAAGAATGATAAGGGTTCGATGTCGCGGTCATTGAAAATAGCATTCGCTTACACGGTCTTGAAAGTAGAAGGAACTGATGGGAATGTTCTCGTTGGATTGCACATATGAATTCGAATACATATGCATGAAATGTTCCCCATTGCCAATTCCGTTTCCTAAAGCGGACAGAGCTCTAGGCGTCGTGCTCTCCGGCTTCATCGACGTCTTTCTAGTATACGACGCACGACCAAAACATACAAGAATACCTATTGGAACGTTGCATTGAGTCTCGGCACAGGAAACCTTCGGCGTTCTACCATCTGTTTACATACCTACGCAGCAGAACTTGGCTCCCGAGGTCCTGGGGAAGGGTATATAAGCGTCCTGATAGTTTGTATACATATTCGAGGAACTTAAAAAATTAGCGTTGTCCTGAATGTCGTAACCGATGTGCGTAGTTTCATTTTCGTCCTTTTTACAGGTCTAGAGAAACACGAATACGTATTAAATGTTAAGTCAGGCTTGTATAACGGGTCGAACAGTAATGTGTTTCTTGTTTACTTGTTCCAAAGTTGCGATCAATTGCCTCAGACACGGTTCTAAACAGGATCTGTTCTTTTTCACGCGTTGCTGAGCAGTTTGTTTCAACACTTTCAACAATTTCGTCATTGTTGCGTTGTCGATTGTTGTTCCAGGACAGAATTGGAATGTGGGTTGCGCGCTATACGGATAATTCGCGGGGAAATTCACTTTCAATATGACGTTGTAACTTTTATTCGACGCTGTTACGGTACAACTACGCTCCACAGCGTCCATCGCGTTCACCTGGAATGAGGGAACGGTTTATCTCATTGACCTTTATTTTATTTGTTGTAAATGTCACCTCTATGTTCGGTATGTTCATGTTGATTAAAGAAAATTCTTGTTGCAGAGTCTTGGGTTGCGTGGGAGACGATATTTCTTTATTATTCTCAATGTACGTATCTGATTCAGAATTCATCGTAGATTCGTCCGCTTTCGTTGTTATACAATTCAATTCTCGGTCGGCTTGAGTATCATTCAGTTGTAGCTGTTGGATAGTCTGGAGTGTTCCTGTAGATTTAACAAATTTGTCACTTCAATGACACTAAATGTTCATCGTACTCATAGACTGTCTACTCACTTAAATTAGTATCTTCTGAATACTGTGTATAAATAGATGCGCTGTCATCCATGCCATGTCCGCACAACTAGACAAACAGTTCTTTTTTTACTTATATGTAAATAAAGGACATCTTTAGCAATGAACACATACGTACCTTCTTCAAGAATGGATCAATTTTATATATCCTCAAGCATTGATCCTTTGACCAAGTAATCAATTCGAATTCACTATTTTCTGTAAATTATAACCATGTTTCATATTATCTTTCTTTATCTCGCATTAAAAAACATGTACCTAATTTTTGGTGCCTCCATTGAAATTCAAGAACAACGTCTGTGTGTCCTACGAACGTGTAAATAGGTGCACCGAGATTCGCTGTGTTCCATAACAATAAACTGTTCTCTCCTCGTCGTAATTGCGGCACCACTATCGTCACTAAACCTTCTCCAAACGGCTGTAAATGGATTTTATCGGATTATAAACGCGAATGACATGGATTCTGTTGGATAGGACATTATCTTTATATCTACCGTATATCTGACTCTCCATACTGGTGAATTCGTTGTAACAATACTTTCGGCTCTGCGCGGATTGCTAATATCAAAAATTTTCACTGTACAATCCTGACTAGAAGTGGCCAGTTGGTTTTGTTGGAAGGGACACCAATCTAAACCATGTATCTAAAACAACTTCAGTGTTTATAAATGCATTACTAGATTTATGTATCACGAAAGAATGCAAATAAGCGAGGATTTCTGTTAAAGTAAAGAAAAGCGTATACCTTTGTTAGGTGAGCGGCTATGTACTGCACAGGACTATTTCCTTTCCGTTGATCCCATATTTTAATATCCCCATCGTGAGCTGTGGCTAATATATTTGGGGATAAGCCGTTCCATCTCACTTGGGAAGATCCAGCTATAAATTTAATTATATATTTAGATACCTCCTCTGGAACTGTCTCGTTGAGGAATCTGTACTTACCAACTGCAGACAACGACAAACAAGGTTTCCTTTGGTCTCTTATGTCCCAAATATGTATAAATGTGTCGATGCTGCAAGAAGCGATGATATCAGGTTCTTTGGGATGCCAGTTCAAGTCGCTGACTACTCTTGTATGTGCCTTAAGACTATTTGTCGTCTGTAATTCATAGCCGCTGCCTCCGGTAAGCGACAATATCTCTATACGTGTATTACTCTAGAATTTAAAGTCGATTAGACAGTACAAACTATAATCGGTACACATATCCTTTAATTACTAACAGAGACAGCGCACAGGTGAGAATTTAAACTCGTAGGATTCCATTCGGTTGTGCCGATTTCATATTTACTTTGCCTCTGGAATTTCCTCAAGCTGTCCGCACCCTCATCAAGATGTTTCACAGCAAAACATCTACGCCTGGAGAAAGTAACACAGAAAGTCAAGTAATGAAAGCATTGTAAATACAGACAAAAACGCACTAGGAAAAAATTGGCGTAAACAAAGTCTGTGTACGCCAGTATTTACCCGGCAAGTAACACGTAGTTGCCAGTCGCATCCACGGCCATGCTATTAGCCTACGGAAGAGAAAGATATTTTCATAAAGGAAAACATTCAAGCGTCGTGAGGTTTTAAGTGAAAAGTCTAAATTGCACGAATCGAACGACGAACATACAAGACAGCGTACCTGCAAATCTCGGTGCTCCGTGACCACATAGTCGCTGCCCCAACGTTTTGACATTTTACCAATAAATTCGAATTCCTGTCAGCATTCTGCGAGGTTAGAATTAAACCGAATACACGAATCCGAGCCGCGTACAAGTACAGGCAACTGTACACACACGAACTCGCTGCATCGCGTCTCGACGCACACACAGCGGTCTTACGCGGAGCCGTATTCCGATTGGTCCGTTGGAATTCACACGAACGTATCCCCCCCTGAGCAGATGCGGTCGGGGGGAGGTCGACGAGGCAAAAAGAGCAAGAGAGAGGGAACTTCAAGACGCTTCGCTGTGCTATTTCTGTCACGTAGGACGCATACATTCGTTGTTGCATACAAGCGTATTGACATCAAGACGCAAATAATTAGTAACACGGCGCGAATCAGGAGCGAAAAGGGTTCCAATTTGGTCGACCTTCGATAGGGGCAGTTCTGATTCCATCGAGTTTTCGAAGGTGTTCCCCGAGAGTTCGTCAGTGGCCGTGATTATTTCAGTGATAGTAACAACAATGTCCGTGATTATGGATTGTTTTCACCAGTAGCGGATGTTGTGAAGTTTGTTAGTCACTTTGTTTAGCTGACTTCCTTGAGATAAGCGATACCGATCCGAACCGAGGCAGCCTCCCATCGGTGAACATTGGTGTTTTTAGTGTTGGGTTCCCCTCCGATCGAGAAATAAACAGGATCTTTCGTTTTCCGAAAGGGTGGTTGTTCGTCCTTCGCGATTCCGTTTATCCTTCTCTTCTCAGCTGGTCACGTCACTCGCAACAGCGGCGCGAGAAGCCAACCGAGGACTCCGTCACGGCTGAGATTGACCGATTGCCGAAAATCAGGTCTCGCACGGACGTAAATTCCGTCTCGATTTATCTCATTGGGGATCTGTGATGTACAAGCTCGGCGACGCGGGAAAAATCATCACGTCTACCATTAAGTTTGTGCACTCAAAAAGGAAAGGAATTTTCATACACATAAGAAGGATGTACAAGGACTCGATAAGTCTTCGATGTCAAAGAAGTTTTCTAACGTTTCGATTCTATTGAACGCCTTGGCCGTTGCGACTGAGAAACGAGGTCAAGATTTCTGCCAGAATAACACAGCAACCGGTCGTCAAACCCAGATGTAATGGAGTGTTAATGACATAAGAAGCGGTTCGCTAGGAGATGTATTAAGAGTATCCAGTATAGGGACGCTGGTTGTATACCTTATAAGAGAGAGAGAGAGAGAGAACCATTGACAAGACGACAACATGAAGCTATTGGAGAGTACACGCTTCGAAGCGATCAACAGTGCCTTGTCCATCAAGACCGGAGACAGCAAAATAATAGGCCGGTAGGTTGATCAAACTTGTATTTACTCGATACGTTGTATAACCGATGCTTGATATTTATTGTTCCATAAATTTTCAGAATAGAGAGCTACTCTTGCAAAATGGCTGGGAATGACAAACAACTGTACAAACGTTTCAATGCAGAACAAGGATTTACTCCGCACGATCTTCAAGCTTTATCACCACCACAAACATCTTTGGGAACATCACCTGCTCAAAGGTATTTAAAGTATTAACAATCGCTGGTTAAATTGAAAACTGAGGATGAAATGCCATTTTAATGAAATTGATAAAGATCCAGATATCCAGCGATAATACCTGTATATTTGTCTGTTATGTTTTCTACAGTCGTAGTGTATCCGGTGATGAAGACGGCCCACTATGCGACACAATCAGTAGAAAAACGTTATTCTATTTGATTGCCACTTTGAATTCAGCTTTTCATCCGGATTATGATTTCTCTGATGCTAAGAGTCACGAGTTTAGCAAGGAACCAAGCTTGACGTGGGTGATGAACGCGGTAGACAGTAATTTGAGCGCGACCGCGGGCGATCATTATCGCACACTTAGGACGGCGCTTTGGGCGGCCGTCGATGATGAGATATCATTAAACGAATGTGATATTTATAGGTAAAAATCAAAAATGGTATTATAACCCGTATGGAAAAATGACTAGCTAAATTAAAAGTATAAAACTATTTTAGTTATAATCCGGACTTTGTATCCGATCCATTTGGAGAAGATGGATGCTTGTGGTCTTTTAATTATTTCTTCTACAATAAGAAAATGAAACGCATTGTGTTTTTCACATGCAGAGCAATAAAGTAAGTAATACCTAACTCATTTCTTTTTGACTACACTTTTTAATATTGATTTTCTACTCTTTTTGTTTTCTGTTATATCTATAGTCCTCTCTACGTACTAGATTCTGGAGTTGGCAGTGATTTTGCCATGGACGAAGACGAAGATAGATATTAAATTTATAAAGCATACTTACAAACTTTATCCCCATCATTTTTATTAATTTTGCCGTACAACGGCATGGGTGAATATTCAACATGTTCTATTACATAGAATTCTTATTATGTACAATGCTATAATTAATTTTCATAATTAGTTTATATATTTTCCTTTGCAGTGATGGTTTGGTTTCAGACTCGTGATCCCTAATAGAAAAATCCATTGTATTGTCCTCTAGTTTCTCATGCTGTTAACAGTTGATTATAGTCACAAAGAATCAAACGAATGAACTAGTTCGGAACATGCTTTTATAATTTTTTCTCTCCAGATTATTAATATACTTAAGTGTACAAATTAGCTGAACGTTAATCAAAGATTTGAAGTATTGACGAAAATCTTGCTCCTTGTTGAAAACAAGAGTAAAAAAGATTAACGGATTTGTAGATTGATGTTGTACTAAGTTGCTCTGATTTTATGCACATTATTTGATTAGCAACAGGAATAACGATAAAAATTAACAGATAGAGCAAAAGGAGCATAGATCTAAAAGTGCAGCATTAACTTCTGAATCCTAGTCATTATATGTTTATGTTACAAAGAAAAGAAGGTTTGTAAATTGTTAAAACTATTTACTGTAAATGTATCGTCAAATGTTTTTGAAATATTGATGACATTCAGTATGAAACTATGCGTTTCTGTGTTTGATGTGTAACTTTAAAAAAGTGAACACAGTATTCTGTATTTATAAACAAATATTTCTCTTTTCAAATATCGTAGAAATTCTATGCAGTTTGATAGATGAAACAAACAAAACAAAGAAGACTATAAATACACGGTGTGGTAGATGAATTTTCTAATAATATGGTAGTAGAGTTTCCTCGGATTTCCATGTAGAATGAAATGTTAATTTTACGTCATTGATGAATATATACATGTATACATACGTCTTGTGAACTTAAAGAGAATCAGCACTACGCTCGACTTAGATCATTAGGTTTCGATTGAAGACAGAGATTTTTCCGATAATTTCTGTAACGTACTGGTAACCTTAGTTCCTTTAGAACTACACGTTTATCCATCGTCATTTTAATAAAGTTTATGAATAAATATAATTCACGTTTACACCATTCATGTCTTTCGTTATTTTTTACAAATAAAAGTCACATTGGTTTTTGTGCAGACACGAACTTAAGATCCGTGTACAGACATTGCATCTTAGGGTTTTTCTCTCTTTTAAATTGTGCCAGTGTAAATGTAATGTACAGTTACTGAATGCATCCACACATATTTCCTATTCTGGCCTTTTTTTCTTTTAAAATTAGAACTTGCTTCTTCAATAAAATAAACTTGATTGTGCTTGCATTCTTTTTATGCCTAGTAAATAAAAGTTCACTATAGTTTAATAATTTAAGTTGAAGTTAATTATGTCAATTTTTATTACAATATTTTTAACCAAAATGTAGAGCCAATTCAAATGTTCTAGTGCAATAGTTCAATTCTACTTCGTCCAAAGATTTAGCTCTCAAAAATGCATTGCACTCAATGTCTGTAGGGATCTTAAAGTCTGTGGTGCAGATCAGACGGTAATTAACGAGCACAAATGTTATGTTTGAATTCGTTCGGTAATAACTTAAAACCTAACTTACCTAAATTACTAGGCAATTCAACTTATTTGTACATCATAACGTCTGGAGACTGATACATGCACATATAGGCGTCACACAAAAGTCGTTTTGCGAGCCCAGGTAAGTGACGATCGTCCGTTAATTCAGTCAAGTAGTTTCCGCCTTCTTCGCTCAACCAATAAGGGAACTCTGGACACGGAACCATCTCAGGTATGTTGTAGCCATTTTGTTCTCCTGAGGATAATTATACAATTAAGCAGGCATCGAAGGTAATACTCGATCAAAGTTTATACAAAGTCATAGTGAAATACCTTTCCTATCAGCCATAGAATCGAAGAAACACCATGGTGCTTCCGACCCAGAACCACATTTTACAAAGCAAACGTAATGGGACGTTTCGATGCAGACTACTGCAGATAATTCCAGGTACAATCTTGGAACAGGACAATGCTCTTGCAGAATAGCAAATTCCATTGGCACTACAAGCTTCTTCGGCTCATGATTCGTCCGTCGTTCGTGTCGGTGCACCTACGAGGAATCATTCCAAATATGCTTCAACCTCTTATCGAACCGAAAATTAAAATTGATCGGGTTACCTTGTCCAAACATTGCATACAAAAAGCAATACTCTCCAGCCCAACGCCGCACTGCCCGTAACATTCCTTGCACTCGAATTCTGCCAGTTTGCCACAAACTGTGCACTGTCTGGGAGCTACAAATAAATCGTAAAATATAAATGCACTAAGCACAATTAATTGTAACGATACGCAGTAGAACTTCGATTATCTGGGCCTCAGATATCTGAATACTTTCCACGAAGAAATAGTTCGATTTAACCCAGTCCATATACAGACCAAGTACTTGTTGTATTATCCGAACAATCACGCTCCACTGATTAACGGTTAATTATGGATTACGGATAATAGAGGTTCTACTATATACGTATTTTGATGATATTTACAATCTTCGATTATGTCTGTTACATCCAGCAAGAGCGTCGGCTGGATTTTTTGGTACATTTTAAACGATTTTCCGAATCGAGGCATTTGAATGATAAGACAGGATGGCACTTCTTTCAACCGAATGTTGCTTGTTAAGAAACTTTGTTCTAGTAATTGCTGTACCGTCGGCAGGTTCAAATGGTCATCTTTTTCGACGAAGAGTTGATAATGATACGCATCCTGGCCGGAACTTAATTTGAGAAACGGCTCGGCGTTCAAAATTTGGGCGACCAATGAAGTTAAAAACTCCTCAGGATCTGAACAAGTTCGGAATAATTAAACTTAATGTTTTAGATGCCTGTATTACTTAAATACCACATCGATACCTTTTTCCTCGCTGGTTAACCCAGACACCGACGAAAGTTTCTCGAGCAATGTCCGAAGTTTCATCACGTGATCCGCTCTAACAAACACGTTCTTTCTGAGCGGGTTTACTATTTCCTCGCGCAATACTCTTTGTACCTCCTCGTATTGCGGACAGTCTTTTTCATTGGGCGGTCTAGAAAATCGAATGCATGATGCAACTGTACGTGAGAGTAAATTCGATCAAACAAATTGATTACCTAAATAGAAGATTATCAAAAACACTAGTGAATGTAAACATGCTGAAAAGGGTGGCATCCAAGTAACAAGAATTGTGATGGCCTTGAATTCCTCTATACTTCCCACAAATGCTTTCCAGATTTCCTTCAACGGAGATTGGTCGCACCATTCCAATTATCACAGAACTCTCCATATTTCCAAAATTGTTCATGTTTATTGGTGACACTGGGTCATCGGTTTTCACCTGCGATAATGTAATTATTCAATTTAAAAAAACGGCTATCGAATAAAACTATTTTCAATCGATGTACTCACAACCATTGCATCGTAACGAGAACATTGATCGAGGTCTTTGAAAACGGCCTTGTAAGGCCGACAATGGAAATATCTAACGTCTTTATATGTTCCGTCAGTTCCAGAAGGATGACTGTTATCCTAAATACGAGATAATCAAATGCATTTAGAAATATAAGTTTAATGTTCCATTATAATGATTCTAATAACTGAACGTACCAGTTCTACAGCTGCCATTAATTTACCAGGAGTGATACCGGTCGGCGTTCCGATCCAACGAATGACACCATAGTGCACATCGGAGTCCAGAAGCACTTTTACATTGGAACCAACGATTAAATCTGAGTTTTCCATTCGTCCGAACTTTTTATTTTCATTTTTTTCTGGTGTGCTGCCTGTAACAAAATTGAAAATTAAAATGCATACCCGTTAACAGAAAAAGATATAATTCGGTGAAAATAATTGCAACAGAAAGTGCATAAAAAGCTGTGCAAAACGATGCAATAAGCTATATAAACACGAAATGCGGAAGCACGATCGTATTTACGCAAATGTCTGCTTTTCCTTACTAAGTTCTATCGGACTATAACGTTCGAATGTCCCTTCTATGTCACTGTACACGTTCGATTCTATGTCACTACTCCATTTGTGCTCTAACACAAAGACAGGAATGTTTTGCAACGTTGCAGCCATTTTACAATAAAATTATAATAGATTTTCAGTTCTGAGAGACTTGCCGGCACTACCGAGACAAGCTAAGATTCTGGCTATTTTTAACCGCCTTGGTTATTCTTAACTCCCTTCTACTAACATGCAACGAGTGAAGACAAGCAGACTATGGTGGATTCCTAGCAAAGCTAGCAAAGTATACTGTTAACCAAGAGTAGCCAAGCTGAGAATTTATTTTCACGTTTTCTTATTACCAGATTGCGTGTACGAATGGACATTTGTGTTTTTAGTTACATTACTATCATTCTCAAGTGACAATGATTTCGTTGATTGAAGGTATTCCTTTGACATAGATCGTTGGTCTCTGTTATTGTTTTTGTTATCGTCATAGATAGTGAACCTCTCCAAAAGAACAGGCGGTATAGAATCCAACACAGATTTTTTCTTCTCGTTCGTGTGATTGTTTCCTATATTTGTTTTCAGAAAAGGATCTGCAATATACAGAATATTAGTAGTTAGAATTTCCGAAAAAAAACAATAAAATATAAATTTCTATACTTTTATCTGCATTTCCAAGGCCAGTAGGACCCTCTGGCTTCAATGGAAAAATGTGGCTTAATGTAGCAAACCTTCCTTCCGAATGAGTAGATACAAAGTACTCTTTGCTTAGCAAAGCTGTCTTGGACGATTCTTTTCCTTCCTACAAACGACATATAATATTTACACCCGCTTATGTATATGGTACAAAATATTGAATAAACTATTTTTATTATTACAAGTTATTCAAGAATATACATTTTATAATATACTGTCGTTGTCTCATAACATGGGACCTGGGAGAGCACAGGGACAAGGGGGGTGAAGCTCACCATTACGCGATACGATACACCTGACATAGTAGTGGAAATCTCCTTAGCGAATACATGCTACTAAATTGTGTGTGCCTGATCAATCAGATAGTTTCTTTGTGAATTCCTTTCGCATTCCTTTCAAGTACCATGTTATGAGACAACAATGATACTATACAAAATTACCAGTAAATCTAGACCAAAGTAATGTCCTGGACCAAGTTGTGGCACAGGCCCAATGTATTTGATTACAGCCAGATATGTGTTGTATCCTTGAGGATCAGGACAGTACCAAACCTTACTGTCTATCATTAGACTCATCAATTCCTTGCACAGTTGTTTGTGATTAGCCAAACGAACCCTTTCTTCAGGCACAGTTACCGCTGGAAGAAACTTCCATACCTCTGTTGACACAGGGATTAAATCAAACCTGTGACATCGCCATTCTGTGCCACGCCAAACTTCTGATCCTGCCGTGTCTGTTACTCGTACTCTGAGAAGACTGTCACCCAAATCCTCAACCGACTCAGCGAGCATGCCAAGACGCAATGTATTGACATTTGTATCACATTCTCCAGATATACGGGCCAGAATAGTATTTTGTTTGGCAACATAATGCTGGAAGACCTGGCGGTCATCCTTATTGGAGATGTTTCGTTTCTCCATGATTAATCACGAGCGATCATTTCAATAAGCGATTGGTCAAGCGCGATAAACGCAAACCACAAGGATAAGATACAAGGTATACCTCTGTCATCCTACAGCTTTCTCTTAAGAAATAAAGATCAGGCAAAGGGATCTCGTGGTTGTCATCGTGTGTGTAAAATTGGGGGACAGCCAGTAGAGCTACACAGGGAAATATTGGTCATGGACACACTCGGACATTCGGGTAATCGAATTAGTATTAATTATTTAAATGTTAGCGAACCATTCCTTCTAGAATCTGTCTTAGTAAAAGAATACACATCTCTGTTTTTCTACTTTAAATGCAGAATTTATTGAACCGATGTACACAAAAACGGTTTGAAATAACCTCGAGCCCTTATGCACCAGTACCCTTAACTGTGGACACCTCGACTGTCAATCTCTGTAGTAACTTTGTTTGTGAAAAACAATAAACAAAATTAGAACTTGAAGTGTTGGCAGCACTGAATGTTGAAGCGCATCCTCATGCACTTGAGAAAACAATTTTAATTCACAGATATTTTATAAATGTACCGATTTCTGTTCAAATATAGGATGCCCCAAGTATGCTGTACATCCTTGAAAAGGGCGAATCCTGAGGTTATTTGATGTAACTTTTTCCTTTATGAAAATATTCTCCGCAGTTTTATGAAATAGTTATTAACGAAAAACACGAACCAATCTGAGTACAGCTACAGCAGACGGATTTCAGCCCGGCCAATGCCAACGCCATGCTCAGCGGGACGTGTTGCCATTGGCCGAGCCGGAATTCATCTGCTGCAGCCGCGTTCTGATTGATCCGTGTTTTTCAAAACATTTTTGCAAAGGAAAAAATTACTTCAAGTGACATCAGGATTCACTCAACAGGATTTGGTACATCCTGTATATTGATCGTAATGTTGTTTAGATAATACCAGTATGTATATCGCAATGAAATTATGTAATTACTGATTTCTTCAATCAATGAAAACGTTACCAGAACGTGTGTGCAACATAAAGTATAGAAACATAAAAATTCTCTAGCGGTTTAGACACGCGATTTCTAGTTCTGTGGACATCGTGTTTTAAATATGAACGATTTTGTACACATCGATATGTTGAATGCGGATTCTTCGCGAGTGTCAGGCGATCCTGGCTTCAGTGAGTTGTTACGATCAGCGGAACAATTGTCCGCTGCTGTTGAAGGAACCGAGGAACTTCCCCAGGTCGAAAGAAACCTTCGACAAATACTAGAAGCTTCAAATGAACTCTGGTCCCGTGTCACGCAGACCGGCACCCAGGATAATCAAGTTCAGGCGTAAGAATACATTCAATTTTATAGTTAATGAAATACCATAACATTCCTGTCAGGATTTACGTTTACAACGAGAAATTTACTCAATAATTTATGATCATTCTTTTTAGTAAAACATAACCTAAAATCTTCTGGCGCGAAAACACTGTTATGGTATAGGTACAAGGCTGTATTGTGTAGCAATTATAACGTATAATTTCTTCGTAATTCCAGGCACCTTCTGCTCGGATCACGAGGTGTTGATTTACCTCAGATATCGCAAAAGTTGAGTTCGCTTAGTGCCAGACGTACCTTCGAACCTTTAGATCCTATTGCGGACACTGACGTAGTCAGTTATCTTAGAAATGAAAAGGAGAATGCTATTTTGTCGATCATTGAGCAAGTTCATAAAGATGTAAGAATTTTTATTATATTTCGTATTATATGTTGAAATGTTAGGCACCTAGCTAATCAATTTATATTATAGACATTCGAGCTCACCAGAGTTCAGCAAATGGAGCACATGCTCGGTGAATGGAAGCAAATGCGATTTGAGATAATTAACGCTATGACAGCTCCGTCCGGGGAGTTAGTAGATCTACGAGGTACACCTCAACGGACTAAGCTAGCTGGATCCATGGTCAGTGGTTTATCGAACGTAGAAGTTGCTTATGTCAAGGAACTACAGAATTACAATGATCATGTGCTTAGAGGAATAACTAGACCAAGCCTGTTCAATTCATTTTGCAAAGCTGCAGAATCATTTGACGATAAAAAGATTGTAGACCTCTGGAAAATGGTGAAGTATATGGTGGAAATTCCACCGATTCCCAGAGAGGATCAAATTAAATCCAGAAGCACAGCTATTGTCGAGAAAAAGATTGTACTGCAAGCCAGAAAATATTTGGAGAATAGATATCGAGATTTTATAACTTCCGTGATCAGCGAGAATTTGGCACAGGCCAAGAGAGGTGGTATTCCAGGTACTGTGCCACTAGTAAAAAGTTTCGTAAGCGTTAAGGTACAGAATCTGAGAGATCTAGAAGATGTTATGGTAGAAGGCAAACCACTCTGGCCTTTGGTTTATTATTGCATGAGAGTTGGCGACTACAAAGCTGCGCTACAATGCCTAAGTCAGTGCAACACGGACTACCCAGAGTTCAAAGTCGCTTTGGAAGAAACGTGCAATGACCCGGAAAGATATCCCAGCAGTTATGCTGAATCAAATCTGAAACTCCACTATAGGAAACATGTTCGATCGGTTACTGACCCGTATAAAAAAGTAGCGTACTGCGCTCTGGTTCCCTGCGAGCCTGACGACTTACATTCCGACGTGATTTGCACAGCAGACGATTATCTGTGGCTGAAATTGTGTCAAGTCAGGGATCAGCCAGACGCTGAAAATAAATTAACCTTGGATTACTTGCAAACTACGATATCAGAGAATTATGGGGAATCCTATTACCACGCGCACGAGCAACCATTCGTGTATTTCTCAATGCTGTTGCTGACTGGTCAGTTCGAAGCTGCGATAGAATTTCTAGCGAGAGGTGCAGAAGCAAGACATTTGCCGCATGCGGTGCATTTAGCGGCTGCCATGCACGAGCATAACTTGTTAGGAGTTAGTCAGAGTGTGTTAGCGCCTCTGCTAAGCGTTGATCCTGCCGATAAACCGCCTGCAAAGAGATTGAACTTTGCTAGACTGATATTACTTTATATTAAGAGATTCGATTCCACCGATCCGAAAGAATGTTTACACTATTTATTCTTGTTAAGGTTTGTATCCAAAAGCGTACAGGTTTGAAGGCTTAAAGTCTGGCTTCAATCTGTCATTCGTATTTTCTAGAAACATGAAGGACCCACACGACCGCAACATGTTCGCTGCTTCAGCGGCTGAAATGGTGGTCGACGCCTCACCGGCCAATAGGACTCAATTAGTTGGAAAGACAGACAAAGATCGTTGGGTGCCAGGACTTCTGGATCAATTCCAAATCAACACACAGGACGTGATAAATATAAGCGCGGATACATTGTATAGAAAAGGTCTTTTGGAAGATGCTGTAACGATGTACGATCTCGCTAGTAATCATGAGAAGGTTCTTAGTTTATTGTGCACACTTCTGGCTCAAGTGGTTAGCCAAAGATGCTCTGCGCTGCGATCTCGATTGCAAGTCACTGCTAATGACATAAGCACGAGGTAATATTCGAAGAACGGAAAATATTAGGTCAGTGCAAAAGTTCATGTCTGATTTCGCATTAAAACACAACAAGGAATCAGGCACTAACTTCTTCACTGACCTAATACTATAGATTTTACTCGGTGATTCATAGTACATTTTTTGTTGTTGTCAGGTACCAAAGCATTGAAGTGCAAGCGCCATCTGAATTGGTCTCCGCATTTCATACTTTAAAGCATCTAATGGTATTCTTCGATCAGTTTCACAATGAACAGTATCAGAGTGCACTTAGGGTAAGATATGAGAAGTTTTTCACGTTTAGACTAACTTTGTGTATTGTGGGAGTACAGTGGAAATTTTTTGACTGATTGTAGACCATCGCGGAGTCTAAATTGTTACCTCTACACATAAAAGAAGTCGACGAGAGAGTGAATGCCCTGCGACGCGTGTCGCCAGAGGTGGCCGGCACGTTAGCAGATGTTCTTCTAGCAACTATGACAATACTTTATCGTCAATATCAAAAATTACGAGCCGGTGAACCAGGGGATGAAGAAGCGAGGAAGCAACAGCTTCTTGATCTTCGAGAACAGGCTCGCGCGTTAACGAGTTTCGCTGGAACGCTTCCTTATCGTATGCCAAATGAGACCAACAGTAAACTTGTACAAATGGAAATACTTATGTGCTGATCACAAAAGATTCGGTGTGCTTCTCGCCATTTTATTTTGGACAGAGTACTTCGAATAACACATTGGGCAGGTTTGTGCAGGTACTGATCTCGCGAGGCACAAAACCAATCAGTGTTTTATTCCATTCAGGCTCGGAGCATTGTCGATGCGGTATATATATTTTTTGTACTTCCACAGCTTGCACGATTAAAACAATTGTAAACATAATAAATTGTATTGTCTTCTAAGAGTTACAGCTCAACGTTACAGAACGAATATAATAAATATTCCATAATTTATTTCTAAAGTAAAGACCATATATTTATCTTAGAGAATGATTGTGTCTCGCATATGTTTGTAGACATGTAACGGATATTCCAGAGCTTAGATCTTCGACTTTGCCTTCCTTCACCTGAAAGTATTTGTCATTACTATTATGTTTTATTGTATGTTTTGCTTTTATTACTTACGGCTCTGTAATCAAGGAACATTTCTTTGAAGGCCATAAAATCGGTGAATGTTGATAGTACTTCGAAAACTTCACCCTCCAATTCGTTTTGTTTATTTCTAAAACATTTAAAAGAGTACTGAAAGCTTGGAATCTTTTATTAATTAAATATTTATTAATTATTAGCTTACTTTAACAGTTGCAGGAATGTTTCTATGTTAAAATGTGGTATTGCTGTTTGCAGGTAATTGACAATGTAAGTTTCCACAGTTTTATTCTGTAAAAATAAAAAATGTTAATATACACGAAATAAATATAGAAAAAGTAATTTGTTATTTTAAGATACTAACGTATTCGTTGAAGATGTCCATGTAAATTAATTTGTTTTCTTCTATCGCCTCAAAAACATGCCAATATTCGTCCAAAAATTTTTTTTGAACACCGTGAAATTCGTCTTGTAGCAAAATATCCTCTATATGACCAATAATCTCATCAAAAATCCTGTCCTCCACATTTTTCGAACTCTGTTCCGTATTTTCATCCTCGCTTGTAAAAAGGCAGCTGTCTACAAAATTATTTATGTTTTTGTTATTATACCTTTATCTGTACAGTTGTCAACGTGACAGCACACTAAAAGTTTGTGTAACATTTAATGAAACAATTATATTAATTTTTTGAAAAATCATATAAACAAACCTAT
Source organism: Halictus ligatus (assembly GCA_028454255.1). Classification (NCBI taxonomy): domain Eukaryota; kingdom Metazoa; phylum Arthropoda; class Insecta; order Hymenoptera; family Halictidae; genus Halictus; species Halictus ligatus. The sequence goes on from CM052134.1 coordinate 3,958,529, forward strand.
TACTTCGCCGGACATGATCCAATTTGATAACGAAAATAAGGCACTATTTATTTATGCGACTCCGACGATTATCCACGATTATCTGTCACAGCTAACCATATCGATAGGTCAATACTTGTTGGGAACGAGAATCGAAATGGGAAAGACCAATCAGGGAGCTCGCTGGCGCAGTTCAAATTTTTTGTAGCCGTTTAACTGTGTTGCTCGCAAGAATTTAGTCTTGGAGCAGAATTTATTAGTAAGTACTGTAAAATAGCATTAAAACGCTGATCAAAAACAAGCGAACGTATTTTATTTTGCGACTAAACCGCACCGGGGACTCCAATTACACATTGTTCGTGCAAAAATTCTAGTAGATCGGATTTGCGACCAAAAGGTATGTACACAGAATTCTTAAAACAATTCATATATGCAGAATATCAAAAATTAATTTCCCGACTTCGTAGGTCGCGTGTATCAATGGAAATATACACTTTTGACAAGAGTCTTCAAGAGAGGCTGGTTGAGTTAACTGAAATATTATCCAGCAGAGATGAGAAAGTACCAGCTTCTCAAATTAAAGCGGAATGGTCTTATCATATAGAGCTCGTAATAGAGCCTGTTGGTTGGCAAGCATTGTGGAAGATACCTCGTCTAGTATGTGAAGATTTCCAAGTCCATTATCCTACCATAGTGGTGGTCGAAGTGGAGCAAGTTGATTTCACCGATCTATCGGCACTGGTTAAGATTGTTGCTGTTCAAGATGAAATTCATCTGCCAGACAAATACGAAGTGCCACTCATAGAACTTCATCCGACTCATAAACAAGAGAACAACGCATTGGACATGGTGGGCACAGTCAACTGCATTGATCAACTGAGATTTTTTTATAATTATTTATGGATGCCGTGGGACATAGACGATGATGATAATACCGATTGGGTGTCCGTGCATCTAGAGACTAGAATTAGATTGTTCTTCGACATGAAGAGAGGCATTGTTAGCAAAGACACCAGCGATGTGATTAGAAGCTTGATACGAGAGGGCAAAGAGATTCAGCAGAGGATAGCAAGGCTGGAGGACACCATTTCTGAAGAAGAAGAGACCCAAGAGGAGGTAGATGGGGGAACGGCGTGTCAATTGATGAAGCTTCACTTCAGGCTGCAGCAAATCAAGACGGAGATGGAAGTCCTTGAGAATCCTGCTATGAGAGAGATCCTTGTAAAGAATAGGAAAGATTCCTTGAACAATCAGAAACTCCAGAGAAAAGAGAGCAAAGAAAGGAGCATCGAAGGGTACTTTGTATGGCTAGGTGGCACTCTGGAGGAAATGATAGAAGCTATAAGCAGAACCCAAACCTGTATGCCTGCAGAATTATATTTTAAGTATGTTTCTTGCAATCTGTGGGCACTGTATTCATTCATATTTAATCAAGTTATTTCTATGTTTAGAATATCCGGGTCTTTGCAGGAGACTCTGCAGGTCTGCGATTCAGGGGACATAATCGCAATCGGAGAAGGAACTCATTACATAAAAAGCGTCGGGAATTTAGAAGAAGGGGGCACGATCAGGGGTATTGGTAACGTAGAGCGCACGGTTCTTTCCGTTAAAGACAACGAGACCGCGCCGTCTTTGCTCGACTTCTCCGGCAACAATGTACTCCATTTTATCTAATCGTACCCATCCAATGTCTAGCACTTTTTATTTCTGAACTGTATTTTTGTAGGTACTCTTAGAAGGTGTTACTGTAGACGCAGGAGATCTTACAGCTGCCGTGATAGTCCGAGCTGGAACCACGAGAATAGTTAATTGTCGAATATCCGCGTTGGGTCAAAGTATAGTTAAATTAGGCGTTGTAGTTTTGCCAAACGCGAAACTGATCATAGAGAATTCCGTATTGGACGGCCTCGGCACAGCCATAGTCGTTTACAGTAACGGAGATGTGTACATGGACAATTGCAGTTTTAAAAATTGCGTCGAGGGTGTACAGGTGTGGAATCGTTCTAATTTCTTTTTTATTTACACAATTCGATATTTTATTATATTTTTATGTTGTTTATTCAGCTGTATGACAATGCAAAACTGGCGGTAAATAATTGCATCTTAGGGCAATTCAAAGAGTTCGCGTTACGATTGGAAACACAAAAGTATTTGAATGGGTCGAGAAGCAGATTCGGCGGTTCGGAATTGTTAGATGGAATATCCGAAATTTCATTGAGGGATTGCAAATTCGACGGCAATGGCAAAGGGGACGTTGTTTTGAAACTAGGAACGGCATTCGCCCCGGCGAAACAAGACGGGACTATGAAAATGGAAACTTAAAGTAATACACAGATTGCGCAATTTTATATTTTTAATATTAAACTGCATGTAACGGTGCTACTAGAGAAATATAAAAATGTATTTTTTTATCATACCTAATCCCACTATTTTTTGTACAACGCCAATTGTAAGATTTATTCGAAATATGCAATCTATAGGTCAACGTTAACGCGAAGAAGGTGCGTAGTGTACAAATTTAAAATGCGCGCGTAAAGTGGATCTAATATTGGCCAAGATTTCTCGCACATGCGCGGTGATTTTAGTCTCAGTAAAGTAAAATGGGGTACCTTGATCAACCAACAAAATTTTTAAAAATTGTCATGATTTGTTTTTGAAAATAACGAACTCTGCCACTGTATAATAAAATATTAACAATAATTTATCAAAAACTCGTAGAACACTCGTCCCGTCTCGGAAGAGATTATTACAGTACTTTCCAGTGAATATCACTACCCTATTAGATTACCCTCATAATATAGATACGTTACTGTTTTGGGCGCGCATGCGAGAGAAAACTTGGCCGATATCTCATCAACTAGTTCCAATCGCCGCCGTTGGATGACACCACCGTTCAGATTCACGGGTTGTTGTCATTACACGTTTGGTGATAAGAAAGTGTATTGTTCGATGTGTATTTTGCTATTAAATGTGGTTACCGTGGCTGCTGAAAATACAGGCGAGGATATCGAGGGTTTCTTTCGTAAGTTTATATTCACCTATCTTTCAGTGACTATTTTTAATAATATCCCGCTAAAACCCCACGTTTATTTTCTAACCTCATCATGCATCTGTAACTCTTCTTTTCTATTTTTCTGTCAGATATGATAGAATCTACGATTTGAATTTAGCGAATGTACGAAAGTATAATACACAATCGTTGCAATCGTTCTCGTAGTGGTACATTTCGTTGGTAAAAATTCTCTAATCGTGCCGGATCACCTAACCTACAAACGTGTACGATCGAGGGAAACATCGTCGGCACACGGCTACACATAACGCTGTGTTATATACAGGGTGTCTCACGGTACAACGAGAAAGACTGAAAAATTAAGTTAACAATATTGGGGACAAATTTTTTCGTATAACACACATTCTTGGAAAAATTGAACTTAACCTTTAAATTGACTCAAAAAATGCAGTCGCTTAATAAATATATCTAATGTTCATTTATATTGAATAGGTAAATAGAAATCAATATTAAAAATTTAAATCTACTTTTAATCTCTTCTATAATCACATCAGTGTAAATTTATCAGTATAAATTTGAGTCAAGTTCTATACATGCAAGTAGATACGGTAAGTCATGGTAAGACTTTCAAACGGCACACGTGTTTCAACAAAAACAAATCCTTCTATGGGAAAATTTAATATTCTTTTAATATCTTTTTGCCGGTTGTGCTATGAATATTTGGACACCTTGTGTATGGGAACAGATAACACGTCGCACGTGCACGGTACATTGCCGTGACGCAAACGATAATTTAATCCATACCGTTCCCGCCGCCGTATTTGTTTAAGACCGTGGGCTTGCTCGTGTCTATAAATGAAGGCATAAGTACCTGGCCATGTGGTCGTGTCACGTGCATCCGGATCAATGAAGTATCGCGATTTAAATGCTCGCGCTTCCGATGATGAATGAAAATACATTCGGGAAAGATACCGTTTATCAGTCGCCTGGTTGCAATTAGGTCTTCAACCTCTTACGCACGTGTATAGGTACAGGAATAGATGCAATGAGAGGACAGCTTGGAATTTAAATAATGGCGCGTCTATCGTGAAATATCACTTACAATTCTCTTTTCAATACGAACGTAAAAAATTAAATAAAAACCATAAGGAATATGGGGGATTAGAAATGTTATCATACTTACAAAATAATTGGATATCTACATATTTACAATATATAAAAATAATTAGTATGTTATTATTATTATTATTAATTTGAGTTTATTTTGAAGAGGTCACATTAACGATCGGGTCATTGGCGATCATTTCTATCGTTATCGGTTACATTTAAGTGACTACCACATTCAATTTAAGTTATAAAAATACATTATTGCCTAATTATTGTATTAGGCAGTAGACAATAAAATGTATTTATTTGATAAATCGTGAGGGAAGCAAGCGGAAAAACTAGCGTGTAACAATTTTGTAATTACAGAGAGAAATCGTTGTACGGGCAGTCTTACCATAAAGCAGAGGTTCGCGATAGGAAGTATGGCCCTGGTAGAAACAGCATCGCTAAAGCAACTGTCGGACAGGCAAACACAGTTCGGTAATAGTCGTCAGTTGGAACCATCGGACTGCATCTTCGTCTTCAAGGACACGGAATCCGATTACGAGGAGCCGACGTCAGAAGTAGATGAGGTGAGTCCGTGATCCTGTTCTTCAATTCTTGACGGAGTACCAGCGAATGGCGCAACAATGTTTAAATTAGTTACACCTCTCGTAATCATGTGAGGTAATAATTTTCGACCTGTTACTTTCACCCGCATCGAAACCATGCTCTCGTGGATGGTACGATCATGCAAACAACAGGAGAAAAATGTATTGAGCAGATGAAATGTTTGCAGTAATAATTATTCACACATTAGAATAAAAATTCTAATTGGACTGCATTAACTGCGGCACGGAGGTGTAATTAAATCCGACGTGGCAATTAAAAATCGAGAGGAGTTAAACCGAGTATTATCGACGAAGAGAAAGGAAAGTGATGGCACACTCGATCGTGGTAGATCCTTTCGCTGCGTAGTCGTTTATCGGAATCCTGCATTCCTTATCGGTCATCGTAGACTATGCGATTTATATTCCTGTTTCTCCTTGTTCGAGTATCGTAACCTTCACTCGAGGAACCCGTACAAGCGAGTACCAACAGAAGATCGCATAAATACTTAATACTCGAGTCGAGTTTCAACAACAAGCCCCGGCCACAACCACTACCATCAGTCTCAAAACTTCTACAATCTCGTGCTCCGAACGCAGACGGTAATTATTACCTCAAACTTCAAGAATTAATTTCAATCTACCGTATCGTTGAGCCACGAGTTCCGGATCTTCACTTTCAAACCGCGATCTCGGCCCGGTATTCGGAATTTTAGACTCTCAAGTTCTAATTTCAATCTCCGGCCACCGTCGACCTCGAGTTCTAACATCGATCCCTATTCCCGGGATGTCACTGTATGCTTTAATCTTAATCTCCACCTTCAAACTTCGATTTCAAGTTCTAACTACGTTCTCTTATTTCAACCTCAAGTTCTAACTTCAATCTCCATTCTCCTAGTTAACGTCGAACTTCATCCTCAATTTCCCGTTGCCATTCTGTCCAAACTGGCATAACCGATCCTCAATCTGTGATCAATTTACCTCGCAGATTTCCTATTCTAATCTCGTTTCTAAACAATGGTGCGGCATACGCTACACCCTACGTCCACAAATTGTCCATAAAACAATTAAAATGATAACCTAGATTTCGTCGTAATCAACTTCGATACAATTGAATTCGTATCTGAATTCTATGACTACACGTCGGATCGTTCATGCAAAATCAAAATTTTCCACCTGGATTGCAACGAACTGTGATACAGAAATTAATTTTCCTTCTCAATTTCTCATGCACCGAGTGACTGAATTATTAAAAATTATTAAACATTCCCAGTGCTCTTCAGTAACGTATTCGAACGCCGAAGGGCCTTCGCCCAACAAAATCGAGTATTTTCGACGGTGTGGCGGTGCATGATTTAGCATGTTGTCAGTGCTCAGGCGCGTGTACCAGAGTTGTGTCCCGACACAACTGGCATTTGTCCGCCGATTGTTCCTGCGGTGTAAACACTGGCCCGGTATTTCACCGTTGGCCCCGCCCCCTCCTTTAACACGCTCAAAAATCTGTTCGGGACCGGCTCGCGGAGAAAGGATTAAGTGCAAAAACCGTAACGGTGACGTTAATGAGCCCAACTGATTTAAAGTGTCCCACGGAACGATTCCATCGTTCCTTGCTGCCTATTCGCGGACCCGTTAAACAGCCTCTCTTCTGAAAACGATGAAAACAGAGGTCCAAAAAAAAAAAAGAAATGAAATAGAGAGGGACGAGCCTCATAACACATCCGCCGATGCTTTTGACCGCGAGTTATTTGCAGCCGCGTGTCTTCCGGAATGACTGATCGGCCTCTCGCCGTTCTTTCATTCTCTCGGCCTTCCCTCGCGTTCCTTTTTTCTCATTGTCCCTGTTTTCCCTCTTTTTCTATCCGCTTTTTCACTCCGTCGCCCTTCGACGACCAAATTCATTCTAATTTTAACGCTAGAACTTTTATCAACTGCCGCTCCTCGACGCTAACTCTCTGTCGTGAACCTAATAATGCTTGCGCTCACGTTCAACCCTCTGCATCCTAATTTTTACGAGCATGGACGAAATATGTATGATAAACGTTGGCAGTATGGAACATCTGATTTTGAAAGATTTTGAAGTATTTAACACATTCGTTACCATCGTTTCTTAGCTGGCTACCTTGACTCTTTAAATGTTTTATTAAATGCGCCTCCTCTATGAAAAAGGAAAATAATTCGACACGAGAAAGTCATGGAGTATCTGTAGATTATTTTGTGCACTGCGATTTTAAACAACGAAGTATATAAAATTAATTTGACTATCTTTAAGACAATCGCATTATCGGTGCCAGTGAAAGTGTTAAGATTGTAGTATGAGAATCAAGGGAAGACAGAGTGAAAACGCGGTAACTAAAAAGTGAGCGTTTAATTTTTGTAAGTAATTGAAAGCAATCCCCTTCGATTGCTCGGCGCATTTAATTGTCTCCGACGGTAGTAGTATTTTAGAAGCGAACGCCACCGCCTCCGATTTCTTCCGTTCTCCTTTATTTCATTCTCTGCTCGCGTAGACACAGTCCCGTGAATTATGACTCCTTCCGCGTTTCTTTCTCGTCGTTGTTTACGTTCTTCCTCGTCTCCTTCTTCCTCAGTTCCATTCACCGTTCCGTTCACGCCGCTCCTCCATCTTTTTTCCTCCCCTCAGAGTTAATCTCTCGGTCTTTTTTATCTGTCGACTGGCCGGTCCCGTCGTTTCCTCGACTTTTAATTCATTGTCCATCCCGTTTCCGACCTTCTTTCGTTCGAGCTGGTCCATTCATTGCTCGATCCACTTTCCATAAGTGTGCAGACTAAAAGAGAACAGAACCAATATCGGCGAAACAGTGGTACTTTGATTTTCCTCTTCCAACAAACGGTGTACACAATGTTTTCTTCTCACCCTCGGTCGATCGTTTACATCGCACCGTGTAAATTGTTTCTGCCTTTTGTCACAACGGCTCGGCGAATTCATTCAATTGGAGGGTGAAACGCTGGGGAAACTCACCTCGCTGACAGTTTTTTTTCCTTTCCATTAACTCTTCGCCCCGGATAAGCTTTATTGTTTGCTCTGTCATAAAAATTGTTTGCACCCTCCCCCCGCTGTGCTCTTTACTCGAGGATATAATAAACTGAACCCCAGGATCTTTCTTTTCTTTATTTCTGAAATCCTACGGCGTTGCGTTTCGTGGGCTTTTCGTGCCATCTCCCCGGCTTGGTCCTTTGCTCCGACACTCTTTTCTCCGGAAATACTCGGCCGTTGGTTAAACCGCAGCATCTTCCCAGAAGTTATTCCCGACCGCGGACGCGAGCACATTGTGTCTCTTCCGGTGTGTTTTATCCTGACACCACCGGTTTTATCGCCGCAGATTCATTTATCATGTTTAGCTGACCGCCGGATCCCCGTAAATAGAAGCTATCCACCTATGAAAGTCCGCACGCTAGGTGCTGCCAGCCCGGAAGGTTCCATTTTTGAACATAAAGGGAGCCTGCTCCCTTCCGGGCGGGGCGATCTTCTCTTCAGCCCTGCTTCGCTTGCTCCTCTTTTACTCTTTTTATCAATTTTTGCGGTCGAATATTGGCACACTCCCGCAACCTTTAAGAATTCTGAGGCGTTTTTCCTGCATTTTTTTTCTGCATTTGCAGTCCCAACGCTCGTGAAGATCTTAAGATGATGTTTGGAATATTTGAACCCAATCCTGAGCTTTTGGAAGGAAATATTTTACTTTTTTTCCGCTTAACAGTCTACCAATTACCCCAATATTGTCCTCAATAACACATAGCATATTTTTTGTGAATTTTTATTTTTTCTAAACCAGTTAACTGTGATTGACAAGTATACTCGTCAATCCGAAACTCTATTGCGGTGCAGTTAACGTTAATGAATTGTTAAATTCTCATCGAATAAAAAAGTAATTCTTTCTCAGTTAGCTTTACAAGGGATTTAGCTTTTATAATAACCGCATTTAGCCTGCGTTCGACGATTTTTCAAATTCAATCCCACGGTTAACTGGTTACAATCAATTTCAAACCATCCTTTTTTACACACCCCATGTTCGTCATTTATACCGCTTAACCCTTAAATTAAAATAACATTTGGAACACGTGGAACTAATTTTCTTCCGAAGAAACATCCCCAAGGCTTCAACGTCTATTCATCAATATTTTCGTTCTGACAGACAATTTCCGCATGATATACAACAGCTAACAGATTTCCACGCGAGATCTTCGCTTAGGAATATTTATTCGAACCGAGAGAGAGAGAGAGAGAGAGAGAGAGAGAGAGAGAGAGAGAGAGAGAGAGAGAGAGAGAGTGTGTTTTTGAAAATAAAACAGGAATGATTGCTCCAGACGTAGCCTACATGCACAGGCCTCGTCAGGCGTGCAAGTGAGAATTTCAAAAGCGAACGAATGCTTCAAATCTCGGTGCTAGAACGTATTGCTTATCCCCCGGAATAGCGTGCCATTAATTCGGACACTTTTGCAGTGCATTTGTTCCACGGCACTCTAGTGAAACTCTCGTGCCATTCGGGACGCGTCTGTTCGACTAAATATACCCCTCGGGCTGTCCGGGATGGGACGTCGCGACGGCGACGCGTGTCAGCTAGTATTCTTCACTTTCGCGCACCAATGTTCCGTCAGGGTATTCGGAATATTTTTGCACGATCGAGTGTCGAGTGCTCGGCGCCGTCCCACGATATTCTCAGACCTCGGCCGCTTCTCTATTCTACCCTTGTTCTTTGCCTCTTAACTATGAACCCTTCCGCGAAACCAAACTTTCACCCTGCTGGCTTCCCAAACTCGTAGTTCGCACTAGTACAACGCGATTCTTATAAGTGTAGTATGAATTACACAACACAACTTTATTTACACTTAGTACCGTAATATAAACGCGACATAGACGTAACGCAATCCCCAAAACGAACAGCGTCATTCAAGACGTCCAGTTTGTGCAATAAACTCGCAAGTATCAGCTCTAATTAGAAGCAATTTTAGAGGAAGAGGAGAGGGAAACAATTTTCCGGAAGAAAAAGAAATGAGGCGAGATGGTCCCCGGTTATGGCGTCGAAGGAACGAAGCGAGCGACGAGCGTTTCGCCGTCCATTGTAAATATTTGATCGAATATATCCGGGGTTTTAAAACCGCGCGGCTAGATGGCTGCCTCTCGGAGTGTGCTCTCCACCTGTTACGCGGCGATTAAATATTTCATCCACGCCGGAATTTTCGTTAATAGTTGGATCAACTAGTTTGAACCGTGGCGGCGGCGGGAGATGCCATGCCGGCCGCATTATCGTTGGCAGCACACTGGTCCGCATTGTCTTCCGTTCGCCGCCGACGCCGCTTCCATAATATATTATGGAGCGCCTTGCTTTTAAAATTAAATTGCCTCGTCTCGCTGCGCCGAAAATTGCTCGACTGTGAATATCGTGAATTATCCTGATGCGGATCACGTTGGTGCCGATGGTTCGCGTGTATCATGCTCGCATTTATCCGCCGCGGCCGCCCGCGTTCACGCTATAAACGTTTCTGCCAAAAAATACACGGCCATATTTTCTCTCCTGCTCTCTCTCTCTCTCTCTCTCTCTCTCTCTCTCTCTCTCTCTCTCTGCGGTCTATATTACGCCCATTTTATGCTTTGTCGACGATAGACTATGAAGGGAATTAAATGGCTGCCATCCTAAATGGCAACAGTTTTAAAGCCCAATTACCGGCGACTGGTTTGTCAAGAGTGCTATATATTCGACACGGACAATACTACTTAAGCGTGTTTCAAATTATTTATCTTTTCAAAATTGACTTCGCTGGTCTTCCCTCTGTTTTCCACGTTTAGTTTTAATGGTTCTAAGTGATTACGTCATAAAAATGCTCCGCCCTTAAATGGCATTTCTCCCAAGTGGTTCCGCCCATAAATAGCACTAGCTTAGACTCATGTTCACGCGTTAATTTCCTTTGCTTCCTTTTCTCTTTAAATTTAACAAGAAATTGCATTTTATTCTCAATACGTTGCGAATAAAATCAACCGAAAAGATCTTAAATAGCTACGCCCTTATAAGGCTCTGCCCCTAAATGGCACTTCTCCCAAGTAGCTCCGCCCCTAATTGTCTCCAATCCATATTTAAAAACTCCAAGACCCAACAATTATCAACTACCTAGTCGGAGGTGCAATAAATTAAACGATTTCAAAATTAAAACAGCTAAGATAATAAGATGAAAGTAGAATAATTAATTTCTTAACAATCGGTTCTCTAGAACAATAGTCGAACAAGGAAGTCTCACGTCAAGTTATTCAGGTTATTCCTCCACCATCGTGATTTACTAGCTACGTCGGACAATTAATTTGGAGATTCTTGGCTGCTAATTGTTCAATCTAAATATTCTGTACGAGCGCCAGTATATAATGTGTTAATTGGATACATATATATGCCTCTTTCGCGCTTGTAAATTACAACGTAAAACACTGCCACATAAACTCACGTAATGCACTTGTACACATTCCAAAATATTCGGGAGGTCGGATTAGTTAGCAGAGTTTAAAACTGTCTCGTATAACATTTTATTAGATCACGTAATTCTATGCATATTTCATTCTAATCGTAAAACCTTTGTCTGCCTAAATTTCAATGGAGTTAAACGAAACAAATGTTTCAGTATTAGCAATAATCCTCTACAATCTTCACCCGTTTTCCTGATTCCTGTCGGAAATTCATTTACAATTACAGCTTTACAATTTCACATTGAAATTTATAATCTTTTAACCAAGGTTAAGTTCCTTAACTCATTGCGCTAGGATATATTGTGAGTAAATGGTTTGGAACTTCAACAGTTTCGCAATTTCAAATATCGACAATAGAAAAGCAGAATTTGATTCTTCTTTAACGCTTTGAGTGCTAAATCATCGATCATTTACCACTGAAAGTGGTAAAGAGCATTAATAACACACATATTTAGCAGCTTCTGTTTGAAATCTTCATCCCATGTCTGCCAGAATGTCCTAAGGTCTTAAAGCAAAGAAATATAGGATAAAATTGAAGGAATCGAAGCCAAACACGTGCGATCGAGGCCAAGCATCCCAATTTTCATGAAAGCAAATTCGCGGCGACTGGTCTCGCGAATCCGGGAGGCGCGGCTTGCGCAAACTTTCGGGCGGAGTAGGATTGGCGAATTCGATGGCTTGGAGCCGGTCGGATCTTTCTAGCAATAAGTCAGACCGTTTGTCAGCGGGTTCGACAGCACAATTATCGTCGCGACGTTAAATCACGGTGCTTAGGTTGGCAGTCGCGTCTGGCCAGGTTGCAGAGGCGTCAGAGCCGCATGGACACGGACGGATTCGCGGCGGGGCTGGCTATTGCCAAAAGATAAATCAATAGCGGCGATGATGCCACCGTACAGACGAAGGGAAACGAGGAGCCTAGACAGCAGCTCCAGCTGCGGCTTATTTCGAGCCTTAGCTCCCGCGGACGCGGAGCCCGGAGCCGCATTCTACTGGTCTCCCCCACACGGTTTTCCCGCGAACGGCGAAAAACAGCGGCGCGGGGAGTCGGCCGAGGAAGATCTAGACGGAGCTAGATAGAACAAGAAAGGTCTAGAGGGATCTAGAGAGATCTGAAGGCTGGAAGAGGCCTCGGAGAGAACGGGGGAGAACGAAAGATAGAAAGAGAGAGGCATCGGAGCAGATATAGAGAGAATAGGAGGCGTCTGAAGGCGTCTAGAATGAACAAAAGAGATCCGCCGGGGAGAGAGAAAGCTGCTGAAGGGATCTAGAAAGTACGAGAAAGATCTATGACGGTTCGTAGCGACCGAGACAGATTTGTGACGATCCGCGGCGAGCTACTTTCCAGAGATTGCGAGCAGCCGTGAAGGTATAAAACGAAGCGAACAGGAGTTTTCAAGAGAAAGATCTATCCGAATAGAGTTGGCAGAGATCCGCAGGAGCTGCGATCGTTCTACTGTGATTTGCCAGGGAGTAGAAGAGATCTGCTGGAGGATTGGCGAGCACGGATGTGCGGAGGAAGCGCGACAGGTGCTCCAAGAGCAACCTTTGTTCTACAGATATTTATGGAGAGCTGAAGATAGATTTCAGAGATCGCGGAATTGTTCTGGAAACGTGGGCACAGCTTGCTCTGTAGGGCCACTGGTCTGGTCTGGTTGTACTCGAATCGGGAGCTACGAGCTGGGCGAAGCAAGATAAAACAATGTTTTGTTCCTTTCTTTGATATTATTTGCTCTAAAGTGGCACTGTAAGGCAAACATAGACACAGACATATCTCCATTTTAATTGGGAGCAACGGGGCCATGCCGATTCGAAACATTTTACACGAAGACAGAGTGGAAAAGATACAAGCGCAAATTCTTCTGATCCGCCCCAATCTCATTTGCTCGGAATTGTTGCTCTCGGAGGCAAACTAGACTGTCCCAGAGAGCTCTAGAAAGAGCCAGGTCGTGTTGCAGTGGTTCAAAAGTTAGCAAACTTCCGCGAAGGTGTCCAGAGAGCTAAGAGACAGAGTTCAAAGAGACGAAAAATGTCCATAAACGTCTACCACGGACAAATACGTGCGCAGAGGTGCAAAGAGATAGCCTGAAGACATCAAGGGACGGCCGCAGACAGGTGAAGAGAACAAGTGATGTCCGTAAAGATCCGGGGAGAAGCGTGGGGACCTAGAAAGACCGAGACAGCCAACGAAAAGCGCAAGAGACACCTAAAACCCGGCAGACCCAGAGACAGAGCACGGCCGCGCACGTGCTAAAACCCGAAGAAATAGATTATTTATTGGACCGTAAACTTCGGCGTAGCTCGCGGCCGGCCTTGTTACAGCGATGCCGACGCAACAGTAAATAAAACAACTTTATTGCGGTACCAGGAACGTTAACGAATTGTTAACGAACCGGAAAATCACACTGGGGGCACCTGCTGTGATCGGTCGGCCATTTATTAATTTCCCGAATGTATATTACGGGCTCGTCAGTTCATAATTCTGCTCGCGTGACTGTTTCTCCGTTGCCGACGTTCATTTTATTGTACAACAATTTATGGTCTTCCCGAGTCAATAGAAACAGACAGACTGGACCTAACCATGGACAACTAAACTTCCGCGGAATCGATGAATCCTCTCTAGTTGCCTCAGGTCAATGGTAACGTAAATTGATCGAACACGTTTGGATAGCGTCTTGAAACTGTTACAAGACTGTCTAGAAATCAGTTTAAGAGGAAAGAATCGAAACCGATCGAGACACGGTTGCGCTCCGGAGGAACAAAAAAAAATTGAAATTCCAAAGTGGCTCGGTCGATCGGGGTGCAAGGTGATATCGTCGAACTGGGCTGCTTCGTTAACCGATTACGTCACGGTGACGGCGAACAAGCCATCTCGGCGGCGTGAGAGACCGAAAATTGGGCAGACGTCGTTATCCACCGCAGTGCACCACGCGGGAACGTTTTAACTTAGTCCGAGAGGCTACACGATAATCACGTAATGAATTCCATTCTACGTCGGAGGGCGGAACCTGGTTTTAATTATCCCGCCCATGAACGACGCCCCTGAGCCGTTGGCTCCACCCACTTACACAAAAACGATGCAATTTGATCGTAAACAGCATGTGGTTTGTTAGTTTGTGTTCACGGCTGGGTTTAGAGTGATTCGTTTATTTTAGACGTTATGGAAAATGTAGAGGATCGTTGGAGTCACTTACAATTGGATGCTTTGGCTCCGTCTATTTATAGAAAAACGTGTAATCATTCTCTCACAGATTTTTGTATAGGTTCTAAAAACGTCTTCCATTCTTTGGCTCCGCCCACTTACTCTCATTTTTGCAGAAAATATACAAGAATGTTGTACGTTTCGACAATTGAAACAGCCTGTACTCAGGGGAACAAAAGATTCTATCGTCATCGAGGAAGATAAAGTGTCGGAAAGTTTCTCATAATTTGTTCCCTGTTCACTTCCATTTATGCGGAGTTCTGACAAAAAAAGATTTGATTTTTTCGACCGGCGAACAGAATTTTGTCCAACAGCGTCGGGTTCCGATCGTTTCGGAATGCGTAAACAAAATGAAATCTCTGTTTTTGCGAGGACGCTCCACATACCGAGGTAGCTAAACTGTCGTTCCGGTAATCCGGCCAGAAAGAATCGATTCTTCGGTCCCCTAACGCGCGAACCGACCCCCATAAAAACAATTATTGATGTTACTGCTCGTCGGAATCGTACCGGCGGGAAATTTATTTGTCTTACTGTCAACGCGGCGGCGTAACGTATCAATGAACGCGACGGCTTCAATGAATTGCGATGCGTTCGCCCCTGAAATATAGTAGAACTCGTGCGACCCGTTGTCGTTGGAGTCAATTTCCAAAGAGCAACGGGATTGAAATTATATACATAGTCATTTCTGGTGGATTTTTAACAATAAACAAATCAAAATGAAACGCTTAAAATCTTGTTACATGGTCGACCCCGTACAATTTGGCATGACTATGATAAAAGAGCGTTGTTATAAAAAACGTATTCGCTTTATCATCTGAAAAATTAAATGAAAGAACGACTAAAAATAACTTACGTAGCAGATGCGTAATAAAAAACCCACGAGCATTCCGTTCAACCCGATATCAAGTGATGAGAAAATATTGAAAGTTAGTGGGACTGGAGAGGGTTTCAAAGCCGCGAGCATAACGATGGCAATAAAACTTGAATTCAGTTACTTTCGGCGGGTGAGTGGAGTGGCGGGCTGGTAAGTTGTTTCAATTTTTTAAATGCCCGCGCGACGGTTCCCTTTTCCACCGGAGCCCCTCAATTATCCGCGGGTAAATATTTCTGAAAGCCTGGCCCGGCGGATACGCGTCCATTACCCTGCTCTCTATCGCGAAATAGAGAAAAAAATGGGGGAAAAGGGGAAAAAACGAACGAAGGAAATGGGCAGGCAGCTTTTTGGTTGATGTATTTTCGCAGGGCATGCCGCGCCGCAGCGCGGGTTCGGCCCGGGTCCCGCGATAAGGACGACCGGCGTCCGGTTTTATCCGTTTGTGTATCGGCCGTACAATTACCACTGATTTATTGTGAGTTTTCACCGTATGAATAATTCACTCGTTAAATAATTCATAAGTCGCACTTGGCGTGCCGTGTAAAAGGTAACTAATTCAAAAATAGAATCGTAAATGGACCGCGGAAGAAGGGTTGAGCGGAGGCGGCGAGGAGCCGGCAGGACGGAACGGTGTAAAAGCGATTCGTAATTAAAGTTAATTGCAGGCAGAAGCACGTACGCGGGCCCTCGCAATAAAAGCGCGGGAGTAAAACACCCGATTACAGACGGTGCCGCCGATACTCGCGGTTCGAACGACTTCCGACGCGTGGGCGGGGCCTACTCGCCGCCGCGAGACTATTTCTCTTTATTTGCCCATTCAATTTCTCAAGAATTTACATTTAAACGAGAGATTAATGGATTACGGCGGTGAAAAATATTCGTGTCGATTCTTGTCGGCGGGAAACATATCGGGAGGCGTGGTCGGCCGCTCCTGGGGCGGGGCGAGCCACTATGAGGGCGTGGCTTGTACAGGTCTGGCGATAATGATGGAACAGCGATCGCATAGTTGTTGTGCGATCGATCACAGATTTTGTTGAAGAGATAATTGTCCATAAAAACGTTCATATTTTGTATAAAAATCTTTGTACGTGGACATTGTGGACAGACTTTCGTTTGTGCTAGCTTGAAGTCAATGGAGAAATTACTTTAATCATAGTGAAATTATTCAGAGACAAAGAGAAGGAAGGAGAAGATCAGCTATATGATTAAGAAAGGTTGATTAGAGATACCGTTTCTATTAAGACTCACCACTGGTCCCAACAGTGAGCAACTGGAGAGACACTAGTACTGTAACCGTAGTCAATAGCAACTATCACATCTTGCGACAGTTTTGTTGAAAATTAGTGTAACTCGAAAACAATTTCAACGTAAGGGGCCTGTCTCCCGGTCAAACTCTCAACTTTCTCGGAGCAAGGCGAGTGAGGTAACAGTCCGGATTTGTGCGGCAAGCGTAATCGCGTCCCAGTAACGATTTTAACGCTCCGATTGGAGCGACGTCTAATCAGCGTGGCCCGCGGCCGGGAATCAATCATCGTGCCGGGGATACCGGTCCAAAAATTCGACTCGATAACGGGAACGCGGGAAAACTGTCGCAACTGTTTGAACACAGACGCGAATATATGTAGGTGCTTGATTTGGTGCGTGGCGACGACGAACCACGGGTAAAAGTGGTCCCCGGCCATTTCCTGGACATGACACAGAGAACGATTTGCGGATGGACCGTTCACAACCACACGCTGCTCATTTATAACATGTTTATACGTGCACGGACCTCCTCTGCCTCTATCTGGATCCTCTGCAACCACTCTAGGCTCAGAACGCGGCATCTTTTAAGTACTATCACGGTACGGAAGTCCAATAATGGACCTTTTACTTTTACCTTTTATTTCATTTCAAACTTACACACTGTGGATCCAAGAAGTATTTGAACACTCGATTCTCGAAAAATGGCTTATATTAAAAGTGTCAGCATTTTGTAAAAAATGATCGTGCGACAATAAATTTGGACTCATTTTAAAGCTAGAAGCCTCTAGTTTTATAAGCCATCGTTCGTTTGATTCTAAGATTTTTTTCATGCCATAGCGCGTGAGAAACTGAAGACGCGTTTTTTCTCGAAAATGTTATGCATTCAAACGTCCGTGGAAAGTTTGACAAATTTTTCTCGTCACTGAGACCACGATAGATGTATGATAGATGTTCTCCTTACTACCACACCCTCAAAATTGATGTACCATTTTTTTTTAGTCGTTTTATCAAGTCTTGAATAAGAGGTGCATTGGCAACTTTATAGTGGTATAAGTTACACCATGAGAGCTTTAAAATTACATAAAATACAAAAATACATTTCTATCAGATGATTTTGTTGATTGGTTCGTATGGCTTCCGTACCAGTGGATTTTACTGAAAATTTCTAGTTGAGGGGGAAGGGAAGAGAGAGAGAGTTTCGATCCGAGTTTATTTTTGCGGTTACCCTGTAGCGATTTTTGTTTTCGTGTTCGCCGGGGGATTGATATATCTGGTTTCGTGAATAGTAGGCGAACAGGATATTCTCGATTCGATTGTTTAACGCGCGTTTCGTGCAGAAAGGAGCGCGGCATGCGACGCGGATGGAAATAGCCACGGCTGGTTCCAAAGTCGGAGTCCAGAGATCGGGCAGGATTTTACGAGGTGCATCTCGAATAATTTGGCACCGGGTACGTGTCACTGCGTACTATGTAAAACAACGTAAAAGCTAATTTATGAACAAGTAGCGGCGGACCGTGTATTTTTGGGGGAGCAGCGATGCTATCTGCCTTCCCGTCGTGGTTTACTTTCTGATATTCCGAACCGTCAGTTCGGATCAAAGTGCTGCCGGTTCATAAACGTTCGGAGAGGTGCGGGAAACTCTTATAAATAGCCGGCCGGATCACTCCTTGGATGTCGATGCTCGCTGAGCATCGTGATCACCGATCGACAGATCGGTATTCTCGGTTACGAAAAAATCACCGCTCCTCTCTGGTCATCTAATTCGCAGAAATTGGAATCCAATCCAACTTCCCATGCAACTTCCATGAAAAGTTCCATTAGTTTTCGAATAAAATGAAAAACTCATCAAACTTCGTCAAACCTATCAAACCCCGGGATAATTCTGTTATTTCGTAAACGCGCGAGACTCATGGTCCGCCGATCACTCGAATCTCTGCGCTGTGAAATATTCTTTGAAGGAACGAGGTTCTACGAAGAGATTCCTAGGAATTCCAGTGGGTACTCGATGATCTATGGCGCCAGGCCGCGATTCATCACCGCGCTTAAAAATAACGATAAGCAGACCGGTAGCGGCGGCTGCGAATCGTTCGACAGGGACGCAGAGCCAGGGTCCGTTAATTACGTCAATTCACGGTTGTACCGCGACGAGAGCGAAAGAATCTTCCATTAGGCGTAAAATAGACCGCAGGGTGTACCTTTGTTTGGAGCTGCGCCGTGCTGCAACCGTTTATAATTATCACGGGGAGAACGTTAGGTCGAGTCGCCCGTTCCCATGTGATGGGCTAGCTCTCCCCACTCCGGACACCTCTAAATCACGTGCTGCGCGGGGACGGTGCGCGTGCCAGTCGTATTGCTTTGATTTCTAACGCTGGAAACGGGCACTGATCCCCTGACTGCCGATTTTATGCATTTGTGGTTACAATGCTGAAACGTTGAACCCTTTGCACTAAACTGTCTCCCGTGAGGTACCAGCCAAAGTCAAACGAACTAAGACATTACATATACATTGCTAAATGTCTTTGTGCTTAATAAAGTTATATGGGCACGACAAGAAAGGTCATATGTAACGAAAATATTTTATATCAAATAAAATGCCCTAATTCCGGAGGTAAAATAGTTTCGGCGCAAAGCGTAGATTTTATTCTATGTACCGAATACTAATCCATGGAAATGAGAGCTACAAAATCAAAGAAAGAAAATATTTATTCTCAAGCTGTTCAGCGTAAAACTCCAACTCATTGTCAGTACCAAAGCAGTACAACTGGTATGCGCACCATCTCCGCGCAGCACGTGTCCGGAGCGCAGCAGAGTGGGGGAACCCCCGCCGCGTTCAAACAGGAGCTTTCAACTTCGTCACCGCATCGAAGGTATGAAAACCGCTGCAACGATTTGCTCGAGAAAGTAGGGACGTCATTGCATTTCGATCTTTCTTGCCATATGTGGACCGTCTATCGTTAAAAGCTCCACGTGACCCGCAAATTAAGTTGTTGGCGAGTCACCGAGCGTGAGCTTCAATGTTGAAGATCGCGGTGTTGCGAGATGGATGCAACCTTTGCAAGCCTCGGTCTCGCGCCTTTCGATTTTCGATTGAAAGTCCGTGTGTTAAAGAATCGAGGGAATTGAGGTGGTACAGGTTGAAAAGGTCAGGGAATAATGGCAGCGATCTCCGGGTACGAATGAAACGGCACTCTCTTACTTATTTCGCGTTTTACAAGCCACCGAAGTTTACGTAGTCTCGGGGACAGGGGCGTCCGAACACGTCAGCTCTTGGTCACAGTCGGGCAGATAATCGGATTAGCGAATTTCAACGGCACTTCAGATCCAGATATTGCGTTTCGAGGTCGCGTAATATCCCGGCCAAGCCATTACCACCGTCGAGAAACATTCGCCGCGTGTAAATGGAAACGGAACCGCGTGCGTTTCGGATTTCGCGCCGCTCGGATTCGAAAGATCCCTGTAACAATCGGGTATCGATTTTTATTGCGCTGCTATGGTCCTTAGGAAAACGGGGAACTGTTACTTTTGCCTCTCCGGTTATAAATAAATGGCCGGTCGAAAGGCCTCTAACTTTGCGTGGTTACTGTGGGCATATTTCTCGCCTTTCTACAGGTATTTTTATGTGCGGATTAAGTCTACTTTCGAACTCGCGTGTAATAAATAAATTCAGATACGGTTTCTGCACAATCTGCGTAATCTTCTGAGTTATTCGTAGAAAGTTATAATTTTTTTTAAATATTGACACTATTTTTTTAATAGGCAAAAGGATTTTCTTGTCAGCGAAATGTTTGTGAAAGTCTGACGATTTTCTTAATTTTACAAATTTAATGAAGTATTGTATAAACGACTTTGCAGCTTTATAAAACAGTACAGATTATAATGTATCTCATTGCGATCGGTCTGTGGAAATTGTATCCGATTTGCGGCACATCGAACCTAAAAATGAAGATTTTACAGATCTTCCATTCGTCGATTAGGTTTTCATGAAGACTCGCGCGTTATTAAATTCTTATTTTTTTATTTTCTGTCTTCTGTTGTTCCTCCAGCCACCGGTTATTTTCAGCTCGTTTTTAAAAATGGTCCTCTCTTCTTTTTGACCCTTTGTGCCCTCAAGAATCCTTACAACGGATCAACCTTCGACCAGCATCCTGCTCGTAGACGGTCTCGCAACATTTTATTAAGTTTCCCTTTGTTAAACATGTTGAGGGAAACATCTGATTTTTATTTGACCCACATACACCTCATTAGTGTCGGGTTTCGTGTCACGGAAGCCGTCACTACCGCGCTTGACAACCCGGGGGTCGTCAGGATTAACTCTGACAACTTGAAAGGTCATTAGTATTCGGTGACGCGACACGGGGATTGTCTAATACTTGGAGATTGGTAACGCTGACTCCCAACATCTGGATGGTTCACGATCCGAAGTGTTTTTGTTATTGAAAATCGATAGCGTTCGGTGTTGGAAGATCGCTGCGTGATGACAGCGACGCGACAGTGCTGCGAAATCACTGTCGGAGATACACGCGGCGCTGACTTGTTCATACAAATCATTAATCGGTGGTGCAAGTAGAATAATAATAATAAATCAATAATAAATAGTGCATGATTTAAATTATCATGTAAGTTGGAATATTATAAATGAATAAATAAAACGAGGCTAATCGTGGTAATAGCCCGAAAAATTTGCGGTTAGGAGCAGTATCGAGGGCACATAGGTCCGGTGCTCAAACGAGGTTTAAAAGCGGGGTTGTTTCGGGCCGGTCAATCGTTCGCGGAGTCGTTCGACGATAAATCCTGTCTTATCGGCCGGTACACGCGGAATGCTCGTGTCCCCGTCGCGATTTCCCTTCCCGATAATGCCGGGAAAACGATCGGCCGTTAACCGTGTGCAGCGTGCGCCGTGTGGCTGCCGGCCGGCGACTCGCGAAGTAGGGAATCGGGCCGAAAGTATTGATAAAATACGTCCCGTGTATCGGGCTTTCCGAAACGGCTCGGGGAATTGAAAAACCGACGGGTGATGAATACCCCGGCCTCGATTTATTTATCGTCCTGTACACCCCCCGATTCTTGCCAGCGAATTTCGACCTTATTTCCCTTTCGCCGCCTCCGTTACACCCCTGTGCGCCGAAAAATATCTTTCCTTTCTCCTAGATTTTTAGAACGAATTTATAACACACAATAAATTGGTTTTTATCTCGTAGTTGTAGAGGGAAATAAATTTGTTTTCATTTATGAACTATTGACTTTCATTTTTTGATTGAAGCGGGAAACATTTTTGCGACTGATTTTTATGTATGTTCGCATTTCTGCTTAAAGATGGTTTAATGAAAAATTGTGCGTTGAGATGGTACAGTTGTTACGTTGGGAATGCTCAATTTCGTATTTTATCATCTTCTTTTCAAATGGATTAAGGAAGGGTGCTGTTTGTATTCGCAGGATCGATACAATATATTTTATTATTCTCAGCGTATATACTTCACCGAAGGAAATACAATAAAAGACGAGGGAGTCGTTTGATTTATGATCGCGGTTTTATTTCTTTCTTTCTGTAGAATATATCAACCCTCTAAGCGGGGAGAAAGAATATATTAACGTCAGGGAAATTTGTTTCTTTTTTAAGCATCTTAGGATAAAAAATTTCTAATAATTTTTGTTCGTGCAGTATTTTATTCTAGTATTTAATTCCTCACCTAGAAAATTATTAACATTTTAGAATTCCCAAACGACTAGTATTTAATAAATTGATATAGCAAAATAAAAATCGCAGTTCGTCGAATATTCAGGCATTTCAGAAACACGTGCTACATACGGTCGCGTACGAAATAACGTTGATTCACGTTATCGTTAATGTTACAACATAATATCCGTTCCGAATGGCGTAATATTATTTCACTAACGAAAAGTACGGTTTTTATCTAACCTCCACGGTGTCCGGTCTTGGTGCCGTGTCACGAGGCCGCAAACGGGAATAAAAAAAATCGGCAGAAATCGCTGGACCGCAACCTGCTCTCGGTTGTTGCTCGGGCCACTTTCACCTGTGACGCACCGGCCGCAAGGCTGACCAGGTCGCTGTCTAACATATTCGAAATAAGAGCGGCGAGCAGAGATAAAAAATAATAAGGAATGGCCAGAACACGGCGGAAAACCGGTAAAAATTTGACCGGTTCGGCTGGACCCGCTTTGGAACGTAGTTTCATACAGTTGCTGCGGTCCATTTAGGACATTCTACGCTGAACCGTGTTTAATCCCATCCAAACCTTAGATCATTAACATTATCTCCATCGTACATAACTCGGGAACAGACAAACCATCGAAACGATCGTTCGCAAGTCCCCAGTAGCTGCTTCAGGGATAAAAGAGTGTCCTAATCTCAGCTCTCGGGAGAATAACGAAACTCGGAAGCATCTCCTTAAGTCGTTAAACACGCGATAACAGCCGCGGAAGTTCCAGCAGCACGCCGGAAACCGAGGAACACCGTAAATCAGTTGACCGTATCCCACGGCCAAGAATTATTATCCTCTCGTAAGCAGTTCGCCGGGCTTTAAACAGCCCCGGTGGTTTCTCCCGATCCTCTTTCACCTCGTGGAAGTAGCAGGTGCTCGCCTGATACCTGTCCTCTCTCTCTCTCTCTCTCTCTCTCTCTCTCGCTTCCACTCTCCTTCCCTCCTTCGAACGGAGTAACTCGATTCTCGATCGAGACCCGATCGATTTCGTCGGCGATCGTTCCGCCGCCGCGATGAAGCCCCTAATATCTTTTAAACTCATTGGAAGCGGTCCAACCGGATCACCAATCTCCGCGAGCTTCGCGAAATTACCGGAATTTCGGCGAATCTGTTAACCACCCGATTCAATTCGTCGTTCAGTCTTCGGTACTTGCGATGCGCTGAGCAATTCCTTTAAAATCTCCCACCTCTGACGAGAGCGACCGAAAATTTTGAAAAAAATCCACAATATAAAGCAGAAGCAGAGCTACCACCTCCGTTTCATTTCATTCCAATATCTTGCACAGTCGTCGAGAAAATTCCGTACAAAGTTAGGGATGACTTTTCAGGTCTCCGTGGAAGAAGCGAAACATTTTACTAAAAAATCGTGTCTCAAGTACTATCCGATGAACGAGAAAAGATAAAAACGGTGCGGACGCATTGTCCAGGCTTAATTGCCGGGCCCTTTCTCGCGGGGAACGGTTTCCGCGTGCGGTGGATCGATCGCGTTTGAAAAAGTGCGGCGAGTGAGAAAGAGGGTGGTTCTAAAATTGGGTTTCGCCGGCGAGCACGCATCGAGTCTCGATTACGCCGACGCAACAAAGGCGGTCGCGCATACCCGGCGAATAATGACGTCAACGAGCACGGGAACAATGTATCGGCGAGGAGACAATATCGGGCAATTATTTTCGTCACAGTTGCGCCGCCCCCGCGTCAAGGGGTCCCGGCCACGGATTAATTGCAGCTGCGTGAATCGCGCCACGATACACCCCCTCGCGCCTCCCTTTATCTCTCTATCTCTCGTCTTGAGCAGAATCATTCTATTCCGACGACGACTCGTTTTCAGGAATGCAAGGCGAACAATGCTCGAAGCGTGGCTCGTAGACAAACCGAAGAACGTACAAGGTTCACAGGCTTCTCGGGAATCGTTTATGCTCGTTCATGCTCGTTCCGTATCGCGTTTCTATGCGCGGAGATTTACCTAGTGCTCGACGGTCTTCACCCGATCTTACAGCTTGGAACGCGAAAGGTTTCGAACGTGTTGCTGCTGACAAATAGTATCACGGCTTTTCGACCGATTTCGAGACTCTGCCGAGTCTCTGATGCATGTTGCAATTTTGCTGTTTCCTCCGATCCTTCTATCTACAATCGAATAAAATAATTTTTGAAACAGTCAAGTTATTCGACAATTCTGTAGGTACTTTTTATTAAATCTCTGTTGTGTGTCGCAATTATCTAGAATCAAATGAAATTGATTTACTTACCCAACTTGTTGTATAGTGATAGTTCCCATCTTTATAAATTAATTAGAGTTTGCTCTTGAGGCACGACTCTAACTCGTTCCTACTGTTGACGAATATCCTGTGTTTCGAGAGCTTTAGAGTTTCCATAGAATCTCCAACATATTTTGTAATTCCACTGGCATCGTCGGCTCAGTCCAACCATCCGGAATCAAATGAAATTAATTTTAGAACTATCTAAGTCTATAGTGGTAATTTCCACCGCAACAATTTAGTTACAGTTTCCCGACGAAGTGGCCGGTCGAAATTGAAAACACGAATTCAAAATGCACGAGATACAACTTTGACCAGTTCCGAATTTCCCACCCCGAAATTTCTGCGAATTTGTAACTTTTACAGTAGGCGTAACTTTCGACGGTGTATATTCTACATGCCGCGGAATTTACTTTGTAATTTAAATCTCGCGCCGGTAATGTAAACACCGGGAATTTCATACAGCCGATTCCGATCTGTTTATAGATGTACAGATATTTGCATAAAAGTCCGCAGTCAATTTATCAAATTCTATGAAACGGGGAATTCGCATTTCCACCGTTGCGAACATCAAGCCCAGAATTCCCGAACACTAAATCTCCCCTCGGTTACTACCCTGAAAATCCGAATAAAATACACCTTCCGCCGTGATCGATAAACTGCGGATCTTCGTGCGCCCGCAGCATTCAACAATTTTCCAAAAAAAAAAGAAGAAAAAAGGGAACGATACTCCGAGCCGGGGCAGAATTTAATAAAAGCTTAGGTTACATTGTAATCTATTCTGGCTATCAACACAAACAACGGAATTCCATTTCATTCCGAATAGGTAGAACGAGCCGAGCTTGTTATCAAATTACAGTACACAGTGCTTCCATCAATAAATTTCTATCTTTAATAAGCCACCGAATATTTTGATAAAAATCTACAAGCTAGTACAAAAATGCAGTCACCATCCGCACTTTTTTTCATTCGGATATCTTTCATAGTCATCGAGATCATTATGTGCGAAGTTGGGGGTTGTTTTACACTTCTCTACGAAACAAGCCACCAAGATACTCCTAAACAAATTATTTCTCTACTATTAATAAGCGACCTAAAATCTTGAAAAAAATCCACGATGTAAAGAAAAAATACAGCTACAATCTCCATTTTATTTCATTCAAATATCTGGTAGAGTCATCGGGAAAGTGGTGTACAAAGTTAACAGTTGCTTTTCATGACTCCATGAAACAAGTCAAGCGGCGTCTCTAAAGTCGCCCACCACAAAGAAACGGCCTAAAATTTTTCGAAAATTCAACAAGGCAAATCAAAGCTGCATATACCTTCTGGGTGCGTTGTAGAGAAGTATGCGCTCTAGTAGAAATTTCTTAAACGACTAAGACGGATGCAAATAATATATCAGAACGTTAACTCTTTGCACTCGAAACTATTTTAACTCCAAAACGAAACGTTTCTTCCCACCTAGAATGTTGCCCTTCTATATATTTTGTTTGGGGCACTTTACTCGTACTACACCGAAATGTTTAGTAATTATTAAATACAAACAAATTTAACGTAAAAAATATTTTGAATAATGATACAGCAATTTTTAGTGGTGCCTTACAGGCACCATTCTAGCGCTAATGGTTAATAAATGAAATACGAGTCCAGAGATTAGGCATCATTGGGAGCCGCGACAAAGCGGTTCGGTCGCTGATTAGCAGCTGAAAAGCATCGCGTTTGTAACTTTTACGAGCGGCAGGCAGCCGGAATATCCGCGGAACGATGCTCGCCGGTCGTTCCGAAGTGTTTCACGCTCGAAATAATTCACCGTGCAGTGTAAGGTCGAACGAATTCTTGTTGTGGAGGGCATTAAGGATATCGTAGAGGCCTTTGAGCGAACGATGGCTCGTTTATGGGCCCTCGCTCGCACACAGTCGCACGGGGACAGCACAGGTGCTCACGGACACACGTGGATTCTTCAGCCGGTCCTGGCTATCGTATAACGATTCCGCGGCACTCGTAAACCGGCGAATGGAAGCGAATGTTCCTCGACCTGGTAATTCAGCCGCGAAACTGGCATAACGATGATCCTATCTGCTCGCGAACTGACCATCCCCGAAATTTCCTGCTACGTTCCAGCCCGCCATCGATAACGCCTGGAACTCGCGAAAATTCGCCGCGCGACATTCAAAGAAACCTCTCGTATGTACAGTAGCGGTCATAAATTTAAGACGATGATACGCGATTTCGATTATACGCGTAATATACAAGTACTGTCTTTCTATTCTGTTTAATATTTCAAAGTAAGACAGGTATATGTTTCATCTCCTTCATCTCAATGTTGTGATCGTCAAATGTAAACAATGTAGAAGTTTCAGTCGTTTGGGTCCTCTGAACGTTTGTGCGCAGCGGACATTAGTTCAAGACGATCTGTCTAGCAAGCAACATCTACTACGTTCTTTCTATAATTTGCTATATAAATTTTGAAATCGGAGTCTGGCATACTTTTCGTTGATTGAAGTTTATATACAGGGGAGAAAAGTATGGGTAAATCTCGGAGTTTGCTACCAAACGAAAGAGAGCAAATTGGAAGACTACGAAAAGAAGAAATGACATTTTCCAAAATAGCAAGTCTTGTAAATAAATCAGAAACGGCTTGTAAGCAAGTGTGGTACACATTTTTAATGACTGGTCAATATTCTGATCGATCAGGAAGCGAAAGACCTCGGAAAACAACTGCGAAACTGGATCGTCGGATTCACCGCTTATGCGAAAAGGACCGCTTTCGTTCTGCAAGTGATATTGCAGTTGTAATAAACACGAACAGTGACACAAACATTAGTGCTAGAACTGTTAGAAGACGTTTGAAAAATTTCCATTTAAGAGGACGAAGACCCCGGAAGAAACCAATGCTCAGTTCCAAAAATCGGATAACGCGATTTGCGTTTGCTAAAGCTCACGAACATTGGACGAGTCAAGATTGGCAAAAAATACTATTTTCAGACGAATCAAAATTTAATCGTGTTGCTTCTGATGGGTTACATTATGTAAGACGCCGAATTGGTGAAGATTTGAAACCACAATGCGTTTTACCCACAATTAAACACGGGGGTGGTAGCGTCATGGTGTGGGCGTGTTTCTCTCGCAACTGCCTTGGACCAATACGTCGTATACATGGAATTATGGACCGTTTTCAGTATATAGACGTGTTGAAGAATACCATGTTACCATATGCACATAATAATATGATTCATAGTTTCATATTCCAACAGGATAATGATCCAAAACACACAGCCCGAACTAGGAAAAATTTTTTTCGTGAAGAAAATATTAACGTACTACCGTGGCCTTCGCAGTCACCTGACTTAAATCTGGTTGAAAACTTATGGAGTATAGTAAAGAAAAGTGTGGCAAATTATAAACTAAAAAATAAACTTTACTCTATAATACAAACGGCTTGGAATAACATTCCTGTTGAATATGTCAAAAATTAGTAGATTCGATGTCGAAAATATGCGCCGAGGTGATAAAAAATAATGGATTTTGGACAAATTATTAAAATAAAACAAATATTTCACACATTTTTCGAATAAAATGTTTCTTTTATACGTAGACTTAAACTTTTGACCATGAAAATATAATGTAGATTTGTTTTTCTTTTGCATATTATTACAACAAATTTTTGTTGTCAATATGTAAACAAACTATTCATCTGTTACTACCAAAATGAAACCACTGTATTTATGTTTTTCATGTCAATTGAATTATTACTTCCTTCTTTTCTTTTCGTCTTAAACTTTTGTCCGCTACTGTACTTGTCAAGAGGCAATAGAACAAGAAGTGGCCACTATAACAGGATAGAAACATTGACAAAACAACATACACCCATAATTTTAACATTTTTTGGTTCGCATTCTTCTCTCTTTTTTATTTTAAAACTTGCTCTTATATAATTAAATTACATTCCCATATGTAGCTCTTCTAGCGTACGTAGAATAGCCGAGAAATATTGCAATTGAATATAAGTAATTATTGGTGCAAAAACTCATGTGTTTAGTTATGTGCCGAAGACATTAAAAAATTATGATAACCGCCGGTGAATAATGTGTTAATTTTTTATTATATCCCGGCGTTTTCCGGCGTTCCGCAAACTTGCACGTGCCATAAATGCATAAAGATATGCTGCAGGCTAGTTATAAAAATTCGGAGTAGACTCGGCTGAAGCGATAATAAAATTGTGACTGCTTTTTATGCTCTTTCATAGCAACTTTGATGTCCTAAAAACATTTTAAGAGGTCTCGTAAGATTTTTATCTTCTTCGGGGTGTGATAAAATTCGTAATTTTGGTCCACACGTTTTTTCCATGCTAATATTTATGCGTTACTAAACGTGAACATCTATGACCGCGGTTCATTTCGAAATTGGACGAAATCACTCATTTTATCGTACTCTATTTGTGCTCGTTTCATACTTTGAGTGCCTAGTCATTGGTTTAAAAAATCCCCGAAAATTATTTATTTATTTATCGAATGAAAGACAAATTGAAATATATTACGATTCATGACGCTGGCGATACTATTCAAAACTTCTTGCATGCTTGGTGCACTCGATAAATTAATATTCATTTACAAATCTGGATAATTGGTAACGAAGTCGCAGACAAAGCCGCAAAAGAAGCGTGTAATCTTCCAATCTGGGACCATAACTGTAAAACCAGCCTTCTTGGCGCAAAAGTCTATGTTAAGAAAACGACCATTTTTTGGAATCCAAATTGGACTAACGGCACCCAAACCAAACTACATAAAATAAAAATCAATGTCTACGAAACCCTAAGCGATTCACAACTTTCTAGGAAAGATCAGGTCGCAGCTATCCGCATCCGAACAGGACACTCAAGATATACCTACGAATTCCTGATAACTAAACAAAACTCACCGGAGTGTACAACATGCGCCATGTCCAACAGCATCTAACATATCCTACTCGAATGTCCTAAATTCTCTTCACAACGATCCAGATTTTCTAACGATAATGATCTCATGACAAGCGAGAAAAACATTGCAAACGTCCTCCTGTTTTGTAAATCTATCGATATATATGAACTGTTATACATTTTTTTTGCTGTACCCCACCACAATGTAAATATTAACCGTAACCTTCTCTTCTATGTTCGATTGTAAACCATGTGGTCGCTAATGACCTACAGTGAGTGTAAAAAGTATTCGTACACTTCTTGTAGGCTTAAAAAACCATGTATTTCTCTATGTAATTGCACACATGTTTATAAAACGAAACATAATTGTAATTTTTATATATTTTAACTACATATTGTCATATAAATATATTTGAAAAAGTTTAACGTTGACGAGAAAAATTGAAAAGTATGAGGAGTGTCTCTAAATTGGCGCGCAAAAAGTATTCGTACAGGTACTAGAATGCACTTGAAAGGCGTCCAATTGTTTATATTATGGTTTAGCGGGACCCGACAAATAATCAGACAGAGTCTTTGATGCACAGTCTAGTGGCAACCTTCTGCAAAACTAGTGAATTTTTGTAACATTCGGTAAAATGGGTCGTAAAGGTAAAGAAACAAGTGAGACCGAAAGAAAAATTATTATACAACTGCATAATCATTGCAAATCATTGCGAGAAATAGCAAAAACAATTAATAGTCCACATAGCACTATACAAGGAATTATAAATCGATATGATGAACGAAAAACCAATAAAAATAAAGCGAAATCTGGTCGACCTCGAAAACTTAGTTAACACGATGAACGTTTTATAGTGCATGAAATTAAAACAAATCCTAAAATTAGTGCCCCTAAGATTGCTGCTGAGCTTGCAAACAACGCTGGAGTAAGTGTATGTGCCAGCACTATTCGTAATTGTTTACAAAATAATGAATATCACGGCCGAGTTGTTCGCAAGAAGTATTTCATAAATGCCGCAAATAGAAAGAAGAGACTTGATTTCGTGAAAGATAATATTAATAAGCCTATCGAGTTTCGGCGAAGAGTCATATTTAGTGACGAAAGTAAATTTAATGTTTTTGGCTCTGATGGCAAGTGTACGGTCTGGAGGAAGAAAAATACAGAGCTACAAAAAGAAAATCTACGTTCCACAGTAAAACACGGCGGAGGTCCGATCATGATTTGGGGTTGTATGAGTGCTGCTGGAGTGGGGTTATTACACTTCATCGAGGGAATCATGGACCACAAAATATACCTAAACATATTAAAAACCCATATAGTATGTAGTGCAGAAAAAATGGGTCTAAAATACAACTTTATCTTCACTCAAGGCAATGTCCCCAAACATACAGCACGCAACACAAGAGAGTGGTTGCTGTATAACACACCACAATATTTGAAAACACCTCCGCAATCACCGGATATTAATCCGATCGAAAATTTATGGGATCTGCTTGATAAAAAAATCCGAACCCTGCATATTTCAAGTAAAGAACAATCAAAACTTGCTTTTCAAGAGGAATGGTGCAATATTACACACGAAATCACATCCAATTTAGTGGATTCAATGCCAAGAAGACTGGACGCAATTATACAGTCGAAAGGCTATCCAACGATATATTAATTTAATTTATTTTCGCAAATTATAACACGTTTATTGCTAAATTTGTTACGTGTTGAATACTTTTTGTGTGCTAATTTTGAGAGACTTCAGACTGTTTTTAATATATCTCGTTAACGTTAACTTTTCGTTAGTTTATTCATGTCACATTTTGTAGTTGAAACATATAATAATCGTAATTGTGTTTTTGTTTTATAAAAGAATGTACAACTACATAAAGAAATATATGGTTTTCTAGAACTATAAGAGGTGTACAAATACTTTTTACACTCACTCTAGCGGTTAATGCGACCACTTTAAAATAAACGATATATAAAAAAATATCTGGATAAATAATTGGGTCCCCAGAAATGGGAGATGTGCCATCCAAAGACTTCCATTCGTCACTGGTATTCACTTCTCGATGTGTAGAAACCCCAACAACGTACACACCAAGAACCCAGCGCTCGTGTAATCGTTGTTACCTCGTTCCGCGTTTTTACGAACCGTAACAGGTTCGTTGATCGTCAGCGGCGAGAGGGAAAGGACGCGTTTCGTTTCGCCGGTTATCTCCGGCACGCGGGAATTACTTTCACTTAATTAGTCAGCTGACGGGCATCTCCCGCGGTCGTTGGTAACGTGGTCCCCTGATCTTTGCATCATTGGGTCGTGGGGATCCTTGCGCAAACGTTCGTAGCTCGCGGCGGCGTTACCTGCTGCTTTCAGCTATCTCTCTCTCTCTCTCTCTCTCTCTCTCTCTCTCTCTCCCTTTTTCTTGCCACCATCTAGCCAGAGCAGGGGGATAGGACTGGCCTTGAACCAGAAACCACGAGCCGAGCCATCGATCATTGGCATCGCGCGTGCATCGCGCTCGTGTTGCTCTCTCTCGCCACGTGCTGGTCCAATTCCCGTCCACCGTCGACTTCTTCCACGTTTCCACCTCGATAAACTCGCTAACCGGCCACCAACACCTGACGAATCTCTTCGCCGATCGCCCACTATCTTTTTTGCTCTAAATCAAATTCGCTGGCAACAGTTTCCTCGCCTTTTTCATATTTTTATCCGGTAATCCGGGTCCGCGAGTCGCTTCATCGATGAGACTTCGTTTCGATCTGGGTTAGCCTAATCTACTTGAAATATTAACCGTGCAAATAAGTTCGGCGCCTTTTTCTTCAATTTTTCTTCAGATTTCACGTCGCACAAACTAGAAACGCGAATACAATTTAATCTTTACAAAATTATTTTACCTCGTAAAGCAACAAGATATACAAAATAAAACGCTCAGAATAATAAGACAGAAGAATCAATTAGCCTGGCAAGCGTGCGCGAGGTGCCTTCTGCAAATTGATGAAAAGCATACAACAATAAACAGATGGTGCTCATTTTAAAAACATGAACGTCATGACGTGAACGTCTGTTCGACTAAAAGGCAGCTGTCGTCGGGTTTAAACAATGGCTAAAATGTTGAAGAATTCCACGTTCTCCAGTCACCAGCTAGCGCAGTGTGCTTCCCACGGTTCATTCTCTCTCGAAAGCCATTGAAAACGCATCATCCATCATGATCCCCACGCGGTGTCACTCGTCGTGCTCGGTCTTGCTATGAACTTCCCAAGAACCATCCCAGTTCTGCCGAAAAAAGCTACTCCCCCGCGTTACTTATGAAAATGTCAATATACCATGGACGTTCTCCCATTCCGGGACACTCGGTCCTGTGAATCAGGGATCCATCATCTCCGATTTCATCCATCATCCCCCGCTGTAACGTTCCGAGACCGCGGGGGGTGGCGCTAAATGTGTTACAGTCTAATTTCTTCTCGTCGCCTGAACGAGATAGCATTCCTTCGCTGTCCGAATGTTTGACAAGGAAATGTTCGACTGACAGTGAGCTTTTTGCGGTAGAATCAACAAATCGTTGCTGCGGCAGATCGCTCGTTACGGTAGAACAATTTCGAGTACACTCTTCGAATCTTCATTAATTGTTGCTTCACATGTCGTTTCTTTAGAATTGACCGCTAAACATACCGAGCCTTAAGTGCAACCGACATTACACACTGCGGTGTTTATGCAAAATTAAAATTGTGCTCCGGTTTTTATAAAATGCTAAAGACTCCGCCAGGTTCGACGCGAAATCAAAATGTTTACTATAACTCGGGGAACAGTATTATTAAGGGTAATAAGTAATCAATTATTTGCAAAGAATTTGTTTTACCTTTAGTTCCGTACCGATTGTTGAAGAGGAATCACGTATTCTTTTACAGTTTTCTTTTACTGTGTTCAAAATATTCTAAAAAGTATAATTTTTTTACAACCCTGTAACAAAATGGTGGCATCCGTACCTTCCGAGGATCATATTCATCATTGCATACTTTTTCATTTTCAACAAGTGTCATCATTGCTTCAGAAGGTTTGCTGTTGGTAATTATGATCTCTCTGACAAGCCTCGAAGTGAACGACCAGTTGAATTTGATAGTGAAACTCTAAAATCTCTATGCAAAAATGATCGAGAAGCCTTGGGTCCACATGGTCAACTATACAAAGGCACCTATACGAAATGGGAAAGGCGTATAGGCAAGGAATATGTGTATCGCATCAATTATCTGGGATCAACAAGAATATTCGTCGATCAATTTGCACTTCATTGCTATCCAAATTTCGTAGAGGTCCATTTCTTAGCGGAATCGTTACCGGAGATAAAAAATAGATTCTTCATAATAACATAAAGCGTTCCAAGCAATGGCTCTCTGCAAATCAAATCGCAGTATCAACCCCTAAACCTAGCTTATCACTTAGAAAGGTGTTACTGTGCATTTGGTGAGACTGTCGTGACATAATTCACTTTGAGTTGTTGAAACCTGCAGAAACAGTTACTGCTGAGTTGTATTGTCAGCAAGTACAACTGCTGTATTCAGAACTGTTGAAAAAGAGGGCATCTTTAGTCCATAGAAAAGGTGCAATACTGCAAATTGACAATGCCCATGCTTATACAGCGAAACTCACTCAGGAAAAAATCAAAGAATTGCAGTGGGAAGTTTTACCGCACCTCCCGTACTCACCGGATATTGTTTCCTCTGACTATCGTCTTCTCAGATCTCTGGAGCATTATTTAAGAGATACAACATTAACTTCTGTAGAAGATGTAAGGAGGCACCTTGAGTCATATTTTGCTTCACGAACTCTGGATTTTTATAAGATGGGGATTGAAAATTTGAAAGATGGCAAACTGTCCTTAATAATGATGGAGGTTATATAATAAATTAAGAAATAAAAACTTGAATTTATTACAAAGTTTGTTTTAGATTTCAAAATAATTGATTACTTATGGGTCCCTTTAATATATGTATATCGAGGATCCAGGCAGAACGGTGCAAGTTCGCTTCCGATGGAGGACAGTGGAGCAACGCGGGGGTGGCAGGGCCAGGCAGAGGAAGACAGTGGCCGGGCATTATATTTAGCTCGAGCACGTGGCCGGGCACATCTCTGCCGCGAGGAAAAGCTTATGGCTGCGGGTGTGTGGGTACCTGTTGCCCCTGGGGACGCCCAGGCGCCTCCGCCCCCGCCTCCCACACCTCCCGTCGTCGTTCCCACCCCCGAAATCAGTAGGATCCCTCGAGCGACCGAGATCTGGTCCGTTGCCAAACCTAGTGGCCGGTTTCCGCGAGGTTCCGAGGCGAGAGAGAGGACCCTGGCGATTTTTATTCGAGAGTTATCGACCGCGCCAGGTGCACGAGCGAGACTCTTCAACCTCTCCGCGTCACCTTCGTCGAGGAAATTGGGAACAGGCTGGGGAAAGTGGTGAATACTTCGTTTGTTCCCATTGTTGCTTTGTTTCTATTTAACAGGACCCATTTTCTCCTTGATTTTCTTATCGAGTTCGATCTAGAGCTCATCTGGGATGCGTTTGGTGTACACATGGGATTTCTTCCTCCCTTTCACCCCTTCATGTCACCTTCAGCGAGAAAATTGGGAACATGTTAGGGAATGCGGTGGAAACATTGTTTCTTCCCATGTTATCCTCGTTTCCATTTAGAGAGACCGTTTGCTTCCTGTTTTTCTTGGAATCGATGTAGAACGTGTCAGGTGTGTACACGAGCTTCCTTCAACCCCTCCATGTCACCTCCAGCGAGAAAATTGTGAACAGGGGGACGAAAGCGTGACAATTCGATTTCGCGGAGCAGTACAAACTCGCGATCCATCAGCACTGATTAAATCCAACGATGAAAGCATCTCCTCCGCCCCAATCACCCTTAATTGTCTCCCAACTTCCGAACTTGTCTCACAGACGATGTCCCTCGAGTCTCGTCGGCATTCCTCCCCAAAAAACTTCTCGCTGGTCTAGTTTATTGGATTCCGCGTGTCTGTAGGGAAAATTGGGGGATGACGATGGAGGAAAGACGTCCCTCTTCAGAAAACCCCCTCTTCAGGGCGTTGCTGCGTCGATTTTCATAACCAAGCGACAAGGTGACTAGCTCACGTCCATCCGATGGAAATTTCGTCGCGGTTCTCGGACTGGGTAAAAACCGGCAAGCAAATTCATTCCACGATGCGTGAACAACTGTGACGCAATGAAAACTTCCCGATTAAGTTCAACCATTTTACAGAAATGGCGCCCAGTGCGGCAGGCGGCGACGGCGATTCCGTCACCTCGTCCGTGTTCATTTTTCACTGTGTAAATCATGCATGACGTGGTTTTGGCGATGGGGGACACAGAGAGAGGCACAGTGTGTGTGTGAGAGAGCGAGAGATTCTTCACGGTTCCCTCATCCAGTTCCCCGATCCATCATCGGTGATGGAGGGCATCGCCGCGAGAAGACAATGTCTCAATGACAACCGGCGCGGGCTCTTCAGCCCGCGGATATTTCGGTTGACTAGGGATTTCGCACGATTTAGAACGGCTGGCGACAGTCTGACGTATTCTTAACGGTTCCCCCGATTTATCTTACCATCCGGATGCTAATGCGTGTCCTGGGTTTTACATGTTGCAGTTATGCCGTTCCGTTCGCCTTTCCAACGGACGAGCTTCGGGGTCTTTGCGAGAGATCTGTCGATTATCCAGGTCGAGGATCTTGGAGGATCTAGGTCCGATTAGATCGATTTAACCTTACTCTGGTAGATTGATCCAATCTCCTTGGGATCTATTCATTTTTATTACTGGGAAATCTAGATCTGTGTAGGAACGAAGGTGATGACTTTCAAGGAATGATTCAAATTTATAAAATTATGAAACTTTGGGGATATGTAGGTATGTATTATGCGATTTTTTCTGCCCAAATTCATTTTTAGGAGGTGAAAAAAATCGTTGAAAATTCGGCTATATAAACAATTGGTATAGGTTTTACTTGTGCTTGTGTTTTCTTACATTTACATTTTGAGATGGTTGGTTAATGGTATTGTGCTCTTTACCTTCTTTTTTCTCGATAATGGCACCTCTTATGTAGTCCTCGTTGTTACGCTTTCAAGGTCGCAACGTAAGAGTCGCCAATTTTCCTAATGGATAGAATCAATTTTTCCGTAATCCCAGTTCGTTTGAAGTAGGTAGGTTGTTGAAACCTACCGAGGACCCTTGTTCTTCTGAAAGTGGAAAGTTAAGCGAGTACGGCTGGCAATATATAATAAGAATATCCCCATACAGGAACCGAGTAACGTTCAGTCATAAAGAAGAAATTTAATAAACCACGACCGTTGCCGTAATTATGGTCTCAGTGTACCGTGTATCCTTAGAACGGATGCTGCGGAAAGACCCCCGTCGCTCGTCAGAACATGAAAGCTACTTCGTGGATCGGCGACCAAATATTACTCAGTGAAAGGGTCGGGACGCCGAAATATCCGCAATCCTGGCCCCGTAATCCTATCATCCTTGCGTGTCTCCTTGAATATCCTGGAGTCTCTATTTCTTCCACAATCTCTCTCTTTCACCCACTCTCTCCTTTATTTGCTCCTTCTGTCTCTAGTTTTCTTCTATTCATTCTCGTATAACTCACTCCGTTCTCTGTGCTCCCCCAAAAGTTGATCAGCATTCCCACTTCGACAAATTTAAATGTAAAAGTTTTCAAGAAAAATCTTTTTTCTTATAGGAAATCTAGGACCTCGATGTTTTAAATTAGTTAATACATAATTATGATTTCAAAATATTCTAGCTGGTATCAGGACGAATTCAACGACCTACTGTACTATGAAAGAACGCTAAAATGATAAATAACCTCGAAATAACGCTAAAATAATTTTAGCCACAAAAAACGTGTTTCCAGTCCATTGTGCACCTAGGGGCCGGGTTCTGTCCGCGGAAACTTGAAGAGAGGCGGCCGTATAGGAAAGAGGCCGACGCTAGGAGGACGGTTATGCGAATAACTCGGTGTCTGGCACGGACATACTCGAAGCCGTTGCGATTCTCTCTCTTCCTCTCTCGCTCCGCTGTCCGGCTCTAACATGCCACGGCCAATTTCTGTTCCGCCGCATTTGTCTCGCTTGCCAATTGCAAATGCCCTCCCGCGAACAGGACACACGACCGGCCCCGGCCACGCATGAAAACGGGGAAACACGTGGAAAAGGGGGCCGAGAGAGAGAGAGAGAGAGAGAGAGAGAGAGAGAGAGAGAGAGAGAAACGAATTCCGGATAATTCGGAACGGTCAACGATCGCGGTGCCGCGCCGATACCCCGAAGAACCGCGTGGAACAGCTGTCGCACGATTTCTCGGAACCACGTCGTTCTGACGGTCCAGACGTATATCCGCGCTCTTCGGATGACTCGAATTCGTGAGGCTCCGGAGTTCCGCAAAACCAACATATTTTTTGTTCATTTATAACCGTAATTCAACCGGGTTCACCGCGAGTGATTAACTGGAGCGACGATAGAAAGCTGACATATCTGGGCGCTTCTGCGAACGTTCCTGCGATTTCTGCTTCTGTTCTTCGAGAGGTTTCATGACTCTCTTGCATTCCCAGATCGGTTGAAAATATACTGCACCCTTCGGGCTGTTGGAGATCCGTTGGAGATCCTTGAGGATCTCCTGTATTCGCGGAATTTCTTAAGAATACCACCCTTAAAGCCCTTTGTATTCTTAGAATACCCTTGGAATATTTTAAGCCCTTTGCATTTCTGAAACTTTTGGGAATAATGGGGTATTTTGGTCCTTCTCGAATTCTTGAAACTCTTGGAACATTCCTCCCTTTTCCTAGAACCCTTAGATATAATTCTTGATCCTTTCGCATTCCCGGGCAGTCCTCGGGGAATACTGACTCTTTATATATACATTTCCAACGAAATATTAATTTTTCCTTGGTATTCGTGATAGACCCTCGGAAAATTGCCATGGGAAATTGATTTCGGAGTCATCGGGATTCTAACCCTGGGCCCTCCGGTTGACAGTCGAGCACTCCCCCAATTGCGCTAATGAGATCGTCGTGAAACACGCACCATATTTTGTGTATATCTCCATCAAAATTGCATTACATCCTCCTACATCAGACAACCTTTCTTCCTTCGTTCAACACTATCATCATACACTATTCAAACTAACATAACAATTGAGCAAACACAGTTCAATAAATATTTTGTCGCATCAAGAACCAGAGCAATAATACCTTCGTTCACTCGACTATTTTCCGTCAAACATCCGACATTTAGCTTACAGATCCAAGGCAGTGACAAACAACTTTAATAGACCTTCTTCTCCTCGCACGCTTTCCATTCACTGTTTTCATTCGATTCTCGGGGAAGACCATCGAAACAGGAATAGCACAAAGTAGAGCGCACATTCTCATTTCGATGAATATTGTTCAAGGAACGTTCTCCCCGAATTTCGCGGCGTCAGTCCCGATATTTCTGCGAGGCAAAAAACGAAAAACGGAAAAGGTAGACAGCCGCCGAAAAGGCACGGCGACGGATCGTGATGAGCATTCGCAGTCTCCTCTCCCAATCTCTCTCTCTCTCTCTCTCTCTCTCTCTCTCTCTCTCTCTCTCTATCTATCTAT
>CM052134.1:3997589-4152270 GCA_028454255.1 Halictus ligatus
CTCTCTCTCTATATATATATATATATATATATATATATATATATATCTATCTATTTCCCTCTCTCTCTCTCCCTCTCTCTATCTATCTCTATCTCTATCTCTCACTATTACTTCTCGATTTCTCGTCGCGGGTCTCTTCCGACGGAGGAAGCGTCTCTCGCCGAG
The DNA here is from genome assembly GCA_028454255.1 of Halictus ligatus. Lineage (NCBI taxonomy): Eukaryota > Metazoa > Arthropoda > Insecta > Hymenoptera > Halictidae > Halictus > Halictus ligatus. Next base: position 3,997,755 of record CM052134.1, read on the forward strand.
TGTCTCTGAAATATCTTGAAAGGGTTGATCATTTCACCATGATTCGCGAAATATCGTCGAATAGACGGCATTGGCCCGATATTCTATCGAGCAGGGCTCGCCAAGTTTACGGACGGAAATTGCCGGGCTCGAGATACCAATCCGAAGATTAATGCTTGTCTAACTCCCATACGGTCTTCAGAAACAGTCGCATAAAAGATCCCAGTATAATAAGCAGATTGCGAATTTTATGCATTTATGACGAATCGGCTACACCAAATGCAAAACATTTCAAAATTTTCAGAGTACTGTCGTATTGTTTTCGACACAATAACATTATTTACTCCTCGTTTGATCGATCGTTTTACAGTGTGTGAAATTAACGAATGTGTGATTCATCCAGCGCACAGTTTGATCCGAAAAACCGGATAAAAGTCAATTTCAAAAATTTAACGTAAACTGTAATTTCTTTATTGTTCGAAGTTGTTGAATGTGTGGAGAACAATGTACTAACTTCTTTTTATTCATTTGTAAGTTTATGAATCTCTAAATTGCCTTTCTCTCTCTCTCTCTCTCCAATCATGCTATAACATATCGTACATTTATGAGTGATTTTTACATGCTTTAAAAAAGCTGTGTAATTTTTTGCATTGTGGATATCTTTTAGGTAAGTGTAGACTACACTTTCAGACTGTTTTTATTTTTTTATTATACTTATTTATACAGTTATTAATATTTGTATATGATCAATAATTCAGAAATTATTTTTACAATTATAAAACTTCATTAAGGATTTTATGATGGTTCTGAGTGAGTCTCGATGGTCTTTCTGATCTCATTATATTCGGTAGAGATTTGTGATTCCAAGCTAATAAAGTTTGGTTCCGGATTTGTCCGGATTGACGTTTTAAAGCTAATTTAGTATTAGCATTTAGAAGTGTTTTACGTACACCTATACGCCGTAATTAATAATTACGGTAATAATTTTAAAATATTCTTAAAATACAAATCTACTCATTAAAACATTTCATGTTTACAACATCTACATATTTTGTATTAAAATAATAATTTACATAATTTTAACATAATTTACGTGTAAACATACTTTTTCGGTACACGTACTCTACAATCGCCACGATTTTTCAAGAGTTTCCTATAATCTCAGGAAAAAAAGGTTCGAACAAAAGATTAACAGTATTCAGATGTCTACTAATTTCAATACATAAAATTTCGGAAACATTTTTTTTTTTATAAAAAGTGAGGATCAATTTAGCTTTTTTACTGTTAAGATATATTTTTGATTTCATAATGTTATAGCTGATGTTAAGACGAATTCAACGACTTACTATATTATGGCATTGAGCCTATATATAACGCTTAAATAATTTTTTCCGGCTTTTCGAGCCGAATACCCCACTGTGCAGTGGAACGTACGAGAATTAACCAACTTGTCAAACGAGTCGTTGAACATTGTTTCTTTTGCACAAGACGGTTCTAAAAATTGCGAATTCTGATAGAAACAGTGATCCGCAGCTCGATTGCATCGTTGATCGCTCCGCTCACCGGAGCGGCGGTTCCGCAGAAAGTAAATGCGATAAATCGCTAACTAGGCAACTTGGGGAAATAAAAGTCCCTCTATTCACGGCGAAACGTTGGGGAACTTCGATGCAAGCCGCGTATCGAGCCGGCCCCAGCCCAACCCTGTTATTCGCGTGGTCCATTACCGAGGAACGACTTCGTGAAGTAAAATACCGATAATAGTAAACCATAGAGGGCGGCACTTAATGGAGAATTTTAAAATCCCCGACGAATAAGGGAAAAGATTGGCTGAAATCGTTCTTGAACTACCTTATTGTTAAGTTCCCGATGCATTTTGATGGCGAGGGTGGGGTAGAGCAGAATGAGCTAACAATTTTCCGTCGACCGGGCTATTTAGAGCAGAGGGAAGTCGGCCGTAAGAAATCAGATTTTTTACCGCGAAAATTCGTCGTTGTCGCCGTCGAGGCTGTCATTATGTGTCGTTGCGGGATTTCGCAGATCTCTTCTGACCTCTCTCTTTCTCTCTCTCTCTCTCTCTCTCTCTCTCTCTCTCTCTCTTCGCGAACCATGAAAAATGGCCGATGCGGTCGGGGCACAGCGCAAACCCCGAAATATGTGCTTATGTCTCTGCGGCGCGGATGAAGGAGGCTAAAGCTTATGCGTTCCTGTCGTTGTCCCCTTTACCGCACTGCAGAACGCCGAATTCCAGACAGCGCAGAATGCCGCACATGCTACCTACGAATCCTCGGAAGCTGCGGCAACTTCCGCTTCTGCACCCGGATCCACCGGAAACGGAATATCGTCGCAGCTTCTTCGAGTTTTGCTACTGGCGAGCAACTTTTCATCACTAGATTATGGCATCGATCATTAGATTATTTCTTGGTGTTCGAATGGAGTTTCTTGGTCGTTGTGCCTCGAGAGGGATGCTCAATGACTCGGTTATTCGATCTTGCGAAGCAGACGACGTTCGTTTGTCCGAGTATAGAATGCGCGAAAGTTCGAACTTTTACTCACCTTTGTTGAGGATCGATTTTTGCAAAATCTAGGAAAGCATTTTTAATGTAGTTTCATAAGTAGTAGACTGCGGATTTTATGCATTTACTTATGACAAAAATGAGTAGATGAAACGTGAAAAGGTAGAGGAATAAAAAGGATTTAAGAGTATTAGTATATTATCATCAACAAATGAAAACATGTTTTATTTGATTCCAGTAGCCTGTAATGGACGCAGAACATTTTTATTTTGCTTAAAGAACCGCAGTTCAATAATTAGGTATCTTCATTGTAATCTCTAGTAGGTCTAATGATAATTAGAACTTGCAGTTTGTGTCATTTCCTATGAGCTGATGATTTTCCTCGCTTCCCGTCGAGACTCTGGCAAAAGAAATCAAACGAAACTTTTCCCCTAAATATGCAAAAGAAAAACGTACCGAGGTACTTCGTACAAAGGGCAGACTCTTGAATTTTCTCCTCCCGAGGAACTAACAGGTCCTTTGAAGTGCGAACGTCAATGTCGACATCGTTTTTGAAGTATAGTAAAAGGGGCTTAGGAAACAAGCCATCTTTCTGTTTTGAAGTTTCTTTGGTCGAGAAAGGAAATATATGGCCGGCAGAGATAATTCCGAAACGGGGACATAGAAAGGGAAACATCCGCGGCAATCGAAAGGAGGTATCGTTCGATAATATTTACCTTCGTGATTTAGAGTAGGTCGTGTTCCACATGCGCGGTGCATCTGATTTAAAGACTCGTTGTTATTTTTAACGGCGAGTCCGTTCCATTTCCTTTCGTTTTCGTTCGCGTTCATGCCATCGGGGATGAACAATCGGTCTCGGTTCTCCCGGTGTCCCTTGCCGGCTTCGAGTTTAATTAAAAACGTTAACGACCCCGCGCCGCAATCCGTTCCTTCCGATCCAGTTAATTGGCACAGGGAAATAAATTAATACGAAATTCTGCGTTCGTTTTCGATGCCTCGGAAGTAACGGAACGAATCACCTTAAAATCCTTGCTGCTCGTTGAACTGTACAACTTAAAAATTGACTTCTGTTCGGTCTGTTCGCTCTGGTGCCACGGAAAAAGTCAATTGTTCATCTTTATTTCCTGGTCAGATCAAAGTCGTTGAGATTAGAATCGGTGGACAACGCAGCTGTCAGATTATCAAAGAGGACACGTAGTTAATAAGTAGACAGCGGATCTTCACGCAAAATAAAAAATGTTTGCCTGGATTGCAATGAACTCGAGTGAAATAGCAATATATTGTTTATCTTGTATTATTGAATAAGTTGTTTTGCCTTTATGTGACTTGTATGGGCACTGACTTGTTAGTGTTAAATACGTTCAAAATAACATGACAGTATTTTTAACTCCTAATGTTATTACTGTTTTAACTCGTTCGTCGCCGCGCCACCCATATGTGGGTGACGGAATTACTTGTGCAGGTTTTAAAATCAATTTTTACGTTGATATATTCGTTGTACTAAACTTGATTAGGATCTGTTACATGCAAGAAAGTTGGAGGATTACTCAGTATCATACATTTAATTTTTTGCAAATTTTATTTCATTAAATCACTTACTCTGATTTTATGGAATTTTTGGGGTTTCTAGTTGGGCGTTCAAAGTGTTAAATTGCACCTACTCGTTCCAGCCATCAATGCATAAAATCCGCTGTCCATTAAGGGGCGTTGAGAATCGTGTCGATTGTAGAAAATATTTTTAGACTGTTGAATACGGATAATGGAGCAAGTTTCCCGTAGCCGACGATCGCATAATCGCAAAGTGACTCGGCGAACGAGGAAGAAGAGCGTGCACGAACGGATGAGGTAGGTCATGATCCCCGAGCATCTGGCTGCAGCATGGCTGCGTTATTTTTACGTGCAAACTTTTACTCGCGCGATGTATACCTAAGCGTAACCGAGGCCCCGAGCAAAACGACCGAGACGACACATCAAAGAAATCGTCGGCACAGAATTCATTCATCTTCCTTGTACTCGTAAATTTTCTTGATCGCGAGAGATCGTGGGACCCGTCGTGATCGTCTCGCGGACTCGATGGAAATGTCGCGATCCCACCGACTCCAAGAAAACGATCGAATTAATGTCTCCGGAAGATACTTAGCGTTGAATGGTGGGTCCAAGAACCGGGTAAATCTTCAAAGCACCGGTAGAGTCCATTAAGAGGTCCATTAAAGGACCTATCGTTTAAACTTCATTCAAGATTTTTACTCGATCCTCTGGGTCTACGAAAAGCCTTTAAAGCACTCGAAACCTCTGAAAATCTTCCTCAGGTTAATCCTCGTTCTTGTGAATCTTCTAAAATCCCTCAAAGGACTTCCCTCGTTTTATGTAGTCCTGAAGGATCTTTAATTTAACCATTGATTTCCTGAGAACTCTCTAAGATATTCTATCAGTCTAATCGAGAATCCGAGAGTGTCTTCAGATCCTGTAAGGATCCTCAGAACCCCTGAGAGTCTATCAAGATCTATTAAGGATTCTCAAAGGTCCTGAGAATCTTTATGATCTTTTTCAAGATTTCGGAAGTCTTTGAAAGTCTACCACAGTCCATTCAGGATCCCCAGAATCGCTGAGAGCCCTGAGAGATCCTTTGGAAGATTTTCAGTTTATTAAAAATCCCCGGTGTCCCTGAGAGTCTTACAAAATTCTTTGGGAGATTTCCAGAGTTGTTGAGAGTCCATCGACAGTCCTTGAGAGTCCTTAAAGGTTTTTTGGAACATTGAAAGAAGATTTGGAAGTCCATTACAGATCCTTAGAGTCCATGGGAGTACTATAGATTCTTCTAGAAGATTTCTGGAATCCTTAAATGTCCATCAATGCCCTCTGCATATCCTTAAACCTCCTGAGAGTTCCGCAATGCCTTTAGAAAAATTCATAGACACCCCAGGTCAGTGTTCATGAAAGATCCTTGAAGTTTGTTAAACTATTTCGAAGGGGTCTGGCCACTTCTCAGAGTCTTCGGGTTTTCAAGAGAAAACCCGAAAGTTTGCTATAGTTTCGCGAAAGCTTTGTTTAGAAAATGATTAACTAGCCCGTGGCCAACAACAGCCCTGCTTAACTTTCTTAACAGCTGTTAGACATATTTGCCCGTCAGCCCAGCTCATGTCCTCCCGCGATTGTATATTTAGCACAATTACAGGGGAAAGATATAAATGATTCGCCGGGTGATTTATAATCAGTCTCACCTAATCACGTATTTGGACGTTCGCGATACCCACCAATAATTCAGCGTCGCCTGATGGATGATCCACCGTGCCCCGACGTTTTTGGCATTTTACCCTAATTGCCGTTCGCGTTCTCGTTCCCCCGTGCTAGGCCGGCCGGGCTTTCAACCACGCGATTTTAAGATCAGAACGAACTTTCGCGTCGACGTCCGCAATACCACTCATCGTTCATTGAAAACAGTTGCACTGTCAGCCGGTGATAGGCCTGCCTCGAAAATATACTCCACTTTCCCATCGCTCGCCGATCGTCTGCAAAGTTGGCATCCATTTTGTGTTCTCATTTTCCACCCTCCCCCAAAAAATTAAAAAGGTTTGATAGACGCCTTTGCAAATATATCGATGCAAACCTACTGGTCGAATGGCAAAAAAATTAGTTTGCAAAGGGTGTCCACTTAATTTTCCCCGGACTGTACTTCTGCAAATATAACTGAATTAATGTTGAAACAAGTTCTAAAGTAAAAGAGAGCAAATATTTCGGGCCGCAAAGGGTTAAAATTACCAAACTTAATTTTAGTCTCTAAAAGGCAGTACTTACTTGATAGTCGACTCGATGAATTTCCCCGGTTTACAGGAATTCGAGCCAGAAGTGAACTTGTGCAGCCTGCTTGCAGGGAGTCTCGGTGAAATTGAAACCAGTTTCAATTGCAGAGATGTTTCCGTGAAAGCGAACACTTAATCCCGACACTTTTTCTCGGCGAATTACAGTGGCGAACTTCCCTCCGCCGTTGTTTGCTGCTGGCATTCTTTTGAATAATGCCCGGCACGCCCTTCGTATGCATAGAAACAAGGTTTAAGGTTTGAACGTGGCGTTAGGGCTCGTTGAGTCTGCTTAATTTTGCATCGCAATTAGGTCTCGTGCAAACACGAAAAATTGTTTCCTTAATGAATCTCGCGTTTACATTCCCGTAGCCCGTTTTGCCAGGCCATTAATCATGCATTAAAATTCGAACGGCAAACATCGGAAAATAATAATGATAACACACATTCGGCCATTTCTCATGCAACGTTGGACGGATGGGTCATCGATACACACATATTCCTCGCTCGAGTTTCTTCGGGCGTACTCATTATTATCGGCTCATTAACCACACAGTGTCCACAGAAATGGGCCGTTTCATTTTTAATTTTTATTCGGACAATTTGCATTATTCAACTCCATTTGCCGACCGTGTGATTGCGACAGGAGATTCCAGGAGTGTAGTTAATAATTATCCCAACGTTATTTTCGCTAACGAAAGTCTTTGTGAAAGACGATACCAAAAACGGACGAATCTTTGTTCAACTTGAACGTCTTCTTTTGATATTGATAAAATAGTTGAAAATATCGGTTAACATTAAAAAAAAAATAGCAGTTTAATGAAAGTAGAGAAATATTGAAAAACTGTGTCGCATTGTTCTAATGACGTTTGTCTGGCAAAATATTTCAAAACACCGTCCAAAAATTAGTTGTCCCGAAAATTGCGATAAAACGTCGTTTAGTAGGAACAGGAAAAAAATTAATGACAGTAATCGAGGGTTGCCAGACGAACCAAGAGCAGCCAAAAAACGTCACTATATTTGTCCTAGCGTGGATATTGATTGATCGTCCTGTATCCGGTCCAGTCGCCGTGCTTTTTCGTTTTAATCCATCAGCTGGCATCCCGAGCCCACTTTTATCGGCCTCGGGAAGTCGATCCTCTGTCAACGTTGCAGTTGCACAACGGGAAGTTTCGCGATCCATTACCGATCGCGATCTACCCCTCATCTTTCACTTTCGCGCGAACTTTGAAATTCGGGAATCGTCTACCAACAAAAAACCACCTTTCGAACATTCCGATAAATCCTTTCAAAACCAGAGAAAAAGTCCCTTCAAATGACCCCAAGAATCACCTCTTTCAAGGAAATACAACACTTTTGGGACAAACTCTACACAATTTTTACATTAATATTCGTAATTTTATACGATTTTTAAAGGACGAAAAATATTTGTGTTTCGCTTCTATTTCTTACAATCCATGAAGAAAATGTTTATTTTCATTACAGATCTGCAGTCTAGTAGTGCGGATCGATTACGCGACGCCTATTACGTTTACGCAACACAAATTTCAAACGAGCGCGCGCGCTTTCGCCGCGTTATAGTTGCAGGAAAAGAAAGTTAAGAAAGTACGTAGATCCTATCGAAATTTCAGAATAGTAATCCATATTCCGCTGTTGGCTGGTTTTATGTGGTGCAAGATTTAAGCGGATCTTTATATTTTTGGTGGAAGTAGTAGGATAACGGAAGAAATTAATCTTCCAAGTGCACCGCAGACCAAAATAACGAGTCCACATTATTTTCACCTCGTTCATGTAAAAAGACAGGAGAACACAAAATGTCACAATATTTCCACGAAGAACAAACGATCGGTCTTTTGAAGAAAATCGCTGTTTGTACGAATAACAGCAAGCACGATCTATTACTTTGGATCATAAATAATTTCTGTTTCTGGGAACAACCGCTAACGATGCATTTATCATCCTAATGACTCGAGCGACCGAATAAACGACAGACAAGTCGCACTGGATAATGGCGAATATACATATAATGCATAATTGATTAAGATATAATTGTCGTTCACCCCATCGAAGACTAAACTATGGCACACCGACTCTATTAAACACTTACGAACAGAAATGTTTTGAAACACACTAAACAACGTATTCAATCCTTCAGCCCCGAGAAATAATAAAATATATTTTGCAAGAAAGTCTAATGGGACAGAACATATCAACTTAAATGCGCATATCAAATTTGACTATTTGAGGATTTTTTAAAATGCTAAGGATCTTTTCCGCAGAGAAAAATTAATTAATGGAGAACAATGAACAATAAGTACCAGTCTCTACGTACACAATTAACACGTGGAACGCCATGATGGTCACTCGGTAATGGCATTGAACATCCATTTATTAGTGTAGAAATTAGCTAGATTATAATGCAAGGTGAGGACTTCATTATCCTCTAACAGTTGTCTTTAGTAACACTGATCGCTTCTACGAACGATATAAGTGATATTTGCGCACACAAAATTCCTGCGGCGTTCAACCCGTTAAATTACACGTTTGTAGCTTCAGGAATTAGACGTCGAATCCTAACGTGATCAATATATCGATAATTCATTCAGAAATAGCTTTAACCCTTTGCACTCGAGTGGTGACTCTGAAGCACCACTAGAAATGGTTGTGGAGTTATTTCAAAGAAATTACAAAAAATATTACAACGTATTTGTTACATTACAAAATTTGTATTTAACAGATTACTAAACATTTAAATATCATATGTGGAAATCGGATCAGTTTCGTATGAATAAAATGAAAATATTCTAAGACGGGAAAAAATTTAGTTTTAGAATGAAAATAACGCCTAGTGCAAAGGGTCAAACCTGCAGATGTTGTCGAACTTCGTTGAAGAATTTTGGTTCAGAACTTTCAGGTTGTGTCGACGACACCTGGACGATGTAAATTTTGTGCTGGTGCAAATGGGTTACGGTATATTTGTTGCGTAGGTTGGCGCAATAAAACTCTTATTTCCCGTTAATGAGGGACCAAGGAACAATGGAGGGCGCGGATTGACCAAGGCGATCCGTGGATATTCGGAGGCAAGACGATTCCGTGGAGCCACCTGTCGACGATTTCTCATTCGGTGGGCATAGCTGAACGGATAATTTATCGCTGGTGCCTCGAGAGAGGAGGCCCGGCCATAATGGACGCTGTCTCTGATCCGCGATCGCGACTCGGTGATTGGCGGACGATAAATGCACAACCAGGAATCTCTCTCTTCTGCGATACACATGAAGTCGGACGGCGACGTTTCACTTCCACGTACCGTTTCGTCCGTCTTACGTAACGGACACCATTATCGTCTTACTCTCCTTGCTTCTCTTCGGCATTGCTGGATGCACCGTGTCTTTTATGTAGTTCACTCTCGACGTGCAACCCCGTTCACGATTGTTCGGCTGTGAACCTTCATTAGAAACGATTTACGAGACGCCGCGACTTTATTTGTCTTTGGCGATGCTCATCGGAGGACGCTGAAGATTCTTCTCGGAGATTAATCACTGACTTCATGGGCTTATTTATTGCTTAATGTTTCGATACCTCCTGCGTTCTGGTAGTGTGCGAGGGTTGATTTTACTTTCACATCATTTTGTCGAGTTTATCTGTTCTGGTTTGCCTAGGAAATTGTTTTAGGACAGTCGAACACGTTGATATTGGCCAGGGAAAGATGTAGTCGAAAAATTTATCTACATTAAATTTGTTTGCATTAATTGCAAAAAGCTCTAACAATTCCAATAAGTTGTAAATTCGCGTTCAAACGTCTGATCAGCTTGAAACCTCTGCAAATCTTTGACCAGGCCCGATAATTTTATTTGCGTTAATTGGAGTATATAGAAGATCAATTCTATAAAAAAAAGCGAAGGGGGATCATTCCTGTCTTCGTCTTCCATTAAAGTTCTTCCCGTTACCGAGCGTGTCCGACCGAACCAGATAAAATCGATGAAATCGGCGAAACGATTTCGCGGAGAGCAAAATTCCGGATAGAAAAGAAATGGCTCCGGGGTGGTGTTCGTGTTCGAGACGCGAAATTATCGTTTCCCTGTCCAATTAACGTCGCAACGGGTCTCCGAAATTGCGAAGTGAGGTAGGACAGAGAGAACCATCGAGCGGGCCGGCCGCCATGTTGTCGTTCCATTTCCCCGCGCTTAAATCGGCGTTCGAGTGGCGTCGGCGAATGGCGTCTGTTCGCGAAAGTTCGCGAGAAGACAGGAGGCCGGGACACGTTTATTGCGGGGATAATTTTGTTCCGCGAATCGAGTCGTTAATTTCAGGGTATCCATTACGGCGATCGCTCACGGGACACTCGTGGCGGCCCTCTCTATTCCTTCCACTCTCTCCCTCTGTTCCTTCCCTCTTACCGCTCTCTGTCTCTGTTCCTTCTCTCTTTTCGCTCTCTGTCCCTCTGTCGTTGATCGTCCGCTCTCATTGTCAAAAGCGGCAGCGTGTCCAGAGCTTTTCCTCTCATCTTGCCAGCTTACAAATATCACGGAGAGCAAATAGCCTGGAATGCCAAGGGCTCTTTGTCCGCCGCGGCCGATGGAGCAGATACGTGGCGACCGCATATTTCACCTTCTCGTTCGTTGCTCCACGCTCCTCGGAAATAAAGGACGCTTCCTTTTTGATCACGACACTTGTCCGTTCCTCACGCTCGCCCGGCGTTCCTGGAAAACACCGGGTTCCAGCCCGTTCGACCTTAAATGGACCCTAACGGGTCCGACCTAGTCCAATCTTCTATCTTTGCGTGCGCCCGTTCTCCTTCTGATTCTCCCGTTCGTTCGGATTTCTTAAATTAGCACCCTGTGCGCTCCGTGTCACGTTGTTCATTTTTCTACCAATGTACTGACTCGTTTCTCAATTTAACGGAGCATTCTCTACAATTTTGTGACGATCTTAATTCACCTTATTTTAGAAATCTATTGCAATTGCTCGAAGCCAGCCAATTTTTTTTTTTATATTGGAAGCTTAATTGAAACTCCCCATAGGGAGTTATGAAGCTATACATTAGTAATATATGTACATCTTACGGTTAAGCATTAATAATGTAGGAACCGTAGAACACATTAGGTATATAACACATAAGTACATAACTTTAAATCTTTAAATGACATTGCTTGAAAAAATTGAAAAGAAAATAACATGCCTGAATATTCGGTTCATAAAGTAACGATCTGATATTTAAGGGTGGAAACAATTTGAGCTTCTTTAATTTTTTCATGAGATCAACTCTTTGTGATTCTAACAAGGTACATTGCCAAATGATATGGTTAGGATCTTGAACCTCATTACCGCAGTTACGTTTGGGATCATCTATTATGTGTAGTCGTGAAAGAGATGCTGCAAGATGATAGCGATCAGCCAGCCAATTTCATTGGTACAATGACTGTTAAATCCATGAATCGGTGTTTTCTGTCGGCCACAATTTTTGGCAATTCAGTAAAAGTCTATCTTCGGCTGCGATGAATTTTTCTGTGCAGTGTAGTTGCTCGTCGACGACAAACGAGACGTCCTTTCACTGGTCCGCCGATTGCATCCCATAGCCTTGGCAGAAGAGAAACCGATCCTCCCGTAAACGATCGAAGGTTTTCGCTTGTTTATTCACCTGCCCCCACTCCGAGCGCGACGTCGAATGTTTTAAATTCTCATTAGCCGCCCACTTAACGAGCGGCCCGTAATTCATCTCGCCAACAAAGGAGGAATGCTTATCTGTTCATTGGTGGTTTATCGGCTCACGCCCAGGAGAATGCGTTAATCGACGTCCCATTAGTATCCTCGGACCAAGAGTTTCACAATAGACCGGCTTATCACCACGCTGCGGATGTTTGTGCATTTATACCGAGCATCGGCGCGCGAACCCACAATGGCCGTGTAATAAAAAAGGTTGCTTTCGCGAAATTCACGGCTTTTATCTCTGCCTAACGCAGCCCGTACAGGGGATCGAGCGTATTTCCACCTTGTGCAATCTACGAAATCATTCGTGTTAACGCGAAGAGGCAAATTACTTCCGAAAATTGTTGGAAACACTTCGATTAATTCTTTGTGGCTAGGTGGGTTAAAAACTATCCCACCTTTTGCTTAGCTTTTCATGCATGGTGGGATATATTTTAATCCACCTCGAAAAGTTGAAGTTACTCATAGTCATACAGTTTAATATGTTATTTAAAGTTTTTCATTCAGTTGGCAATGCTATGTACCAATGATAAGTGTGTAAATAAGTGAAAAAAATTTATGCAAATCAAAACGCATCAGTAGGTTGTGTGTGCTGCTGTGAGTAAGGTTGGCGCATAGTTTGACGCAGTGAATTCGCAAAATTCTGTGCAACTAAGGTTTTTATTTTCTGTAAAAACGTGTACCTCAAAGAGTTAAACCCGTCAACAATTAAAAGGACGCAGAACGTCCTTCGATTAGCATATTAATATCGAAATAACTCGCACCGCAATCGTTCGTAGTAACGGTCTGCGTTACTGATAAGCAGACTGCGGATGAAATTTAAAATTGTAGGACATTTAACCAAAATTTTAAATATATTATCTTTTATCTGTCAAAATTATTAGGAGAAGAAAATAATATTTCGTTTGTAGAGATCCGAAATCTACTGATAAGTATTTGTTAATGTGTGAAACTTGCTCGTCACCATAAAACAAAGGCGACAAGTTCAACAAAATGATTTCGCGATAAGACGAGCGCTTGTGATTCTGCACGCGAATCAATTTAAAATGCGACCGTCGGGTGCTGTGTGGAGTTCTCGTTAAGGGTTGAAGTACTTCGCAGTGCTCCCAGAAGAGCGAAAGAACTAAAAGACTCGAGAAAGAAGTCCAATGGAAGTTGAACGTGTTACATTATACACACGTCCGATACAGTTGTTCTGCGGCAACGCCGCTAATTGGGAAATTAGTTTCGTCGCGGAGATTTGCAATAACAGCGATAATTCCCCGCGGGCCTTGGCCAAGGGAAGAGAAACAGGAGGAGCATTAAGCTCGGGGAAAGTTTCGCGAGAGTCTCGGGCCGAGATGTTTTCAAGGGAATTCAAGGTTTCCTTCGGAGTACCGCAAAAGGGGCGTTCTCGATTCGCGGCACGATTTCGCGCGCGTGCACCATATCGAACGGCGCGCGTTACGTCGAGTTACGTCGCCGGTGTTGCGCAAAAACTCGCGTGACGAGTCGCCGAGAACACACACGGTGTCAATGACTGGGCAATCCCGCGTCGATAATCCAGTTCCATGCCCGTCGATATTCGCATAATCGACAGCCCGATAGCGATGGATTCGCTTCGCGGAAAGACGCGATTAGGCTCTTCGATTTGCCCTCGCACGAATCCTCGTTTCCGCTTCTTCGAACATACTATCATTAATAGACTGATGATCTTTATGGAAAATGCTTTGCAGAATTAACGTTCGGACACCCTTAAAAAGACGATAAGTCCTTTTAACTACTTCGCGACCACGAACGAGTTATCTCGCGACGAAATACCGTTCGTATGATGACCACAGACGAGTTATCTCGCGACGCAATGTCGCTTGCGCTATGCCACAGACGAGTTATCTCACGAGCAAGTTTTCGTTCGTATATCGCCACCGATGAGCTATTGGGATGATTATTGGGGCGGGAGTTTTAATTTGAAAATATTTTTAGCAAGAACGATGTTTATTTGTCTTTTACACGAAAGATTTGGAAACATGGATCCACACATAATGCTACATTACGAAGCTACATCGACGTGGCATCTCCATCTACTATCGTGCAGACCTACTTGCAAACAGAACTTAGTCGCGAGATAACTCGTCTTTGGCGCAAGCGACATTACGTCGCGAGATAACTCGTCTGTGGTCATCGTACGAACGGTATTTCATTGCGAGATAACTCGTCCGTGGTCGTGAAGTGGTTAATATTGCAACGTACCACTTGGATTTTCCAAAATTTCTTGTCACGTAGCACACTAATGATGAGCCGCTTATTTTGTAAAGTGGCCTAAAACCATTTGTCAATTATTTTTTGTTGTCCATAATTACGTGTAGAACTTCAAGTTAGCTGTCATAAACAGCATTTGCGGTTAAGTATATACAGAGTATGTACGATAATTTTGGACACATCAGTTTTCGCAGTTAGTTCAATAATTAAAACCAGCACTTTGAAAGAGGTCTAAGTACAATCCATTATTGATAATGACCTAAGGAAAGGTAATTACTTTGTTCTAAATGGAACAAAACAAGACGATTTCTTATCAACAAAATTTTTGGAGGGCGCAATTTTTAAAAGGGTAAAGAATTCTAATGGAGAAACAATAAATTGGTTAAAAATATGCTTGATGCGTTTTTTGAGAGATGAAACAAAATTTTCTATAACATATCAAAGGATGAGAATGCTATGTTTAAAATCCTGGATTTATTACCACGTCGGAGTAGGCTAAGAAAGTTCGAAAATATTGTATTGGCACTACTTTATAAAAATATAAGACGAATTACAACAGCGAAATACGAGGACATGATGACTTCTTCAAATCTCTCTCGCATACATAAAATGTAGATGAGCAGTAAATTGTTATGTAATTTATGTGGTTAGAAAATGTCCCGAATTGTATAAATTGTGTTTTTAAAGTGTTGTAAAGATATATAAAGTAAATTGAGTACTGTTTTTTCAATTTGAAGCATTTAAAATTATGTCGAATGGACTTGGGCTCTTTCAAATTTTATAACGAATCTGGTTGTTAACTTTGAAAGTGGCTTAATTCCATTTTTGGTAAGAAAACACATACTATTCACTGAATAATTTCTATTATTTTAATAGGAACTGTAAATTTAACTCTTTTTGATACACTTACACAGCATGACACATTGGTATCCTATACGTATATTTTTAATTTTATTGAAACACAAACCCACAAATATCTCAATTTAAGTATAAGTGAACTTGGCCACTTTCAAAATAAACGGCTCAATTGTTGTAATTTCTCTAAAAAATCAAAGTCGTATGGTCCAATATTAAAAATGTTATCGTAAGCGGTTTTGCATTTTCAAAAAAATGGATAAAAGAGTTAGACATATGAATTGGTTAAAAAGTTGTGGTAGTAAAGTAAAGTGTAAAGTAACAGTAAAGTAGTAAAGTAACATGAATTTGCGAAGTGCTGCCAGTTCGCCGAGTTAACTGGCGTAAAAAGTGCATCGACGCCAATGCGTTAAAGTATCAGGGGACAACCGGCAGGTTTCGCGAATGAAATTGGCTCACCCCATGCAGACCGGAGGTCCGCCATCGACAAAATCCGGAGAACGGATCGACAACACCGCAAAAGCAACCCATAAAACACCGAAACACGGTAAAAAGAATCCTGTGTCGTCGAACGAACAAACCCCCGCCAGCAATCAATCCCTGTAAACACGATACGTATCGCGCACAAAGCTGACTCGGGAAGCCTTCCATTTCAGAAGGGCCGCGAAAAGTAATCCCATCGGTCTGTGCGTACAAAAAGGAGAAAGCAAAGAAGAGGGGACGGACGGCAGAGAATCGAATTTTTTCGCAAAACTTGCAAATAAGTTTTGGCTAGGGTTCGTTCCCGGGGTGTACTCGAGGTTCTGGGAATGGTGGTTCCTGCGACACGTTTTAACGATTTCCCTCTTGGTCCTCGTGCGAGTTAGTTCTACAAGATTAATAGAACGTTCGTGGAGCGTTTCACAGCACGAAGTTTCAACGGAGATGCACAATTTCGCGTGGACACGCGGCTAAATTCTCGTTCTTCGATGTGCGAATTGTTGATCCTGATTTTTTACATTTTATTCCAACGGTTTTGTGCCCTCCGGAATTTATTCTCTTCTCTCTTACTCTAGATTCCCAATTATCCAGTCTCGCTTTAATTGGTCGACGTAGCCGTTGTCGATTGTCATTTTTCAGGTGGCGTTGTAGATTGTTGTAACTGTAGACCAATTTTTGAGGACTCGTTGTACAGAGGAGGCTTCAATCTCAAAATCCATGATAGTTTCATTGACGAGAAAAGTTTCATTGATTTAAAGTTTTTGAAGACGTTTGAGTAAGAGAAATCTATTGAAATAATCAAGAGGCAAGGGCAAAAATTATTTCCAAAACTTTTTCCGTATCAGTTCCCTACCCTGGTTCTTCCATAAAAACTTGAGAGGTGTTTTATTAGTACGCTCAATAAGATGCGGGCGGATCACTATCATTTAGCCGCATCGTTGGCGCGCGTAATCATAATTTCTGACGGTATGTGTAGCTGTGGTCAAAGTGATGAAGCTTTAAACTACGTCATATGGCAGTGCGAAAAATATGACGTCCAAAGGCTCAAACTTTTGGAATCTTTAGGTAAAATGGGCTGTCGATTACCCCTAAACCTTGACATGTATTAAGGCCTAAAACCTAATATTAAGGCTTGCAGTTATATTCAGTTGTATTTCAGAGATTGTAAATTATCTATTTAAATCATAATTACATCTTGCAATATTGTAATACCAACCTGTTAAATTGTAATACCACATTGTAAAGTGAAATGGACCTATTTAAGGGTCTAAAGAGCTTCAATTAAAAAAAAAAAACGTTCGAGTTTGCAGCAGTTTGGAGGAAAAATGGGTCTTAGGTTTCCTACCTGCTGCATCATGCGAACATAGAGGAAAAATAACAATGCTCTGCTAAAGTAGATGCTTCAAGCTTTGAAATGAATTCAACCTTGTGGTTGTACTATTTGTTTTTACGAAATGATCACAATTTAAATATCGATAATTTTTCGATATGGGCCGGTTAAGAGTCTGTTACATCGTCCCGTGCAGAAAACGAGCGGTATTTACATGTTCCGACGTTCTGTTTGAAATATTCGCGACGAGTTCGGTCAGATACGGGGAAGCAATAAATTCCGATGGGCAATAAATTATTCAAATTTGCGCGGCCGGCTCGAGCCAGAAGAGTGTGCGGCGGGCAATTCGAATCGGCCTCGGAAAAGCCAGGAAAGCCGATCATCTCCACGAAAAACCGGGCTAGGTGGTCGGCTGATCAGCAAGTGTAATGACGCCGCATTAATATTAATATTCGGCATTCGTCTCCGATGCGAACAGACGAACGTTTGTCCATCAATATTTGCACGGACGTGCATGCTCACTGGGTGCAACGCCGATGTTTACCAAAGCCTCTCATTTCTGCCTGGTTTTAATGGCGTCGTGGACCAGCTCCAATGGCCGTCTGTTTGCGACCGTCGTTCGAAGCACCGTCGTTTACCAAACTCGCTTTTATAACCGCTGTTACACTTTATTTCGCCGGTTTCATCCCGCGATTCGATAACGCCTCTGAAATCGCATCAGTTGCTTCTCCGAAGAATTTTTCCAGATTGTATGTCCCACAACAATTTCCTGATACCGGCGCAACCGTGGAGATTTCGAGCCATCCTCGGTTTGTGAGAAATTTCCTTTCGAAGGAGTCACATTTCCAACTTTGTGAATTTTTTCTGCCTCAACCGTACAAATCGCACGATCGATTCTTACTGAGGATGCTTCTCTAAAGTTTCCCATGTACAATGATATTTTTTCTTATAACATTACAGATGTTAAAACGTATTCAAACAATTTTTAAAGAGCGCGAGACGCCTTTAATATTCGCAACACCGTAACAAATTGTAATTTGAATCTCTGCTCGTTTTATAAAGATTAGGAAATCGATGTAGGATCGATGAGACAATCACGGTTAAATGCGTCGATGGAGAAATTATTTCGCGGTTAAACAACCGCTGCTCGGACGTTTACGATTAAATTGAGCAACAATTTCCATCCGACTCGTTGGGAGCTTCGAAGGTCTAGAGAGAGAGAGAGAGAGAGAGAGAGAGAGAGAGAAAGGAGGGGGGTAAAACGGGGAATTATTTACATTCTCGTTAAATATAATAACCGTCCGACGGGTGCAATCTAAAATTGGGCATACACCGGGGGGATCTAACTGTATCTAACTTCGCGGCCGACGGATACTCGTAGACTATCAAACGAGATCCCATATTGCGCCCTATCTCCCTGGACGAATCATATATTTATCGGCGGTATGTCGGCGGTGGCCGACGCGACGCAAACGAGCTCGGCCAAAATCCCATCAATGAAAAACCGAGCCATCTCCAGCGGAAAAATGGTATCGGTTGTGCGAGGGAATCCTTTGAAAATATAGAAAGCTAAATCGGTAGATGTACATGTGTGTCACGAAAAATCAAGCCTGCACAAATTGACGGATCAAATGCTCTAAACGAACACGGCAGCAACATCAAACCGTTCCGATGATACAGAAATCGTTAGACTGTGAAAAACTACCCCAACGACAGAAATCTGTAATGTAAGCAACTAGTAATTCTTTTCATAAGTGCATAGAAAAGTACAGGCCCAGTACCTTAATCCCGCGCAAATCGAGGGACGAAACGTTCCGTCTAAAAACGCTGTCAACCTGAAACTACCCCCGGACGCACAGTGGTCCCAAAACCGGAAAACGTGGCCAATACCTAAAATATGAACTTTCAGCTAGGTAAGTTCTAAGTATGGGGTTGGTTACTCTAACAGTGTGTCTAAGTGGGGGTAAACAGTAAAAAGGTCGTTTTTTTATATCTGACCAACAGTCACAGTCTGAACCCCGAGTCCATTACAGCGTACCTTTTTAAGCTTGTGAAGCACATTGCGAATTTTAAGTGCAAAGTATAGAAATTGTCTTGAAACGTTTCGATTTTAATTGCGCATTTTGGATGCTGTTTGTGGAGGTGAGTTGTATAGTTTTTAGTGCCAAATGTTTATTGTTAACTGATAACTATGTATGCAAAAGAGACAGTAAAAGTGAAGGCATACATTTTTAATATGTAGAGTAAAAGTTGCAAGTCTCGCACGGTCAATTGCTAAAACTTGTTGGAGCTTCTAGTACATAGTATTATCTTGCAATTCTAAAAAATGAGCTGCCCTTAGCTGCCTTTGTGGTCGTAGCATTGTTTTTTGTAACGCGGAGTAGGTATTTTATATGCTTTCCTTGCATTTCTCGTCAAACAGTGAGAGATACGCACTAAATCTTTCTGTAAAATTTAAACAGATTTTGAATAGAATGTTAGTTTTTTTATAAAGAATCATATGTCTGAAACTTCTTTATTTTTTTCAAACACGAACGCTGTTTTTATATCGGCTGTGCATTTGAAAACTTTCCAGCCGAATATCTCGAAAAGTATGAAAAATATTTTAAAAAGTGTAAAACACGTGTCCAAGGCAGTGTCAGTTTTTTATTTGGATGGTGTTTTTAAGGTCATTTGAAGGTCAACTTTTTTTTTTCAAATGGAAACCTATATTTTTTATTATGGGATCTTATTGTACGTAAAAAGACTAGCAATTCTTCAATTCTTTCTTCTTTGGGAACCATGAAGTGCGAATAGAATACCTACTTTATACAACACAAAGGGTAGAGTTTGCTGTCCCGAGAATTAGTATTTCCCCTCGTTCAGGTCAATATGAGACAGTGAGAGGGAAGGTAGAGAGGTGTTCAGGTAATCCCCGACTAATACACAAATATGCTTTACTTTTACTTTCACTCTTTGATCAGCGACCCCAAAAACGGCCTAATACTAATTTCCAAGCAGAACCAATAATTTTTGCATAAGTTATGAGGTTTTGGCGATTTGGGACCACTGTGCGACGGCGGAAATCACCCTCCCCCCACTAACGCAGAAAGGTGCCCGGGAAAATAGAGTATTTAGAGTATAATAGAGAAACGTCCCATCCATAAATGCTGGCAAACTCAAACAACCCCAACGTCAGAAATCATCCCTTCGACTGACGTGACGAGGTAACTAGGAAAACGGAGTATCTATTAGAGAAAAAAAAATAAGGGTGTAGATGTCAGGTAGGCAAAGCAAGACGTAGGATCCGTTCGCGTTGGTGGTGGATTACGGGGGTGTGTGTTGGCGTTGTGGGTGGTGGTGGGCTGCAGGAACAGGAGTAGCAGAAGCAGGAACGAGGGAACGTCTGTCGCCCTAGAAGCAGCTCGATCGCGCGTCAACGGTGGGGGTAGAGGATACGCGGCCATGTGCTCGCGCGTCGACGCTCGATCGGCGATCAGTCGTAGCCGCGCGCTCTCCTCGAGCACGTCGTGTGTTCCCTAATGTGTGATCCTCGCACGACCGCGAACTACCAGCCGACGATATAATAATTACAACGGACGTCCTCAAAAGAAATACACGACACCTAAAATAATCAATCAAACAAAGTCGAATTAAACGACAACGAGATGACGTCAGTGTGCGTCGAGTGCTCGCGCGTGTGATCTTTGATTTACCGAGCGCGGAATATATTGTGCGATCCGAACAAGATTTTGACAGGGAGAGCGTCGACAAGGTTAAGCGAATTCACGCGCAGCAGCGTAAGATGTCCAGGTGATTCGGCACCGATTTTTCATATCGATTTCGTGCCTCGATCCGTGTGTCGACCCTCTCCTCGAGGCCGATCGTGTTTCTCTCTCCTTCTCTCTCTTTCTCTTTCTCTCTCTCTCTCTCTCTGTTCCGGATATCATTCGGGACGGTTTAATTTGTGAGGGGGTAGGAACCGAAGAGAGTTGACCTAAACCCAGTGTGTCATTTAATCGGGCCGGTGTGACGCATCCTGGCGCGTTGTTCTCGCCGTACAGTGGAATCGTCGACGATCGTGCCGCGATCATGCACCACACGGCACCCTGGTACCTACCCTGGGGCCTGAAGCTGGTGCCGTTGCCGATCCCGCCTGGACATCCCGCTTCTGGTATACCGAATCCCGGACTGCATCTGCTAGCACCGTTGCCAGGGATCTACGCCCCCGAACCGAGAAAGGTAGGAGTCGTTCCGAGCCGCTTTGCAACCCCCACGAACGATCGTCGGTCCCGGAACTCGCCGTCGCTGATCAATCCCAAGGAATTCGTGATCGATTTTTATCTCTATATCAGTGGTCCATCTCGAATCGGAGAACGCTATACATTTTCCAACTGTCGGTCGATGTTTGACTTGGTTTCACTGGGTACGGGAATGCCCAGATAGTGGACAGTGTATAATTTTTCGCCGGTAGAGCTAGTCGAAAGCTTGTACTGTGAGAATTTGTTTAACACTAAACCTACCGACCATTAAAAGTGAGTAGTGTCGCCTCATAAGAATGGCACGATTCAGTTTATATAAATTTTGTGCGTTTTCTCAACTGTAATGTATGCTTGAATAAAGAAGTGTGTATACCTAATCGTTTCCAGTGGAAGCATCTTTAAAACTTCAATAATTATGAAATAAAAAGGTCTGACACCGGTGTCATTCAACCGAAGGCGGTTGGTTGGCTTAGTGTTAAGCATTTTATTTTTATCAGTGATCCATCTTCGACTGGAGAACACTGTATATTTTGCGTCTGTTCGTTTCACTGTGTGTAAGAATACTCGGACCGTGAATTGTGAATTTTTGGATAGAAGAGCTATTCGGAGGTTTCCTGTGTGAGGATTTGTGTGACGCAGTTTGAGAAATGGTTTTAAATTCGTTTGTATAGAGTATTTCATGCTTGGATCGTTGGTTTGGGTGTTAACATGTAGTGGGTAGCGTTGCTCGAGCACTGAATCGGTGGGAATTTAATGTTCGAAATAGTTGGATCAATGTCGGGCTTCGTCTGAATGAAGTATTCCATCGTCGATTTGGTGTATCTTTCGCAATAACGATTATCGGGGTTCTGTCCCTGTGGAACTTGATGTTTGTAGTAATTCAACAGTGATTTATGTTCGTTTGTACCAACTGCCCGATGCCTAAAAAAAATCACAATTCCAGAAATGAATATTTTCCATTCCTTTCGGCGTCTAACCCTTCGGAAAGCGATAATTCCACGTGAAAAAATTGGAGCATTTACAAAATTCTCTCGCATAATTTTCCTCTTCGAATATCCGGCAAATGATTTTCCCCATAATATTCGTACGAAAATCAACCGAGCAGGAACACGGAGCGGACGCGTATCGTTTTATTGTTTTCTGTTAAACAGTGGAATCGCTGGTTCTTCGGTGGTGTGCGACCGCATCAGCGGAACTCTGATTAAAACTGCATAGTTCATCGTACGGAGTTTGTCGATCATAAAGGGTTAAACGAGGGTAAACGTTCGCAGCCGTAAAGCTTCGCCGTAAACGAAACTTTTATTAGTTTACATTAGCCGCAAGCCGGTAAACCATTAAGCTCGTGTTATCAGTATATTTTGAACAATCTGGCTACGATAAATAATTATTATTTATCGACGAGAACCGCTTTTGAGATCGAGAAACGTGCGCTTCGTGTGTTCGCATATTCGCATATTTCATGTCGAAATTATTATCGTTTGAGGAGAGAGAAAGAGAGGGAGAGGGAGAGAAGAATATTTTCTCTGTTGAGCAAACTCTCAGATTTAGTCTATTCGTTTTGTGGATGAGACGTTTTTTGCGAAACTTTGTCGTAAGTTGTTTTTTTAAACATTTTTTTCAACGCAGTCGGCGGTTCGAGAAAAGGAAGCTCCAACAGTTGTCTCTCCGCGCGTTAATTATCGTCGCTCGTAAAAGTTTCACGCCTCGGTGTGCTTCAAGGTGTCTTTGTCAACAATTATATAATGTTTTATTTTCGACCAGCTAACTTTTACGCTCGTGGCTCGCCGTTTTCGAACGGCGCCGAATTTTTTACAAATTGGACCCGCGAACACGAGGCCTGTGCAAATTAATTTCGCGTTACAAGCGCCTCGGAGAGCTTTCGAAATATTGTCACTTTCTCGGAGAAATACGATTTTGGAAAATTGAAAAGTATTATAATTCCGAGGTGAGCAGTGCTCTCCCCGAATGATCAGTTACACGATCCACCCTGCGCAATCGATTTCCCCGGCGCAATATTCGCCAGCGATGCGGAAAATAAATAGATGCAGGAAGTTATCGGTAATAGTTCCATAAGTATTCCAGTCGTTTCACGAGTTGATGGACTTGCGAGCACGTTCTATGAAACGAAGGTGAGTCACTCGCACAAATACCATAGTCCGTGGCTTCGTAAGAATTATTCTCTTTCTACGGGTTCTCTTTTTTCTTCTTTTTCTCTCTTTCCACAATTCTTTTCATTTGCTAGAAGGTCGCCGGTAAACGCAGAGCAAACAGCCACGCTGAAACGATAAAGCCATTCTTTAAGGATCTGCGAATGATTGCGATTAATCGACCACCTGGCACGAGAGAATTGCCAACTGTGTTTCCATATTTCTGTCTTGTCGTTTTCCGTCTCCGAAAACAACCGACTTCGTCGGATGAACGTTCATCCTGTAATTGACTCGTTAACATTTTAGATTTCTATTTAGCGCGAATTATTTCAAGCTGGAGTACGAGCTCCTCAATTGATCCTGCAAATAGGAAATTCTAGTTTTTCTCAAGGACACGCGGAACATTTCCCTGAGAAGACGATTCATTTTTTAGTAATCGGAAGGTCGCCGGCGTGCCGGAGATGACGCACGGTTAGGCTTCTTAAAAAGAATATGACTACTAGTGGCTACGCTGTACTACCTAATCCAAATTATAACATGCGTTTAATCCAATTTTCTGTCATATCAATTTTTATAAATTCAGAAAGTGTACCAATTCTTTTAGCGAAACAAATATACTTCGACATTGCGATTCGATCTCTTTGCAAAGTGTAACAAATCTTTTTAGTGAAAGAAATACGTGAACGACATTTTTTTGTAGTCTTTATTGTCTATTACATTAGTGTATTTATTATATAGTCTTTGCAATGTCTCAATGTCTAACATGTAAATGCGCGAGGTTCATTTTTATATCGAGCGCATTCATTTCGTCAAATGTATAATTTAAGAAATAGTACTTTATGTGACAGTACCTAAAACTGAGATAGGCATTTCAATTACGTTGATTGAATCGCGAGCGGCAATTATAGCTGACGGTTAATTAGGAGGTTGAACGCTCGCGACTGATTTGTTTACCCATAATTGATGTTAAGAATTCCTCGGCGATTTTTGACGGAATGTTTGCGGTCGTTGGATTTTTTTGATTGCCCTCGGGACGTTTTACACATTCGGTTTTTTATTGTCCAAAGAATTTCACGGTATTACGGAACGCGTGAACGCGTGTGGGTACGTGTTCGCGCGCAACAAACGTGACACGTGCCCTCGCTGTTTATTTAAACTGAATGGCTGTCAAATCGTTTGCGGTCTGACCGTTTGTGGTTCGACCACTCGTGGTCTTGGGGAAAATTTGTGCTATTAACGCGGTGACTATACACCTAGGTGCATACGTATCAGCACATAGCCAGCTACTATATCCTTGCAAATATAAGTGCATAAATTATCGCGGTGCACAGTTGCGCAAATTATTCACAGCCTGCTGCCCTTTGTGCCACTCAAAAACATACGGCACTATTCAAAAACAGCTTCGCATCTCACAACGTCAACAAGTCAAGCGCATATTCTACGAAGTAGTTTCTCTTTCAACTTTACAACTCGTAGAACAGTAAACAAATTATGGACAATGTATAGTTACTTCTCGGAAAGATTCGTTCTTCGTTGAAGTAGCAATTGTAGCTATTTTAACACTGAATAAAGATCTAAATAAATTGTTTATATTGCAAGAGAAAAATTGCTAGATTTATTTCAATCGTTTCGACACATTTTTTAGAGTTTGTTTTTAATCGCTCGTAACAAATCCAATTTTAATTCCTTTGTTATTTAAAAACTTGTACACGTCGTTCAAACATGTATAAAGATGTATGTAAAATTTCATTAAAAAAGATTCAGCGGTTTCCCAATAAAAAATCGCAAAGTTAGCCTAACAGAGTACATTCTAGAGTAGAAAATCCTTAACACGGTTTTTACGTGTGTACTCAATCGATTGCAACAATGTCAATTTTGACTTTTTCATCGTCTAAAAATTTGTATACACTTGTTCAAACATGTATAAAGATGTTTCTAAAATTTCATTGCAAATGCTTTAACAGTTTCCCGGTAAGAAAAATCGCAAAGTCAAGCTACCATGCGCCAGAGTATAAAATCGCCGTACAGTCGGTTTGAGAGTTTGCTATAGCGTGTGCATTCGGTTAAAGGTCTCATGCGGATGACAGGATAGATCGCGCGATGGACTGTTCACGCGAGTATCGCGTCCATTTCGAAGTTTCGAGGGTTTGGTGGGTTGATTTAGGGGCGATTCGAGTGGGTCGCGGGCCAAAGACTATTATCCATTGTTCTGGCAGGGCTCCTTCCGGTGTCCCTTCACTTTTCCGGATATTTCTTTGCCTCGGATTTATGGTTTCCATGGGTTGCTCTGTAGGAAACGGACGCTTCCGATACCGCATAAGATACAAGGCTCGAATGCCGAGCACGAGGAAAGGGGAGCACGTGTCTCGCATGTTCACGTGCGCTTATCGTCGGGCGAGGCCTCGATTTTTCAAACGTAAATATTCTGTGACACTCTTCGATTTAATCTCTGCCCGAGGCGTCCGTTTAATCATCCATCTCCTCGTGGCAAATGAATACTTTGTTAAAAATTCAGTCGAGCGGAAATAGTACTCAATAATATTTAGGGGCAGTCTGAATATTGATCTGTAGTGTAAGAAATTGCTTTTCTATTTTAAAAAATTGAAAATTCGTTGAAAAAAAATACCGACGAAGCGAAGTGAAACATATTAATCGAAGCGCTTTTGGTGAATGCATGCGCACAACGTTTAACGCTTGCGTGAAAACGCTGATGCATGCGATAGTGTAGCGATCGAGGACAACGGCGACGTATGCAAAAGCGCATCGGTGTAATCGCCTAGTAGATTGGACGGATAATGCACCATTAATTGGCAGGTATCAAGAATTTATCGGTAGATCGATCGTTATCGTTCGAATTAGCGCGTCTGGTTATAATAATACTTTGCCGCGCGAGTGCATCGAGGCGCGAATGCATTAATGCATTAGTGCATTAATCTGTCGGTGGATTGGTGAGCATTGATAGGAGAGGGAGCAACAGCGCACTCGCACAAACGACGCGCCGTTGTAACAGTGCACGAGTGCAATAATCCATTAACGGTATCGGTGCATCGGTGCGCTGTTGCGCTGGTGCGTCGTTGCGGCGATAAATTAACGCGGGAATCTATGAATTGGTTCATCGGTGAATAGATGCGACCGGTGAACACGAGCGCGACGGTGTGACACGGTGCATCGACGCAAGAATGCATTAGCGCACTCGAGCCGCGCTGTAACGATCTATTAATTCGCCGCTAATTCAATGTAATACTGCGTCTAGATTTACAAGCAGCTATCGGAGCGATCTTGCACAGTTAAAATACTTCTTCAACGAAAAGATGTAGCAGTGAAGTTCTCTTAAAAAATTAAAAATGAGGTGAAGAAAGAAAATTGTTTTTACACGCACTCCAGTTACGCAAAAAATCCAGAGAAAAATAATACGACATTCCATTTGACGGAAGAGAACAAAATAGTAAAATAGAGCTGTTTCACGCAGATCTAAATAATCTTCTTAAATACTTACGTTTGAAATATCCTCCTCTAACAATCAAACGAAGAACGGTACAAAATTCCGTAGAAACGAGAAAGCACAATAATAAAATATAGCTGTTGTACGACGCTGATCTACATAATCTTGTCAAATATTTCCACTACATTCAAAAGCTCCTCTGCCGAAGAATACAGGGTGGTCCACGCAACTTGCACACCTATATAACTTCCAAAGGATGCGTTGCACGAAAAAGTTTTGTACACAGAAGTTGCATGGTCTGAAGTGAAAGTGTTTCAAAGATTTAAAGGTCGACTTTGTTTTTTTTTGTAAATTAAATACTATATTTTTTATACCAAAATATGGAAGAATGTCGAATTCTGAGTAAAAAAGTATTGATCTTCATTAGCCCTAAACCTAATAATTAACGAGTAATTTCACTTTATTTCCTGAAAATTTTCTTACAAAGAAAAAACATCATTTCATTTTCTTTTTATTTTTCTAACCTGATAATACGCGAAGAAAATGTTCAGGATATAAAGTGAAATTACTCGTTAATTATTAGGTTTAGGGCTAACGAAATTCATTACAAAAACGAAATCGACCTTCAAATCTCCGAAACATTTCCACCTGTAAAGAAAATAAATACAATAAATTGTGTACTCCTTCAGACCATGCAACTTCTGCATACAAAACTTTTTCGTGCAACACATCCTTTGGAAGTTATATAGGTGTGCAAGTCGCATGGACCACCCTGTATAGTACAGAATTTCATAAAAACCAAAAGGTAGAATAATAAAATAAAACTGTTGTTACACAGCGGCTCTATAAAACTCCAGTCGCAAGTAGAGCCGGAAAATTTGTCAAGGAACAGTGGCCGCGTGGATTCCCACTGTATTTGCAACATTGCCCATCAAAAATTGCCCGGCGAAGGATAATAAAAAATAACATGAGCTTGTCATGCGCGGGTCTATAAATTCCGCAGCGCGAACAACACCGTCACAGCCGAGTTTCATGGGACCTCCACCGGGACAGCAGAATTCGAGGTGATAAACGTCGAGCGGAAGCCGGGCTCGCGTCTCGTTTGCCGCAAATATATACATACATATATATATGTATAAGTAAAAAGAGAGAGAAAAAAGCCGAAGAAGAGGAAGAAGAACAAAGTAACTCGAGCAACAATGGTGTTCGTTTAATCGCGGCAACGAAACCGTCCCGGTCTGACATTTAACGTCGCGTTGCTTGTCAGCGAACTTTTATTCGCTGTCACACGAGCGGATCAGCATTCGCAAAAGTTTTGCGAACCGTGGCGTGTTCTTCGTCCAACCGATTTCCTGTTCTGACTCT
This sequence comes from Halictus ligatus, assembly GCA_028454255.1. Lineage (NCBI taxonomy): Eukaryota > Metazoa > Arthropoda > Insecta > Hymenoptera > Halictidae > Halictus > Halictus ligatus. The sequence continues at coordinate 4,025,848 of CM052134.1, forward strand.
CTCGCGCGCTAGTTTTCTCTCTCTCTCTCTCTCTCTCTCTCTATTCCGTCCCAGAAGGGTACTATAATTTTGCCGAGCGTAGAGCGTCGTCTTCCATCGGCGTCAGGAATTGGCAATCGGCGAGCCGAAGAAACACGGGCCGGGTATCGCGTCACGTCTTCGCGCTCGCGTTGCGATATTCGTCGCTCGGTTCGAAACGCTTTTGGACAAATGTATAAATAGCGGATGCCAAGCGAACTAGAAGTCGCGGATCCAGAGATACCCGGGAATATGTGCCGCTTTGCCTCGCGCCGCTGCCCTTTTCATTAGACGCGCACCCCGTGTCTACGGGAAACAGCAATTTTCTTAGGTGGCACTTGCGCCTCTGGCAATTATTAGAGCAGCATCCTCCCGCAATACGAGAGCCCCGTTTGCCGTTTCGTTCCTTGATCAATATTTTGCGGTGATTAGCTTCGTCTCCTACAGGGTGGGGCACCAACTTCTAAATTACACAAATTATTTCTATTGGAATATGGGTAAAAATATACTCTATTATAAAATATGAAATAGAATTTATATTTGAATAGCTTCTCTAGAAGTACGTCGTGAGACACGTCTTTACCCTGCGAAAGAAACGTTACGAATGAAACACAAGAGATCGAAGTAGAGTCCAATATGAACAACTGAAGATCGAGGGTCCCATGCCGGGGACAACATACAATGTATATTAACTGTAGATACAATGTATGTATATACAGATCAAGTGCCAGTTCAATCGATCCTACCTTTTAAAGAAATAATAGATTAATTTTGTTCTACATTTATGAAATAAATTCCAACAATTTCTAATAGATAGGGGGACGTGGCGTGATGTGCGCGACTTCTTTATGGGTGAAGGTGTTCACGCAAACAAAGATTAATTCGTTATTTAATAAATTCCTTTGAAGGTATATTAAATATCGGTGAAGGCAAAATGCGGCTGTTTCTATTGATCAAAACGGTGGAAACAGAATTCCGGAGGATGCGAGCTGTCGTTCGAAGCGCATCCATTGTACCCGGCAGCAATAAAAATTAGATAGCATCGACGACCTTGTGACAAGTTACATGGAGAGGTCCGTAAACCGTGTAACCGATCGCCAAGGAATTTCTGCTATAAAAAGATAGCTCGTTTAGCGGGTTAAAGGCCGGGTTTCCCCACTGGAATAGGTTTCAGCCCCTCGATCGATCTCGCCCCCATGTTAAATTACTTTTATCGAGAGGATAAAATGGAATACGTCTATAGCAAACGTTGGCAAATATTTTGCTTCGCGGCAACCTACTAATGGAAAAGTATGGTAGCCGAGGAGCGCCGTTATCATTCGTTAAGCCTCGTACAGACCTGAAAATTTCGGCGCAATGTTCGTCGAAATGTTCGGGTCTGTAGGCTTTACAAGTCCTACCCGTTTGCGTTCGTGCGCGCGGTTGATCCATCGCTTGTCGGTTTTTCGACAGACATCAAAAGCCCGTACAGATCTGAACATTTCGGCGCAATGTTCGTCGAAATGTTCAAGTCTGTACGATGATTTATAGTGAAAAGCTCGCGTCAAGTTATTGTATTCAAGGCACACATAAACGGAGAGGAAGAGACTGAGATGAAGAGCAGAATAAAAAAATATCGCTGAACAGAAAGTAGGAACAGTGACCGAAGGCTTTCCACCGTTCTCGTTTCGCCGTTCGAAAGAGAGCGGATTTTTGTAATACCGTAAAATTGATAAACTTGTGGAAACGAGAAAAGAGGATTTGCACGGGCTGCTCTGTCTACCGCGGACGGCAAAAGACGAGGAACAAGCAGCCGGAAGTACCGTCGCTGCTTGATAATTACCAACCAAGCAACGCATGGGAATCGTATCCGCGCCGCGAATTAATTAGACCCCTTTTCCTTCGCTCGGTCTCTGTTCCCTAACGGTATTTGTTGCGTTTTAAAACCGCGCCGCGCCGCATAGTGGTGCCAAATGGCCAAAAAGCGGCAAAAAATCTGTAAAAACGAAACTATCCAACGAATTTGTTTGAAAATTTGTGGAGAGATTGCCACAGGTACAACGCTTATTTGGCAAAAAATTTTTTAATAAAAAGTTGTTAACATTAAGTAATATGGGCTAATCGAAAATCTCTGTCATCTGCGCATTTTTTATTTGTGGAAGCATACAACAAATCCATTAATAGATCTTGGTCTGGAACTAATTGTTTTGGCAAGGTGTAATATTGATCTAACCTTGTTAAAAAAATCATGATACCCTTCGAGACCCTTTCACCGCAATTTAAGTTTAAATATCAATTTTCAGAATTTCCAAGAGTGAATCGTGCGGAAGTTGCGATTATTTGATGTTCCAGGTGAAATTTTTTATGAATATTTTTAAATAATAAAGAAAATGTGAAGTGTATATGATTTATTCATTTTTTATGTATAAAAAATATTTAATAACAATTTTTTTATCTTACATAAATTATTTTTATAGCGTTCATTGGAGAACTACCAAAAAATACTTGTTGCATTTTTGCGACAGCAGTCCAGTGAACGAAAACTTTGTTTTTTTAACATAAAAAGTTATTAAATATTTTTTTATATGTATAAATTTCACATTTCTTTTTATTATCTGATATGTATCCCTTAAAAGTTTCACCTGAAACATCAAATAATCCTGACTTCCGCGCGATTCATTCTTGGAAATTCCGAAACATATTACTTAATGTTAAACAACTTTTTTTGAAAAATTTGTTTGGCAGTTAATAGTTGAAGCCATTTGCATAACCCATATGATTTGTAGACCCCTAAGTATTCAATTATAGGCGGAGTAATTACATAACTATCGCACTGAAAACTGATGAATTTCCAGGAGCGAAGAAATGGTTATTTACCATGCGTATATCTACGTAAAAATTTTTGTTTTTAAATCTAACTTTGGCACATCACGCACGCACTATTAGACTATACAAAAATAATTTTCTTTTCTAAAAATCGAAAATTTATAAAATAGATTTTTTGCCGCCTTGGCACCACTGTGTGCCGTTCCTTTGCAACGCAGCACGCTTTTCCGTCGGCAAAAGCTTTTTCTCCGCGAGAGAGCCACTCTTTTCCTCCACGAGAGAGTCACTCTTTTCCTCCACGAGAGAGTCACTCTTTTCCTCCACGAGTGAGCAATCGTCTCTTCGATGAAGAACCTACTCAACGAACCCAGCTATTGGGTTATCTGGCTATTGTTTATCAGAATGGCATCAAAATAACCATCAATTTATTCCCGTGTCTTCTACAATATATTTTGTTGTATAATTATAAATTACATTTGCATCTAATGCACAAAAATATGCGCTGAAAAAAGAAACGGAATTAATGCAACCACCTAATGCACATATTACTGTTATAATTACCTGTCAAGAAATGGGAGTATATGTAACACATCTCTGACAGCAGAAATTTGAAACAGTCGAAATATCAGACAAAATTTAAGAACACTGATTATGATTTTGTAAAGATATTACGATTATTAGTAGATGTACATTTACATTTTTTATGACGGATTACAATTCGGGAATATCGGAGTGATGCACTGAAACGAACAGGTAACGCGTGAATCTCGCGTTTCGGTTACCGTCTCCATTCGAGGGACCCGCGAAATGCATTCGGTCGCATAACCGAGACGAATGCATCGAAAATAACCCGCGGATTGCCGGTCGCGTGTATTGGGAGACGTGGCGTGACAACCATTCGTGCACGCGGTTATGGAGTCGGTAACCCTACGTCGGTATCCTTGCTATCCTTCGAGCGGCATGAAACAACAACGTAAAAATACCATTTGTTATTTATCATCGAAAAAGAAGACCGATCTGGAACCCTTAATATCGAGATCAGATCCTTTCTAGACCAGAAAAAATGATCGATTTCCATACGAAGCACTTTTCAGCGTCGATAGTCTTGCAGTCTCTCGACCAGCGTGAAACAATAATGCATAAATACCATTTATTATTTATCGTCGGGGAAAGAGCAACTCAAAATTCACAATATTCGGATCAATTTTCTTTCTCGACCAGGAAACTCATCGATTTCCATAAAATCTTCTTCTAGGCATTTCCACCTTTCCCTTCACAGGAAACGAGAATATGCACAGCGATTTCAAATTTTCTCCATATTTTTGAGAATTGGTACGATTTTCCGTCGTCTTTCCCCAATTTCATGTAAATTTTCTTCGTCTTTTCTGAAAATCGGGACACAATTTTTGCTCAATCTTTCACAAGTTTTTCCTTGTTTTTCCCAATTTTTGGGACCTTTTTCACTTATTCTTTCACGAAAGAGTCGCGGGAGGATGCAGAACAAGTAAAAAATCGAATTCAGTTTTTCTTAGCTGTTTTAAGAATCAAAACGATCTTCCTTCGCATCTCTTCAATTTTCAGCGACAATTTTCACAAGGATTGGTCGCAGGGATTCCAGGCGAATGGAAATTTCGAATCATTCTCGATAATGATTCTCATTTCGGAAGATCGATGCGCGATTTCCCGCGGGTCTTCTCTCCCCCCGTCGATGGTTCATGTTTCGGGAGTAACGATAATGCCGTCGGAAGAGCCGACGACTGAGAAAAGCGTAGGGACAACGACGACGACGACGACGACGATGACAGCGAAGCGATGGCGAAGTGCTCGTCAAATTATAGGCACGCAACCGGAGAGAACGTTTACGACACGGCCGTTCCCTCGATTCGAATTTCCACTAGAGGCGAGCCGCCGCGGCTGTATTCCCGCCGGTTTTTAAGATCGTTCGTTTTAACGGGGCCATCTTCTTCTCGTCGATCCGCTCGAGCAACGATCATTCCGGCGCAACTGGTAAACCGTCGTCGTTTCTCCCTCGCGGCGTGGATCAAAAGCTGCCCTATGGTTTAGCATGCCCATAGCGACTCAAAAAAATTATTAGCACGCTCCCTCCCTCTCCTCTCACTGTGTTCTCTCGCGATAAGTCGAAAAGTAGCACGGCGATGCAATCGGGACTCTTTTTTAGTGCCTCATTACGGTAGTAATGCGCCGGGGGCTTAATACGATCGTAATTTACCTTTGAAGTGTAACGCGAAAGAGTGGCCGCTGTAAAACGTAGCTTTTGCAAGGAAAAATTTATTGGCGCGTTTTAAACGCGAATTCATATTTTTATTCCACTTTTCTTCGTGTGCTCTAGATTCGTTCGGACACGTGTTTCTTACAGCCACGAATTAATATAAACGTGTCAGTGTTCATACACTTGTTAGATGCACAAACAGCAGGAGTTTAGAAACGCGTGCAACGAAATTAGGTCATTTTGAAGGCAGAATAAAAATTTCCGTGGTATCGACGAGGAATTAGAAATGTGTGCAACGAGATCGAATTATTCTGAGGGCTGAACAAAAATTCCGTTAGTAACGAAATTAACCCTTAGCACTCGAATGGTGCCGTTAGTAGATAGTATCATTATTCGAAATATGTTTTGCATTATTAAATTTGTTTGTATTCAATAAATTACCAAACATTTCACTATTGTACGAGTAAATTTCATCATTTTCGTATTTATAACATGAAAACGAATATATAGAAGGGAAATATTTTAGATCGGAAGAAACGTTTTCTTTTGGAGTTAAAATAGTTTCGAGTGCAAAGGGTTAATTCATCTTGGAGGTAGAACAACGATTCCAAAGATTACAGTAGTAGTGGCAATGCGTCAAAAACGTTAGCAACGAGATTGAGTAATTTTCAAGGTACAACAAAAATTCTATAGCTCGTAGTGACCGTGGTAAGGGATTAAACACGTGTGCAACAAGGTCGAACCACATTGAAGGCAGAATAAAAATTCCGACGATCGCAGTGACACTGACAAAGGGATTAAAAATGCGCGCAACATGGCAAACGGTTTTGAAGGCAGAATAAAGATCGCAGTGTCGCGGAATGAAAAAGTCTGCAGCCTCGCAGCTGCATCGTAGCGCCGTGGAAAAAGTCGAAGGGACCTCGTCGCGTTTCCGGTTGTCAGGAGGATATCGTCGGCGGGCTCGGTCGAATGCAAATTATTTCGTTGTCGATTGAAATAACGAGAGACGGCTGTTATTCCCGGCCGTAATGAAATCGAGGACGTTACTCGATCGGGGAAAATAAATATTCGAATGGCGTCCTCCGGCCTGCGGGGAATAATGCGGGAGAGAATTTGAATGGGAGTTTCGCGGGAATCGAGGATATTGATGTTGCTATCGCATCGGCAGGTGTCGAACAGGCATCGGTTGCGTGTCTGTTTCGCTGTGGAACGAGAGAGAAAGAGGGAGAGAGAGAGAGAGAGAGAGAAAACAGAGATTGAAACAGAGAGAGAGAGAAAGATATGTAGTATACTCATCGTCATGTGTGCATTACCACACGCGTTACACGAGTGGATGGAGATCGAAGAAAATTCAGGTTATTGATATATGTATATAGAGTGTACATGTACATGCGAGAGCAACCCTGGATTCTCCGGATATTGCGTTTAGTCCTGTTTTGTCGAGAACCGTGCGCACGATACGAAACAGGTTGCCGCGGATTTCAGCCGCCCACGCTGCTCACGGATCAACGATTCCACGTTTAATCCCCCCGAACAAATTATTTCTCTTTTCCAAAGATAAATCGCTCTGTAAAAATAACACCGGGAACAACGCCGTGATATTTTATCCGAAAAGCGACGATCGTCGCGAGATAGAAACGTTCAGGCCCGTTGGCGACTGCTGCAGTTAGCGTGCTGGCACTCGCGAATACATTAATCTGGTCCCCTCGAATTAAGACACTGACCCTGAGAGACGTTTTGCAAATTTTATTCATTTTTTCCCATCTTTTTTGACCGAAAATAAAAATAATTTTTACTACCAGCGGAACTATCGGAATACCAATTCTCTCAAGAGAAATAACCCAAACGAACAAATTATACTGTTTCTCCTAAACTCAGAATTATTTAGGTGCTCCAGAAGGTCCTAAATAATTAATACAATTATAAAAAAGTTAACTGGCGCGCAAGGAAAAATGTAGTCCATTAAGCAACGCTTGAGCAAGATAGGTTGGAAGACCGCGCGATACAACGGAAATTAGCATTGTTCCCGTAGCTAAAGTATTGTGCAGGCGTTTCTTGACGGGAAAGAAGATGTAGACAGTTAATTTTGTTGTCGCGCGGTAAATTCCTGTCAATTAAATGAACCGGCGTGCACCGGAGGCCTGGCACCCGAGGTCCACGGATCGTAAATGCGCCGCGTAGAAGCGTGTCAACGTAAAGCATCAACGATTCCGCGTTTGTCTTTGTCCGAGGCGCGTAAATTATTTCCGTGGGATCGTGCGAAACGTCGCAGCGCCGCTGGGTATATTTAAATGGCTGTCACGAGCTAATCTACGATTTTTGTACGGGCTGGTGTGATTTATAGCGGCTGCAACGGCAGACAGGTGACTTCGACGTTCTATTCGATGTACGCGCGCTCGTATGCTGAATAATTATTGTGCTATACATCTGGCGACTCGTCGAACAACTGGGCGCTGTCTTTTCGCGAAATTGAGTTTAACGGAAACCGTCAAATTTCCTCTTCTTCGATTAATTTCTTTCGATATTGTCGCCGATGAAATGTCCGACTTTTAACAGTAACATTTGGAAAGAATACATTTTTTTTTTTAATAAATCAGATATCTCAATAAAAACTGAAGATAGAACGTTAAAGAGCAGCGTTTGTGCTAAACCTGAAGATTGCAAGAGTATGTCTTGGTGGAGCACGATCTGGAAATCGGCAACGATCAACGGTCCAGCGGATAGCGACCGAGCTAGAGCAGCTCTGTAGCAAGTTGATCGAATTAGCCGCATTTCCGGTGTCGGTTTCGAATTTTTCGGTCGCTTTGCGACAACGGGCTCGGTCCGTTTGATCCGTGGCGTGAATTCTCACCCCTTTGAGCGGTCGCGGGTGCTGCGGTTATCCCGGTAGCTTAATTATCCGCGCGCGCGATAACTCATTCGCTAGAGACGCCAGGCGTTTTGCGGCGTGCGAAAAAGTTGGCAAGTTTCACCGAAATTCTGGCCGAAAGTGAACAATCTTTATTCATCTTTATTTTCTAGTTGGCGTACATCGCGTCTCATTTAGAAATGATTAGGTCGCGATTTTTTACCGATACATTTTATTATACAATTTCTCCGAAGATACGCGGCCTCAAAGCTGTTGAGGTTTTCTACACAATGTTTGAAGAAATATTGGAATATTTTCTTTCAGCGTTGGTTGCTGTTTAACGTGCTCTAAATTAATACATATTCATCTTTTACAGCCGTGATAAGAACGACTAATTCTTTCCTAAAAAAAATTACATAATCACTTGCATGAAACAGATTGAAATTTCTTTTGTTTAATAACCTTATAAATAATATATTCGGCGTCCTTAGATTCTTTTAACTTCTGTATCGCATTAAGCTGCATCACCTCGTTTTCTTAACAAATGCATAAAATCCGAAGTCTAGTCGTAACAGTGCAATTTATTCGAATAATTCACCGTATGTATAAAAATATTACTTCTGGTCAGGATTTCAACGAAACGAGCCACTGCCTCGATGCAAATACCAAGAGGAGAGAAGGAGAGAGAAAAAGAAAAAGAAAAACAGAATAGAGAAAACAAGAATGGACGAAAGAGAGACGAGGCGGCAAGAGAAAGAGAGACAGGAGACTTATGCAATCCATGGACCTCCACCGGCGTTGACAGATGACAGAACTGTCTCTCCTCCGTTGGCAGACGAACCGAGGTTATGCCTATGTATATATTTATATACCGAAACCGCGTGACACGTCCTCCTTCGACGAGATTTCGGCCTCGCCGGTCGACTGGACGTTATCGAGATGATTGATCGTCGTTCTGGTGCCGGCGACATCGATGATCGCGGAAATATCGAATTTTTCCTAGCTGCTTAAAAAATCATCGCGACCTTGCCACCCGTTAATAGGACGCTCGGCTGCCAAGAAAATTCATCGTCGGCGAAAAATATTTTCTTTGATGTCGCCGAGTCGAGAATCGCTGCTCGTAGAATTGCTAATTTCTGCTATTTGAAGTGCTCGGTCTACAAGGGTTTTTCTTGTAATTTTCAGTTGAATAAGATAGGAGATTCCTCTTCCTCAGAGTTGGCTAAATTTTTATTTTCCATAAAAATCCGCAGTCCATTGATCATCGTTAACAATCTCCCGTTTACTCTCCGCCGGTTGAAGAACCGAATTTACAACTTTATCGCAGCAACGGTAAATGAAAAATCTCGCAAAATGGAGCTGCAAAAACGTATCCGCATAAAAATCCGCTAATGACAAGCACGTTGCGTTCAACCGTGACGCGGAGCACGTTGATACATAAACCGCGGTTATTTGCGCAACCTGTCATTTCGCGGAAAAATTCTCCGGGAATGAAATAAAATGTTGATTCGCGTGGTATTTTCGGCGAGCGAGTATGTGCGCGAGGGTTGAAATGTGCGTGAAATTTGATTGCGTTCCGCGAGTTATGGGCTGTCGAAGCTCGAAGACGAGGAAAAATGTTGTCTTTGTAAACACGAGCGTTCTGCCGGCTCCAAGGAGCCGCGTAGACGTCTGATCATTGCTCGCTCGTTCTACTTGCTGGCTCCGTCGGGTCTACCGCGATTTCTGTTCGTACTTGTTTAGCGTCTGTTAGTACTTGTTGGTATATCTGGGTTAATTTCAGCGACATTTTTCGATGAAACGATCGAGCGAGAGTCAATTACAAGCTATCGCGGTGAACACGCTGAAAATGTATTTCATTCGAAAAAATAACGATCGCAATTAATGTTCAGCCGGGTTCGCCGTCGTTAGGCGAGCATGTTCAAGTATCATTTACTCGTTCTTAACTCGTTTATGCGATACATGCTAACGATTGCACAGCCCGCATTTCCTATTCAGTACATTATCCGGTAATTGGCCGTATCGTTGTCGTTAGAATTTCATATTATTTACTTTGTTCGAGAGAATAAATCGTCGGGAACGATGTTTCGAACATATCGGTTCTCTGAGATATATTTTTTTTTTGCATGTTAAGGAAGGGTCGCGCAATTTCGTTCGAATGTTTTCAGCTCTCGTATGTATCGATACACATGGTATGTATCTCGTTCCACGGCGATGTTATAAATTCGCGGGATGTTCGATGTAATTACGATTTGTTTTCTTAATTATTCTCGCTTTGTGTATTGTTTATTTACCTGTGCGCACTGATTTGTCGGAGGAGACTGAGACAAAGTTGTCAATTTATTTACTTGGGATATCAATGGACTATGTGCACTGTATTTCTCTGCATGTTTGTAGGGGAAATAAAATTAGCAAGGTAAAAATTGTACAATTTTTTAAAATATCGAAAGTACGTCTTGATCTACGATTTGGTCAGTCAAGAAAATTGATTCAGTTCAGAACACGCTCGGTGCAAAAATTGTGAGGTAATAGTTGCCACCATTTGTGCAATATATTCAGCTTCTGATAATTGTCAACAATTTGTTCAACAAGATAAATAAAACTGCACTCGCCAGAATATTGAAAGGAAAAAATTAATTTCGTCCTAAACAGACGCGGTAGAAATATGAAAAGATGAAACACCTTATTCGCTATTATGAAAAAAAAATTGTACCGAGCAGAATCTCGAAAGCGCAGCTCGGTGCACGATGCGGATCGGTTTAGCACGCGATGTAGCGGAAGAAAACGCGTTAGGTGATAATGCAGCTCGGGGATAATTTCTGCGGAGGAAAATGAGGGAAATAAAGGTTTCGAAAATGGTGGGAGTAGGAAAGGAGGGGTGGAGGATTGAAAGGGATCGAGAAGGAAGAAAAAGACACGTCGATCAGAGAGGGGAATATGGAGGTCCGGGGAGCAGAGAGGAGTGTTGGGAAGCGGATTTTCTCGGCGTTCCTTGCGTTGCAATGCTTGCACTTCCCCGCAAAATCGAAGTTCGTGGAATGCGGCGGGTCGCGCGCGCGGCTAGGGCACAAATGGTTCCGCCTCTCCTCTTTCACCTAAACGGCCGAGTCGAGCTAAGTTCGTTCGCCATTGTAGATTGTCGGGGAACACGCTTTGAGACGGAAATACGCCCAGGCACGTATCCGAACGAACGCGTCGCCCCCATCTCTCTGTCCCTCTCTCCCCCTCCTCTCTTTCGCTCTCGAGCTGACCGAATATTCCGAATTCGCTAATTGACATTTCCAATTACCAGTTTCTATTCGCTCGGATCTATGGTTCACGATCCACGTTCGCCGCGGGAAGTAAGTAAACTTCCATTTGACCATCCATGATTGTGAAACGGCGCTGCTCTGTTTGATTCATTCGATTTAATGGCCGCGGTTCATTTCGCAGCAAATATTGCGGTAAAAAATTCGATCAGTAATTACCGAATGTCGTCGTCTGTGTACAATTGGACTTCTCTATTTTAGACACGAGTCTGGCTAAATTATGGTGGCATTGTGTTTATAGTTATGTACGTTGCTTCATTTGGGAGAATATACTGTAGAAACAAATCAACGAGAAATAATTGGTTGCTGTTGTCTGTGTAAAACCTGACGTTTCTACTTCGAATAAATTTGGCTAATTTATCTATTATGTGGGAATGAATATTCTGTAAAGAAATTAAAGAATCAGATACTGTTGTCGGTATAAAACTTGACTTTTCTACTTTGAATGTATTTCACTGAACTGTGGCAACGCCAAATTGAGTTTTTGTTATTGTAGGTATTGTACCTTTTTATTACTACAATGGATTTATAATGTTCGTAGATTTTTCTTTGCTGTTCTCTTATGAAAATGAGAACACAGGTATTTCTGTGCCAGAATTATTTGCAGACGTTCCGTACATTCGTACGTTTTACCAGCACGTAAAGTTCACCGTCTACTGTTCATTATGAACTAATGGAACGACAGTAACAGATAATCAAATTAAAACAGTCTTCGTCTCGGCTTCCAAGAGGACTGCACCTTTCACGTCTCCGCTTTCGGAAATTTCTATCAACGTATCCGACGGTCTCGTGTTTTCCCTTTGAAGTTTGTATTAATATACGTCTGCGCTGTAAAGTAAAACGATCCAAATCACATGGTTCCGCTTTGAAATGTCTCACGGTGTCTATCAACGTGATTCAAGATTAATTACGTTCCCATATTAGCACAGTACTATTTATTAGTATTTGGCTCTTATGTTTTGCGACTGATGGGGACAATTTTTTTTATTTATAGCAATTCTTTAAAATATGGATTCTTTAAAAGATGGACATTACCTGTCTGGAATGCAAAAATGGAGACTTCTGATATCAATTTTAACGTACACTAGATTTGGAAATTAGGAAATTTCGCGGCGAGCTTTTGGCTGTCGGTGTACGTGTTCGGATATCCGGTCTCGATTATCTCCGAAACGGTCTGGAATGAAGAGACAGAGAGAGAGAGAGAGAGAGAGAGAGAGAGAGAGAGAGAGAGAGAGAGAGAGAGCCGAGTTAATAATTCCCAATGGTTTCATCGTTCGAGGCGGCTGGGCTGTGGCGTCGACGTCAGAGGAATTGCAGATAGCGCGGGGCGGCCCGGTAAGAAAATCCCGTATCAAGCTCACTTACACCCTGGGTCTTTATTTCTCGTTTCTGTTAGCGGCGATCCTTCCTCCAATTCCCCGTCGCTTTCTCATTGCTTCTCAGCTGCGTTTCTGCTTCTCCCCGTGCTCCTGCCCGAGAACCCTCTCTTTCCCCTGCCCTTTCGACCGACGTGATGCCCGTGCTCATCGGTACGGCTCGGAGTAAAGTTAGTTCCTCGTCTAGGGCTGAGTTTCTCTCGGTTTAACTATGTTCCTTGTGTCAGAGGCATGCATACACGCGCGTGGCCGCTCGCCGGTTCTACACGATGGCTCAAAACGGCTGGTCCTAATCTTGAAACCCTCGGATTATGTCTCGAGACTCTCATTAAACTTCAGAGAACCTGGAGTGGTCAGGGATAAATTTCGAAATTTTGCGTTACACGTTGGTTGTACAGTCGCGTCGGTATTTAAGTCGACGCGGTCGAATTCGGAGTACGCGATGCTGTCTTTTTTAAATATGGTTTGCACTTGATGTTCCTGGTCTTCTGCTTTTGTTTACGTAAGCATGGGTAGTGCCACAGACAATTGTAGAGTTTCAAAACGAAAGTATCGCGGAAAGTGTAGTAATTACAAATTTCTAAAATTCTTGTCAAATTTTCGCCAGTCGGAAAGTAAGTTGACGCAAACAAGTCATTTATTTTTAATACAAATTCATGACTATAATTACTTATTAATTATGTTAATATACGTGGCTAATTAAAAATCTTTTTAGCATTTAATATTTATAATAATAAGTAGTTGTTATTTATAGTGTGCCTAAAACTAGAGAATTATAAGTATTTGAGAGAATTTAAATTTATTTATAATTATTTATAATTTATTTATAATATTTTGTTTATTTATAATATTTTATTTATTTATAAAAGAAGAATGGATGGAAAGAGTTTGCAGCAAATAATTGTGGAATTTTGGGATCTCTAAAGAAGGCGTTCGGAAAATATGTGCAAAATTAGAAAACACAGGTAAACCTAAAAATATGGTGATAGCAGGTAGGAAGAGAAACACATCTGCTCTTCAAGATCGACAAATTGTTAAGGAAGTAAAAAAAAATCCCTTTATTAGTGCAAGACAAATAAAAGAAAATTTGTCATTGCGGATATCCATTACGCAAATTAAATCATGCATTCATGAACAAAATTTACATGGGCGGATATCAAGAAAAAGACCTTGTATCTGTAAGGTAAATGTTAAAAAACGTTTACATTTTACAAAGGGGCATTATAAAAATCCAATTTCGTTTTGGGAGTCCGTAATATGGAGCGATGGATCTAAATTTGAATGAATTTCAAATAAGAGAAGGAAATATGTTTGGAGAAAAGAAGGTCAGACATTTAAACAAAAATTAATAATACCCAGCATTAAACACGGCGGTAGCAGTATAATGATATGGGGTTGTTTTAATAACAACCACGTCGGAAATTTAGCAGTAATCGATGGAAAACTTACTGCTGCCAAATACATAGAATCATTGCAAGAAAATTTATTTCCATCTATGGAAAAATTCGGTGTTCAGAGCTCCTACGTGTTTTCGATGTTAACAAAAATTAACAAATGACTATTTCGATTAGAATTATAAAGACTGAATAAACATATTATTGTTACGAACTAATATTGCGTTGACACTTATCACAGTTTTTTACCTACATTCTTACGCATACTACAAATAACAACAATTTATTATTATAAATATTACATGCTACAAATATGTTACAATCAGCCACGTATATTGATATAATTAATAAGTAATTATAGTCATGAATTTGTATTAAAAATAAATGACTTGTTTGCGTCAACTTACTTTCCGACTGGCGAAAATTTGGCAAGAATTTCAGAAATTTGTAATTACTACTCTACAATTGACTGTGGCATTACCCATGCTTACTGTAAACAGAAGCAGAAAACCAACAGAAGCAGGAAAGTCAAGTACAAACCATATTAAAGAAAAAAACAGCATCGCGTATTTCGAATTCGACTGCGTCCACTTAAATACCGACGCGACTTTATATACAGAGAGCGGTCCGCGCAACTTGCATACCTCGAGTACCTATTTCCGTTGCTTGTAATAATATGAAAAAGTACAGAGGTGGAAATATTGCAGGGGTTTGTAATGCTTAAGGGGCCTGTAGCCGGAACAGACGCGTCGGTTCCCAGCGACTTCCGGCCGTAGCTTGTCGTCGATCGACGTCGAAGCGCTTTTAGGTAATGAAATTAATAAAGTTTCCGGCTGTTGGCAGATGTCGAACTCTCTCTCTCTCTCTCTCTCTCTCTCTCTCTCTCTCTCTCTCTCTCTCGCCGTTATGGTCCGCGCCGAGAGTCGGTCCTCGACTTTGATCGGCTGCCAAACAGAGATTGGATGGACCTCTGGCGTTCCTTTAATTTTTCTTTCTTCACCTCGACGTCGGGCCGGCACCAGCTCTTACATAAGACGGCTGTCCCGTCACACCGAAAACCGGATATGCTAGCCGGTTCTCGTTTTTCGACTGTCGACCGGACGCACATAGTTACAGCAGTTACACTTTAATTTGAACGGTTCGTTACTCGCGACGGATCATCTATCCGATGGAAGACCCCCGCAGTCTACGCTATAATAACTTTGCATTAATCATCGCCGGCCGGCCCGGAGCGAAAACAACGAAGACCAAGTGTCGACTGTGGATCTTCGTTCAGAACAGTGGTCTTGTAGAATGTAGTTCTTTCGATAATTTTGCTGGGCGCGTGCAAAGGTCTTTTTCAATCGTTCGTGCATTAAGGCTGGTAACGATCATCGTTAGACTGCGGATTTTATTCATTTATGACGAAAACGAATGGGTGGAATTGAAAAGAGAATGAACGTTACCATTATCATTGAAAAATGAAAGAACTTTTTCTTTGGCTTCTCTTTCCTCGAAGGTCTCCATGATTATTCATCACCCCATATCTGAACGCATTCCTCTGGCAACCCTGTAGGTTCAAGAAGGACTCGGTGGTAGCAATCAGGCCTCGTTAGACCGGTAGCGGCTTTCACTGGTGGGACATCCGGTTCCCAGGTCTGTCAACTGGGCTCTTGGCACGTGTCAAGCGAGATCAACCCTTTCTCCATCCCCCTCTCTCTCCCCCTCGTTGTGCACCCCTCTCTTTCTCGCTTGTGCGTCGCGCCTGTGCGTTTCGGATCCAGTGCCAGGAAACGAGTTCGCGAGCCAGGGTCTCGAAAAAGCGTATTCCCTCGGCGAGAGATGGTTTGCCGAGGGTGTAGAGGGTGTTGCGGGGCGTCGGGAAAAGGGGGTCGGCGCTGTATGTAAAGACGAGGGACGTTTGAGTGACACGGTTCCGCAACTATAAGGCGGCGGGCATATTGCGGCATGGGCTCTCTGGATGGTTGGCTGACTGGCTGGCTGGCTGGCTGGGGTAGCTAGGTAGCTAGGTTTGCGCCAGCCAATATACAGGCCGCCTACATCTATCTAATATAAACGGAATTTCATTTGGTTAATGCGGATTCACCGGGCCGCAACACGCTGCCAGAAACGGCCGGTTTGTTACGGGGGAGTCCGTGTTCTCCTTCGCGACTCCTTTGAAACGGCGCGGAGCGTAGCGAAACGCTGTCTGTCCCGCCATTCGAGCCTCGGGAACGAATTGATACCCGAGGATCGACCCGCGGAAACATGGATCGACAGCATCCCGCTACCATCCTAGATCCCATCACGTAATTACAGAGCCGCGCGCAGTTCACTTTGTAGCCGGTTTTCTCGCCGGCACTATCCCGTGCGCTTTGAAAGAGCGTCTTTCTTTGTGCGGTTTTCTCCCCCTCTCTTCCTGTGTCCGAGGTTTTATTCCAATAATGCTCCCCCGAATTGCATCTTTAGTGGCCTCCCGTTGGCCAGACTTTTACCTGTCATCCGCCGGGAAATATTGGCTCCTTTTAAACTTATTTTTCTCTGTGCGAGCGGTTTTTGTAGTGTGAGTTTTACGGAAGTTTCGCGGTTTGTGCTCGGGGGATTTGGAAATTGAGACGGGGAAGAGGTGAGTCTACGTGGAATATTGAATCGACAATGTGCGATGCAGTTTTTTCCTGCGACGTTTCGTGTCCGAGATAATCGCGCTCGAAGAGCTATGGTCGTACAATAGGAATCGGCTAGCGTGTCTGTCCATTACCGACCGTTTCTACTTCTTGTAAATGCTAATGCACGTCTGTCAGGCCTGAGAGGACGGTTGTAGAGGAAATCATGCCTCGTGTGGAGGGATTGCAGTCCGGGTTCGCAATTTATTTTCGCGCGTCCAGCGTAATCGAAAATCTCCGCATCACGGTTTCGAACGCGTGCGCGAAGACACGTTTAAAGACGATTATCTTGCGAGACAATGATTCGTACAAGAAAATTGTTTCGCATGTTTTGTTACGAATTAAACTCGAAGTTCGAAAGCGTAAATTGGCCTTACTATTATACAATGCTCTGTTTTAATCCGACGCAACTTGCGGCGGTTGTCTACGGATCAATCTAGTTCACAGCTGTGCCAAATTTCCACTGCGCACGGTGCCTCGAAACACAAAGCAAAAAATCACGATTATTCGTTCGACTTCATTGTAGAAACCCCCAGAATAATTCAATCGCGGGACACGCGGCGGTTTGTAAAACGGGGTGACGGAAAAAATCACGTTAGAATAAAAAGTGTTATCGGGACGATTATTCGAGACACGTTGCCGCCCTGGAGCCTGATGCAGATGTATCGTTGATAAAGGCGTAGGTGTTGCGTTCGGTTCACGCGAGGCTGATTTCGCGACGGTGAAACGGCATTAGTCCCGTTTGTCGTTCCTTCTTTCTCTTTTTCTCTCCTTTTAGCAAGCGCGGACGAAAATACAGTCGGTCGGCATAATATTCTGGGTTAATCAGTTTGATTCCGGCCCCGTTCCTTGTCGGTGGCCCTCCGAGAACGGATTCGTGTCGTGTAAGCACGCGGCGCCGCGATTGCAGATACCATTTGTCACCCGCGTGCCGGGGAACACGTGAACGCCGCGGGTCACGACAGTCTTGGCCCGTTTCTTTCGATCCGCGGTCTTCTATTCTTTCTTTCTTTCTTTTTCTCTCTCTCTCTCTCTCTCTGTCTTCATCTTTCTCTATCCTTCTCGTTTTGTGTCTCTCGTGCTCCGTCGTAAATCGCACGCGTGACCCGCGTCAACATCGTTTCGGAATCGCCATTAGTCTTGTGGTACACGCATTTTTCTCTCGTCTCAACACCTTGACGTTTTTACTGCCGTTCAGAGCCGATTGTGGATCTCTTCGTGCTTTTATGGGGCTTGCGAATTTTTTGCAGTGAAAGAGATATTATTTATTTTATTTATTTATTTAATGTTGCTTCAGCATCCAAGGTCATTAGCAACACGGCACATTTTCTTACAATATTTTATACATATTTGACTCCTTGATATACTGGACAAGACCGGCGATAAACTCCTTAGAACTTAACAGAATGGGTTAGGATCCTGGCAACTTGGCATTTTTTTCTTTCGTTCTCATATTTTTTGCATTCTATTATTAGATGATTTATGTTAACTGGTACTTGACATATATCGCAGATCATGTTTTCTTTCTTATTTCTGTTATTTCTG
This sequence comes from Halictus ligatus, assembly GCA_028454255.1. Classification (NCBI taxonomy): domain Eukaryota; kingdom Metazoa; phylum Arthropoda; class Insecta; order Hymenoptera; family Halictidae; genus Halictus; species Halictus ligatus. The sequence continues at coordinate 4,044,014 of CM052134.1, forward strand.
AGTGCCCAATTCGGATTCTAGAAATTGAAGTTTGAATTTAACGATCTACTGGACTTGGAAATTTTTGCCACTCAAAATCCGAAAGAGATATTGGTCTGGCAGGTATGATCGAACTTGAAGAGTTTCGGAACACCCGTGTTGTTGTCAAAATTTTGAAATGCAGGGTGCTTCTTAGATATGTGAAATATAAAAAGTCACTGTTATGATGCTCTTTAACCGTTTGAGTCCGAAGCAGCGTTGCTGAGATTTTGTGACGAAAATTCAGCGAAAATGGAACGCTGACAGTGCAGTCACTGACTGTCGAAGTAGCGCGCTCAACTTTCCTGACGCACTTACATCACATAGCTGCTTTTTTAAATGTAAATGATACAATTAAATATTTTGTATTTCATCGTTATCGCGCCGCTTAGGCCTCCTCGCAATCGATAAAGACAAGCGCTATCGCGGTATTCGGCATTTTTCGACCATGTTTTTTCAATGACCCCTGGGACTCAAACGGTTAATTCCTAGAATTAAAGAAAACAATCTACAGTGGCATAAAAATACAAACTCTGTGAATACATTCTTTACGTACCTGTACGCTCGTTGTCCCCTTCCAGTAAGCGCTGCGTTAAAGAGAGGTTGGTGGGAGAAGCAGGTCGTCCGAGGGGCCCCTATCGTGCCCATCACTGCCGTGCAGTAAAAATTGTAATTCTTTTATAGGATAAACATTACAACGTCTCTGCAGGATAAAAATCGTGATTTTGTCACTTAACCAAAATTGTGATTCTTCTACAGAATAAAATATTCTACAGAATAATTCACATACTAAAAATTTTCTGCACAAAAAAGTTATCCTGGACACGGCAAAGATTCATTGGCTTTCTTTTGCTGTCGTCTTTCCGCCGAGAAGAATATAGCTACATATTGATTTACAAGCTATAATAGCAAGCTTCTCACAGCTTGATGAAAAATGAAGGATATTCGATTTTTTTTTGTAGAATTTCCCGGTGCAGCAGCGGTAGTTCATTAGTCCGCTTTTAGTCGGTCTCAGGCTTGATTTACAGGAGAGTTTTGGTTGCGAGTCGGGCAGCTCGAGGCTTCGTTTGTAATAATGATCTAGTTACCATGCGGCCAGACCCGGCTAGTTGGATTATTATTATAGGTTCAGCGATGGTGTAGTCGCTTCGTACTTCTGCCACGGAATTGTTAGACGCCGGGCTTCGTGATCACTGACGTCTCGCGATAATTAGGTGTTTCGACGTTGGGATTATCATTTCTTGGCTCAGGGTAACGGCCAATCCTAACGCGAATTAACGCTAAACCCAGCTGGCACTATAAGACGGTATTTAGAAAAGACATTTGAAAAACGGCGAGGACAACTGGATTTCGACGTACACATTGAGTAATCAAATTTTGAACATGTCATATTCATCTAATCTCGTCTGCAAAATAAATTTTTTATCTGGTCTAAAGTCTGTAAAATAATCTATTAAAAATTCTATAAAATAAAGCAATAAAATTATCAAATAATGTCTAACGATTAGCAAAACAAATATTAATAAAATAATCGATCAAATAGAAGGAGGGTTGAAATTGTGGAGGGGTTGGTGGTGATTAACATAAATAAAATAAAAATATTGAGTCACAGAACGAAGACACAATCCCTTGGTGAACAACGGCGACAAAATGGCAGAGGCGGGAAAATTAAGGGAGTACGCCGAACAAAAGGAACAAAAAAAAATCTAGAAAGAAGATGGGGCCCCGCCGCGATTGTAAAGTAGTTCGCGAAAAGGCGCTTAACTCCGTTAAAAAGCAGTCGGATTTAAGGAGACGCAAAGAGTCTCAGCGAGGTTGGAAAAAAATGTCCCGGGAACTTTTTAACGGTCAGTTAAACGGTCGAACGTAAGACTAATCGTTCGTTGACGAGGATCGACTCTCGGACTTACAGTACTTTAGACTTGTTCTCACGGAATCGGAAATTTTTCGTTCCGACGTCAGGAATGTTGATTTCGTGGGATAATAGCGGAGCATTCTTGTGGCCTCTTTTTATTCTCTGGCAAACGAAATATTTGCATCCGCGGGTGGCCGTGTAAACTTGACGGAAAAATAATCGATTCTAGAAATACGCGCCGCGAAACTGGCCACTGTCTGTGCGAATCGACTTCCGATGCCGTTTCGAGGATCATTCAAACTATACCTGATTAATCCTTTTACTGGACGGGGGTTTAATTATGAACCCTTGTTACGAATTGAGCCGTTTATTTTGAAAGTGGCGTAAGTCCATTTGTCAATTATTTTTTGTTGCCCGCAATTACGTGTAGAACTTCAAGTTAGCTCTCATAAACAACATTTGCGGTTAAGTATATTCAGAATATATACGATAATTTTCGACACATAAGTTTTCGAAGTTAGTTCAGTAATTAAAACCAACACTTTGAAAGTGGCCTAAGTCCAATCCATTATTGATAATGTCCTTCGAACATTATCAAAAAGTGCCGGAAAGGCAATCACTTTATTCTACATGAAATGAAATAAGAGTATTTCATATAAAAAAAATGTTGGAGATCACAATCTTTAAAAAGGTGAAGAATTCTAACGGAGCAACAATAAATTGGTTAAAAATACGTTGGATGCGTTTTTTGAGAGATGAACCATATAAAATTTTCTATAAGATATCAGTGGACGAGAATGCAAACATTAAAATGAAAGTTTGAAAATATTGTATTGACACCGCTTTATAAAAACATAAGACGAATTACAACAGCGAAATACAAGGACATGATGGACTTACTATGATACATATCACCGGAGCACCATGACTTCTTCAAGTCCCTCTCGCATACACAAAATAATAGATGAGCAGTAAATTGTTATGTAATTTATGTAGGTACAAAATTTCTTGAATTGCATAAATTGTGTTTTTGAATGGTTGTAAAGATATATAAAGTAAATTGAATATTGTTTTTTTAATTTGAAGCATTTTTAATTATGTCGAATGGACTTGGGCTCTTTCAAATTTTATAGCGAATCTGTTAACTTTGAAAGTGGTTTAACTCCATTTTTGTTAAGAAAACATATTATTCACTTAATAATTGCTATTATTTTAATAGAAAATAAGCAGTTTTAATAGTAACACTTAAGCAGTATGACACATTGGTATCCTATACGTATATTTTTAATTTTATTGAAACACACACCCCTAAATATCTCAATTGAAGTATAAGTGGACTTAGGCCACATTCAAAATAAACGGTTCAATTGTTTCTTAGAGAGACTACACGTCACGGAACCAATAAAATTGAAATGGTAAAAATTTGTCTAATATTAAAAATATTAGTAATGAGTTAAAAATAAAATGAAGCTAATATGTTAGTAATGAATTGATAATAAAGCAAACTAATATATTAGTAAATTGAATTAGATAAGTGATCAACAACTGAAAGGAACGATTGTGTTTGAATGACCCGAAGGTGCCCGAGACGGAGGAGTATTTCTCGTCGATGAATTTCGAGGTGGTGTGGGCCATTCTATTTTGAAGTGTCGTCATTGTGCGTTGCGTTCGGCGGCGCCTTGACCCGCAACTAATTATTCGCGATCTGCCTTTTCCGGGCGACGCGATTGGCCGGCTCGCGATTCGTCGGCTCTCAAGCCGAGCGCGCGCGTGCACGTCGCAATGGCGAATCTGCGATTGCGAAACTACACGGTGACCGGGACGTTGCCAAAGTATTTGTTGCGTAAAGCTCGCGGCGCGTCGTTTGTTACCGACGACCCTCCGTCGAAACGCAAATGGCCCGTGATCGTCTGATCGCCTCGCGGAAACCCTCTTTTAACCACTTCGCGACCACGGACGAATTATCTCGCGACGAAATACCGTGCGTACTGTTATGCCGCAGGAAGGGGTGGATGAAGAGAATCCTCAAATAAACTCCAAAGTCTTCCAGCATAACTTAGGTTTATTTGGAATAGGTCGCCAAGCAAAGAAACAAAGCGATTTTGTACAAGACGAATAACTTAATAATGCGCGAGTTGACTGACTGGTTACTTGTAACTCCTTCTCTCTTTGTCTGACTGTATGACTGCCCTTTCGCAGGGCCTTATATAAGGGTACATTTGGTTATGGAAGTTTGGATGATCCCTTAGAGATACGGAATGACTTGGACTTTAATCTGAAATCTCTGTACCGGTGAGTAATTTGCCTTAGTCTAATTGATGAGAAAGCCCGTGAGTTCTGAGTCATCTATTTATCTAACCTATCTATTCTGATAGATAAGTATTACTGGCTGTCCCGCATAACAGTACAATAACAACAGACGAGTTATCTCGCGACGCAGTGTCGCTTACGCTATACTACAGACGAGTTATCTCGCGACCAACCTATAAACGAAACTTGTCCGCGAGATAACTCGTCCGTGGTCGCGAAGTGGTTAACGATCCTGTCGACGCTAATTCGACTTTCCGCGCTCCGCTTTTCGTCCGGCTAATTTATTAGCACGTGCGAAACTACCTTTAGCACTATGCTGGCGCCTTGTCCTGCGATCTGGGACCATTCGCGCCATTTTTTGGTTTTTCCGAACTCCCTTTCTCCCAAAATCGATATATTTCATTTTAATGCTAAGTAAAATTCTAGGATTAACAATAATTTTCCTGTTGGAATATTTTTAAACAGAGGAAAATATCATTTGTCACGCCAAGCGATCGAAATTTGAAATAAATGTATATTTACATTGAATATAGAAACTATTTTCCAGGTTTGAAATTGTTGAATACGCGATGCAACACTCGTCAGTCCGTTTGCTAAATAAATGGCAACGCAGAGGGTGGATATTACCCTTTCATGTTGCAGGTAGACAACACGGACGGTTTTAACGGAAAATATTTTTTCCTCTGTTTATTAATTAGGTTTCTCTGTGTCCCTTGTCGGGTCACATATTCCCGCCGTTGCCTTGAATTTTTCGATCGTAATGGCACTTTTATATCGACGCGCGGCTCGTCTAAAAGGGCAGAACCGCGAATATGAGTGTTTCTTTATTTATGGTTCCCTTTTATGGTGCTTTTTTATGGTGCCTATATTCGTGCATTCTATTTTTTTTTTATTAGGTCGTCGCGCTCTCTGAAGTGAGTTACGTTCACGGTTTTACGGTGGGTGCCTCATAGAGAATGCCATGGGAAATGCTGCGAAAGCATTGTCAAATATTTAAATGTAGAGAATGGCGTCGACCGTTCGTGACGTTGTCATTTATTGACGACTTGAATTACCTACAAGCTTAGAGGTTTACTGGTTAACAAACTGCCGCTGTATTTTTTCGGCTCAAACAAACTTATTGGAACTCGCGTGCATCAAGCATTTCGATATTGATATGAAAATAATTTGAGGAGGTGCATGGAACGTTAATCGTCCAAAAAAAAAATGGCACCCTGTTTGTCATAGCCGCGAGCCGATAGTTTAATACGCAGATACAATTGAACAAGTGTGCGCGTCGAGCTCTGTAGGAGATTTACTGTTCGGAGAATGACACTGAAAGTGTTCAATAGGTTCTAAGTGGTTCTGTATCGGCCACAAAATTACTGCGAAACCGTTGCCAACGCGGAACAGAGGCAGAGAAGAGAGGAGAGAGGGGAGAGGAGAGCTCACGGAGGCCAGAGCAATGCTAATTTCACCCTATTTCGATTTGCGTCGCCGCTTCTTCGCGGAGGTGCGTGAATCGAGGCTGCGAGGAAATTAGCGCTATTTATTGTGACCCAGTAAACGAAGTTTCGAAACAGAAACTGGTTCGCACTGGCTCTAATTTAAGGCCGGCGCTCGCAACAATTTTTCTGCGATCACTGCTCTAGCGTTGTCAATGACCAATAGCGTCCATGAAACGAGCCACTGCTAAACAATCTGTATCTGTATTCAAAGCATTTTCTCGCTGTTTTCAAGTTTACAAAAATTCCTGGCCTTCGAGATTTTATGCTGTTCGCACATTTTGTTCGGAATGTATGCACTTTAATGTCGGCAATCTTTTGAGGAACTTCAGAGGCCCTAAAAAATTCAAGCAACGAAATTGTGCCTGAAGAGTACGTTACATAACCTATAAATTAACTTTTAATATCTCAATAAAAAACGAAGATGAATCTTTAAAGATCTTTGCACCTTCGAATGATGTACACTAAACTCGAAGACTGTAAGAGTATTTCTTAATCGTTTGAAAAATGCAAGCAACGAAATGTGTGTCAAAAGTGCATTACATTAGCTATGCATTAATTTTTAATATCTGAATGAAAACTTAAGATGGAGCCCTAACCTCTTAACACATTGCATGCGGGTACATTTCGCCGCGAACTTACACGTGCAGCGAGTGTTTTTTCGCGGGAGTTTGGTCATTCAGTGAAATCGCAATAAATCGAAAACTACTTCGTTTTTCTCAACGAAACTTTTTTTTATTTTACACTTAAATATATGCTTTATGGTGATTTTAACAAAAAGAAAGCACCAGTGACAGACTGCGAAAAACGTAAAAGTACATTTTCCGCATGCAATGTGCGAAGTACTGTACGCCACTATAGTGGTTTCCGTGGAAAACATCAGTTTGAACGGTACGAACCACTATCGTGACTTTTGTGCCTTTTTCGGCCGGGCGCGCCGTCCCTGGAAGACCGAGTTACGGACGAGCGCGCCGTACTTAAGGGCCCGGGGTAGTCACGTGACGTTTTAATTAATAATTTCCATTCACAGCCTTCAGACACAGACTTAAGATCCGTCTTGGTCTTGATCCGACGGGTCTTAAGTCTGTGACTAAACTTGTCACATTTTTTGCTCTGTATTATCGATATTATGAATTCTGACGCCAGAAACGTGCTTCAAGTTTTCGCCTTTATTTCACAACAAAATCAAGACAAATTATAGCTCAGTTTGTAGCTGGAGATATTTTCTAGTGCGCGCTGGTCACGACATCATCCAGAAAACTCATCCAATTATATAAAAATACTTGGATTCTACGGCATGCGCATCGTCAATTTTTGGCCTACTTCGAACGCTTATATTACCAAATATCTGCATAATCTCGGCAGCTCCTGACCAGCGCGTACTAGATTGAACCTTCCTCTTTCGAATGAGAAATATTCTTATTTAAGGACTAAAACTTGAAGCACGTAAAACCATTCTTTGACGGTAATGTAGACACTCTACCTTATCGCGAATCTACGGAGACCGGCTCCTTAAGAGAATATACTTTCGAAATCAGCGAGTTGAGGATCACGAAAAGCTGAGATATTGTTCGCTCGTCGGCCGGTCCCGCGAAAAAAGCACATTATGGGGAACACACAATGGCCACGGGCGGCAATCGGGAAACACATCGGGAATTAAGGCGAGAAGAGGAGCCATTCGGAGGGAAAAGTTCAGGCTTGCTCACGGTTTCTTTCTGCCATGATAACAATATTTTTTCGCCGGCCATCGTCGCTTTCGGTGGATTAAATGGGGCGCAAAGTAGTCGGGGTAGTGAGCAATCCTAGACGGCAGAAGTTTGTAACCGACAGGATAGACGTATAGCACTATTATGAGGATGAGCCGGCCCCGTTGTAAGCTTCCCGATTACACTATTACACTGTTACACACCAGAGTCTCGGGCAATTATCGCGGCTTGCCTGTTTCACGTTCCATTCCATCTTGTAATCATTTTCATTCACTCGAGTGTTGGATCCTGATTGCCAAACTGCCGATTTTATGAATTTATAATCCAAATTGGCAGACCAACCACAAAACAGAAAATATTTAAAGCGTTCGAAGGTGGTACTGTGTTATTTCCAATCCATTGTAATGGTTATGCATATAGATATGGAGTCTCTGTATCTTAAAGTTAATTAAATTTTTATTCGTGCTTGTCCCTCTCTCAGTTGAAAATCATTTTGTTAATGATGTATTCTGAGCTCTTTCGGAGTATGGAAAAGGACTTTCGAGAGCCGCCATCTTTACGGGGGTGCTGACACAGAATTTGTGGAAATTCGCTTGTATGTTGATGAACAAAAATGTTGTTAAATATTGGCTTGGCACAGTGAAACGATAATTTAGCGTATGGGATAGTAAAGATTTCGGTTTCCTGCAAGCTTTCGTTGTTAATTTAAACTACCATTTCAGTGGAAAGTGCAAGAATTGGTAATCCCGTTCGACTAACGTATGATTCTTCTTAAACTCGCCGGAACAGCGGCGAGGCAAAGGTATTATTCTAATCTCGGGGTGGTAAAAAGCCAGCTAGAAGTTCCCTGCTTCACGAATTCCAAAGTTCTGCCATTTTCCCCGTGGTAATACGCTGTCTGGCGCGAAGGTTACAAGCAGACTCTCCCACCTGCTCGAAATCATGCCCATGGAAACTATAACATCTTCCGACCAGACTTGTTACATGAACGGTAGAGCATGCCCTATGTTTTGAGTCAGCGGTTGCCAACTCGTGTTCGATGAAACGCTACAAGTACCACGTGGAAACTAACTTTTAAGCTGAAATTGCTGGCCTAACACCGAGCTGGCTTGGTAAATTCATTGCTAGACTGCTACAAGTATTAATAGAAAATCTTGTCAAAATAATTTAAAAAATTAGAATAAAATTGCTGAGGAAGAGCTAGTCGAATTACATAAAAAAAATTGTTAACACTGTACAGAAAGGGTGAAAAATGTTTCATCGAAGCAGAGGACGTTCCACGATAATCTAAAATCGGAAACCATTCGAAATGTCTCAGCGAAATCGACTGAGATTAAGATAGAAGGACCATAAAGATCCACAGGAGGAGGAAATAATTTTCTATCGAATCCGAAGAGGTTCCTCGATCGAAGAAAAAAGGATTGAGAACCCTCTTTCTAGATCGCCGAAAGATGTGCTCGCAATTTACGATCGGCAGGCGCGATCCGAGGTATGAAGGAGCTCCGGAAAGTTGATTAAACGCTCTCACACTCCGAAATGTTTTCTCAAAATGAACGGCCCCCGTAAACATCAGAAAAGGTTCCATTAAACGCGTTCTCTGAATCGCGCGTTCTCCTTAAAGATCGGTTTAATATCTCGACGTCTTATCTGCAGCCGTTCAATTCCGTCCCCTTTTCTGGTAGTATAGTTTTCGGGGGATAAGATAAGAAAAATGTTTGGGCCCTACAGTCAAGGTCCACCCTACTCGGAAAGTTTGGGGAAAAGATCGATGCAACCTTCACCCTATTCGGGGACAAAAGATTGGAAAAAACGAAGTCATGGTATTCCCGCGGATTGCCGAAAGGAGGATGAGGCTATAATCGCAGCTGGAAAACCCTTCAACAACGCTAATCCGCGGTCGGACCTTTTTCGCGGCGCCGTCAGCCCATGGGGACGAGTTTCCGCTCGGATAATACGCGGAAAACTCGTAGACCAAAGCCCCAAACGGGTTGAAGTCCGAAAACCGGGCCGGTTTTGATATTTCACCGGGGCGAGAAGCCCCGCGATCCCGAAACTTTCAGCTTCGGGAGACGACCGGGCGACCGGAAACGGAAACTTTGCCCATCAACGATCGCGATGCTATCTACCACGGGAAAGCTCGACCGTGATTTGTAAACGAGACGGGTCCGTGTCTTTGTTATCGTGTTACCCGAGAAAAATGCCCGTGGAAATTGGAATCCGAAATGGACTAGTTCCATCCAGCCGCGGAGGATTCTTCGAGGGTCTTGCGGTGCCGCCATCTTTATGGGGCTGCTGTTGCCTGATTTGTGGAGCTTCAATCGTCAAGTGACCCTAGTTTCTAGAATTTGAGATCACAAATTAATTTATATTTATTTTTTGACGGCTTGATATTCTGTATCAGCCTTATAGATTTTATCAACGTTCTCTGCAAAGGAAACATTTTTAACTGTCTTTGGTTTTCAGTATTTGAGTTGAGAAATTGATTTATATTCATTTTTTGCGAACCTGCTGTTTTGAAGCAACCTGTACAGAGCCGATCAACGTACTTAATAAAAAAGAACATTTTTTCCTGACTTTGGATTGCAGAATTTGAATTCAGAAATTCATTTACATTCCCTTTTTTGGCGACCTGGTGTTTTGAAGCATCATGTACAGACCTTGTCAATGGTATCCACAACGAAAACACTTTTTCCTGACTATACTTTCTAGAATCGGAGTTCGTAAATTAATTTAAATTTGTGTTTTGGGGGCCGGCGTTTTGGAACAGGTTGTAGACGTTTGCCGAGGTTACAACGTATGGAAAGTATTTTTTCCCCGGTTGCCTGCGACCTCGATTTTTGACGGGGAATTGTCCGGATTCGAAAGCCAGCCGGGCGGCATAAATATACAGGGCGAAGGCGAGTTTTCTTCAGCACCGGGTCAGCATTATCATATCCCCGGGGGTTAAGCAGGGTGGAAAGCGGTGGGTGGAGGCTGTATCCGACAAGGTAGACATATGGCGGCATTATGACGATGAATCAGTACATCGTGTACCTCGTGATAAGGATTAATGTTGAGATTCTAATGTGTCCCCTGGTACAAACCCGAAATTGAATTTGTACATTGCGTGATTCGAGGCTCCGTCCCCGTTGACGTTTCCGGTCCCGTCCTGATAAAACGCTGGGAGACCTCGACAAAACGATCTAATCGAACATTTCGATCGAGCTCGATCGTTTCAATGAATTTCGCTCAAACGCCGATTCCTTATATCTGCGTCGCCCATTTCGAAAAAAGGAAAAGAAAAATATACCAATTTCAACAACGATTTAATTAACATCCTGCGGGTGGAGTTAATCTCTCGATCGTCGACCAATACGGTCTGCGGATCAGTGCTAATGAAGAATCGAATAAAGAGGGACTACGATTCGAACGTCAAGTTTAGAGCAACCCTGCTCGCGTTAAATCGATTCGCGATTCATGTGTTACCGCGACCCCGAGAAACGGAAAATGGAATACGTTTGGATAACGGGTGTCCCGAACATAACGATCGTACCCTTAAATATCCTTCCTTAGATCGACACATGCGTGAAAGTATGAGAAGCAAAAACACAATGTAAAGCGAAATTGTTGGTGGCTTTTACCTGGAGTAATACTGTAACGAATAATTTTTTCTATCCCGACCGGTCGACCTGAAATTCTGAAAAAAATCCTCATCAACAAAATATCGAAATATCTTCCGTATCAACCAAGAGAAACGCTCGCAAATTGAAGGGGTGGTTGTCACCCTGAAGAGTTTCACAGAACGCTATCTTACAGAATGAAGACTGCGAACATAAATACTGAAGATAATGACAAAAATGATTGTCCACGTTAATAAAGGGTTGCAAATAAGTTACGGGAAACGAAAGAAGAGGCTGCAATTCTGCAGAAAGTTCCGCAGTCTATTCGTCATCGGGCGTTAGCCGTTCGCGTTTCGTGCGGGCCGAGGCGACCGATGTCTTTTCAGTTCCACCCTGTGTCTCTTCAGGTCCGTGTCAGGTCGTTCCGTTCGCATAAATAACACCGGTAGGGCAAGTTTTCCCCGAGAGTAAGAGGGTCGACCATTATCATATCCCAGGGGTTGAACGGGGGTAGGAGGGAGAGGGTGTAGAAGACGGCGCGGGTCGAAGCTGACATGGCAGAAGTATGGCGGCATTACGACGATGACTCGGCCGCGTCCTGCGGTTCTCCGGGCTCTTCAGGTGTTGTTGCTGTCTTCCTTTGCCCCCTCTCTTATCCTCCTACCTGTCCGGGTGACGGAAGATTTCCTAGGGGAGAGCCCAAGAGCCGCAAGATGTGGAACCACCATCGACTAGGGGAACTCGTCCGTCCGGTTTCGAGCCACGGATTGTTCTTCCGTGTCCCGGGAAACGTTGCGTGCCAACCGTTTCGGGGAATCACGCCGGAAGCTTTATCCGGAGGGCCATTCTGCCGGAGGGAAATCGTAGATCGCCGCTTGCCGGTCGCCGAAAAATTACGACTCCAGATTGCTACCTTGCGAGCGGACTAAAAGTTTGTTTCGAGACTTAGTTTCGATTGTGTGCGCTGGTTTTAAGAGGTGCTCCCTCGCAACGGTGTTTCTAACCGCACCGAAACACCGTTTGCGTCCGGTATTAGACTATGATTTGAATGCAAAATAAAAATTGTCGGTATAAATTCCACCAGGTACTGGAGCCAAGAAAGTATTCGTGATTTTTTTAATACTCGATCACCGTGCTGATCTTGTAACTATTGTATAATCGAGAAATTAGGACCACTTACTGATTTATTTATCAGTTATTTAAAATATGGTTTTGATGGAGCTTCTGGTAGACTAATATTTTCATTGTCCCTAATGCAGTTCATGTAATTAATTCACCAAAAACTGAGTAATTGAATGATTTCGATACACTGGGTCAAAATAGACCCGGACTCCGTCGTCGAATTTGTTCTTGGTTTTTCTGTTTGAAATATGTAGCGGAAGCGATCACGGGATTCTCTTGTGTTGTTATATTGGACAGTTTAATGAAGTTTTTAAGGTACAGGATATTTGGGACACCGTGTATGTAAAGAAAGTGTTCGGATAAGGAAAAGAATGTGGGTTTGAGTAGCTGTACAAAGTGGTTTAAGCAAATTCCTAGTAGTCCGACGTTTGTATGTCTTCCTGAGTGAAAGATATACCAGAAACACAAGTACAAGATGGTGAAGTCTTAATGGCGCTGTGGGTAGCACTCTTGCCTGCCACCAGCTGGGTCCAGGTTCGAATCCCCATGAGGTTTTCATTGCGATATTTTCATGAAGCGCGGAAATTTCTTACGTAATATCTCTCAACGATTAAAAAAAAACATTCATAGAAGAAACACAAATAATAAATATTAGTAAAACGAGAAAGAACTTTCTTATTATTGATTCGTCGTAATTTAAGCGACTGTACTTAGGAAAATGGAGAAAAAATCCCTCAAGAAAGTAGAGAAAAAGGGGGAAAAGTTCCTTGGGAAAATAGAGAAAAAAATTCCTCTAAGAAAACGGAAAAATTTTCCGAGAAAATGAGGAAAACTCATTAGGAAAAATGAGTGGGGTGTGTAGAGTAGTTAAAGAAGGAAGGAAGATTGATTTCTAAGAGGTTTCTGAAAAAAAGTCTTCTTGGAAAAATGGGACTTTTCTCGAGAAAAGTGGCGCAAAGTCGCTACGAAAAAAATAGTGGTAAGTTGAAAAAAAGAAGGATAAAAAAATTTCTACAGGTACCTGGAAAAAGAACGTACGATAAAAGGGTGCAGAGTAGTAAGTGTTGTACGAACATGTTGGGAGCCAGCAGGCTGTGCAAGTTTAGCTTTGTAAGAGCAGGGTTGTTCCCCTAAGAAAATGGAGAATTTCCGGGGAAAATAAAGGGGGGAAGAAGGAAAAAGTTGACGGTGTAAGCGCGCAGGAGTATATGCGAGAGAGAAATATTTTTGGCTCAGTCTGTCGGAGACCTGCTCCGGAATCCGATTTATTCGTACGTCGGATCGTGCACGCTTCAGGAATCATTCTTAGGAATAGAGAAGAGGGGTGGTTACGGCGAGAGGGAGGATAAAGCCGAGAGAGAAGAAGGAGGGGGGGGGCGGAGAGTGAGAGAAAGTATATAGGAGAATAAGAGTAAGAGGAGTAGAGTGAGGCTGCTGAAAGCGAGATTTTCCGGTCTACATTTCCCGCGACGCCATACGGGTCTAACCTGTTCCCCACGATGTAATAATGCCGCTCTCTCGGTGAAGTAACAATCGGGCAGAAGCGGTGTATAACAGCGGCGCGTCCAGGAGCGTGGGACACAATTTCACCAGGAAGGAAAAAAGAGAAAACTCTGCTTACTCCGACCGTCCGTGTCCCGTTAACATCTCGTACGATCCATCTCGATTTTTCACGATTTTCGAGCCGCCCAACCGCTTGTCCACGACATAAAATTTTCATCAACGAACAGAGGCGAGACAACGTGGTCCCCCGCCCACCTATAAAGCCGATTAAATATTCCTACGACTCGGAATATTAGGTCAAACGTAGCTCGCTCGATATTAATTTCGTGCACTAATGTCGAACCGGCTCGGTCCCATTTTTCTCGCCGCTCTTTGTGCCACGGGACATTCAACGTTTTTCATCCCGATTCCATGCTGCCCCGTAAGACGTTCTCCGATATTCGTTTTACACCACGCAGACCAGCGTCTTGCGAGAGCCTCCACCAAGACAACACCGTGCAACGAGTAATATCAATAATGGCGGCTTTGTCCTTGGGGGGACTATATCATCCAGACCAGTACTGAGCTGTCTTTATTACCGAGAGCTTTTCCGAAAGCTCATACCTCATCGTCGAATGAGAAGATTTGTCAAAAATCTCGAACTCAGCGAAGAGTTCCAATTTCTAAATTTGTATCATTCTACCAATTTATATCGCAGTTCTACCCATTGCAGTTACTCATTCATTCTTCATCGCTAACATCGGCAAGAGCTCGCAAACAGTCCTGTAGGCAAATAAACCCTTCCTTTGTTAGGGGAAAATTCCTCTTCCGCTAGAACGATCGCGGTGGCACCTGGTAATTCCGTGCACACGTCTGATGTTTGTTCCAAACACACGTTCCACGTGTGCTTCAGCGATTCAGCGATGGTCGAGCGTCCCTTGGGAGATGATGGTTCCCATTGGGTCTCGTTAGGTGACGCGACACGTGGTCCACGCAGTCTCAATGGACTCGCGAACATGAGACAGAAATACGCGCGTATGGTTCTCCACGGCTGCGTTGCGTTTGGCCGCGAGCCATAGTGCGGATCCGCTTATTAGCACCTTTAATGTCGCGTCAGTGGATGATTTAAGCCCCTCAAACATTCAACATTTTCTACGGGAACGCATTCTAAAATCCACCGGAAAAATCCTTCCAAAACTTTCTCCGAACGAGTTATATAGATTTTTTGACCTGATCTCCTTTCTATTTTTAAATCATTTCTATCATAAAGTGGCATCTTTTACCTTTCATTTAAGCCACAAAACAAATTCCTACTGGAACAAATTCTAGAATCGATGTGAAAAATCCCCCCAAAATCGAGTCGATTTCGTTTAAACGGTGACAAGACTCAGTGTTCAGTACAGAAGTTTATTTTCAAACCTGAGCAAAGGAAAAATCACGTAATATTGTTGTCAAAGCGTTCAAGCTCAGTCGCTTCCTCACCTTCAAAAAAACTCGAAACGGATCAAGTCTAGCTCACAGACAAGCGATCTTCCAAGAATTCCCAAGAGCCTTTCAGACATCGAGAAGTCTCGGTTAAAAGACACACCTGTCCCGGCGTGAATGGGACCGATTCGAGGCCAAACAGAAGGAAAAGCAAACGCCATGACACGCGCAGCTCTTCAGCACCGTTTTCCTCCATATGGTCGGCGTCGTTTCGGAGCTAAATTTCCCATGAAACTCGACACCTCTCTCGTGCCTGTGGTGAAAATAAATCAAAAGTTTTCGAGATCTGTGTTCCGTCGGTGACGGATGCTCGTTCGTTTCGACGCTTCGACAAACGATCGAGCGGCGGCTTTTGCGAGGAGACTCGCTTGGAAATCGGTTCGCGATGCAAAGTGGGACGTCACGGTGAACCTTCAGCCCGTTTGACATGATAATTCTTTCAATTAAATTACAGCCGCGCGGATCCGAGGCTCCGAAAGCGTTGATCGATCCTCCCGTGATCTGATTTGTCCGTTCTTTGTTGAAATTCAACGGTAATCCGATTCGAATCAGCCGCGCCAACGTTGCTGCGCACTGAGCCGGACTCTGGACTCCGCAGGGAAATGTTACATTGCACTCGCGAACCAAGAAAGTGCATTACACAAGCCATTGTTTCCAGAAAAGTGTTTATCCCGAGGCACTGGAATCTTGAGTGTCGTTGTTACACGTTTTAGCCATTGATCTTTCCGATTTTATTAGGATCTTTGGCTAAATTTATTTGTTGTTAGATCTCTGCTAAAATGCTCGTTAAAACAAGTACGCTGCGGATTTTACGCATTTATGAGTAAAATGAGTAGGTGAAACACGAACTACCGAAAATATTTAAACCGTTTAAAAACACTGTTCCATTACTTTCATTCCACTAAAATGGTTCAGAAGATGATCTTGCAGTTAATTCGGACAATTTTTATTGTGCATAAAAATTTTTCTGAATTTAATAATTACATTCAGTTTGTTATTTATAATTTTCTTCTATTAAAATTTGCTTGACAGTTTTAAAAATGTGTTCTGCGAGTGGAACAGATGTTAAAAAAGTACATTGTATTCAAAAACATGTTATTCTTCCTGTTTCAGGTAAGCCGAGAACAGCAGAAAATGCTTGTTAGCCACAATGAAGCTAGTAAGTAGAATTTTAAAGCAAACTTTAACATGTTATTATGCGAAAGTAAAAATTTAAAAACAGCAACCTCCATTCATTTATTAGCGAAAGAAATTAATCTTCACTTAGCTCTTACTCTTAGCAATTATTTATATTTACTACATTCATCTGAAGAAGAGACTATTTTAGATTAGACGTTCCTAAGATTATTAAAATAACCCGGCACTTTAACTCACAGTTTATACCTCACACATATCTCAATTTTCTACAAATTTCCCAGCACGCTGAAAAATACGAGGCGAGAAAAAAATTCGATTCTCAGGAAAAATGATGTATGCCGAAACCGCACTAAACTAACGTCGAATAAGGCAAAACGGCCCAGATTTCTCGTCCGAGGCGATATATATCGCGCCCGCGTATAAATCGCAGCAATGGATTCGGCCCGAACAATGAGAGAAGCAAAACGCATAAAACCATTAGCTTCTGGACACGGGTTTCCTCTTGGATTTTTATTTCCGCGCGTTGGGTCGCGTCGGAGGCTCGTGCGGCAGACGAATTCACGATCGGACCGTTTCAGGAATCACGGTCTCGGTAATGTTTCTCGGGCCGATGAAAGATTCAGGACGCATGTAATCCCTGTCTACGTGATCCCGTCGTCGGATGCAAATAATCCGCCGGTATCGATGTCACGTTTCGCGCGGCTCTGACGTGTCGGATCGACACTGCCTGCAAGCCCGTTTGAATTCCGAGGCTTTCTTCGAGCGAACCAAAGCGATCGCTTTCGACGCGTTCTTCGTTCCGGTTGTCGATTCCGATTTCGATCCCGACGGTGAATCGGCCGATCTCCGCCCGGTGAGACGGAACTTTGAAGCGTGAGGACGATCCTCAACCTTGCCAATCAATTAGGATACTTTCCAAGCCCCCGAACCCTTCTCGAGGATCCTTTCATCCCTTCTCTAACTCCATTCTGGGTGCTCGCGTCCGAAATAATAATTGCAATTTGCTCGCAGTGCAGAACACTGCACAGAAACAAATAATGATTACTTATGACTATTTTAACGGTGTAAGAGATTATCCCATTGATAATTATTCTCGGTTTTTTAAAAAACCTTGCAATGGAATTTCCTAATGGAGTTACCGGAGAAGTGGGTCCTAGAATTTGTATTTTGCAAATCAGATCTATAATTATTTCTGGTATTTTTAAAATTCCTTGCAACTCTATTTTCTGATAGAGTTACCAGAGGAAGATGGGTATTCGTGAATAATATTCCCTGAATTTGCTTGGTGTCGATCATCGTGATTTTTTCATCCGTTTTCAATTCTTCTCAAACATCGTTGAAAATAATGAGCAGTGTCATTTTCAGCGTCAATTCACTTTTTCTATTCCCAGCGGGAGTGACTCTTGTTTCAAGCACGACATTAGAAAATGTCTAATATTTCTCTGGTGGATTTTTTGGATTGCTGCAGCATCAGTTCCTGGCGTTGTGTGTATCTCTCTCTCTCTCTCACTCACTTTCTTTCTTTCTTTCTTCTCTACCGGGACGTAATTATACCTTTTAATTAACGACGAGTTATTCACCGCACGGACACCGTACTCGGTTTTATATAATAATGATAATGACGACAAGAAGGCCGAGTCTTTATTACACCACAATGTGCAGCACTATGGGCGGAGAGAGAATGAGCCACGCAGCAACAAAAGCGGAGTAAATGTAAATATGGAAACCGGTGGACTGTGGTTGAAAAATGCAGATGGATTGTTTTAATGGAATATTTGTACTCGATTTTACTATATAAGAATCTGTGTTCAGTGGGTTCATACAGAAATTTGTTGTTTTAAAATTAGAATTCATGTTTCGTATTGGAATGTTTTTAAATGTTCGTGCATTATGAAATTGTGTAATTTTAAAGGTCATCGAGCTAAGGGTAAGATAAGAAAACTGTAACAAATGCAGTCGAAAAAAACTGACATGTCAGGTCGCTGTGGAGATTTTCAGCAATTTTTATGAATAATTAATAGACTAGGGATGCTGACACAAAATTTACATATTTATAGTGGAGTTTCGAGGGACCAAAGCAAACTAGAATTTTTATTCTTGCGTCAGCGTGTCCAGCAGGATAAAAATACCTCGAAAAGTGTAGAATTCTATTGAAATTTATTTTTGAACTCTGTCATAATTCTTCAGCTGCTACGTATACAGGAAAATTCACAACCGGTGATTAATACGAACGATTTAAAATGTACTGACGACAAGTGATAAAAAGCTCGGTACAATGGCATTCGTTCGCGTAAAAATAAAGGAGGAAGCCCCGTTCCGGATTTGCGCCGGTTCGATCTGCATCTGTCGGTCCCGTCCTAGATTCCGCACTCATAAGCAATCGCGGCGATTTCCCGGTCGATCAGAAAACAAGACGGGAAGGGAATACTTTTCCATTAGTTGGCCGATTCTTCCCGGGGGCGAGGAACTTCACCGAAAGTTGTCCCATCGTCCCGCGGCTGTTCGTTAGTCGGCCATTGTTACACCGTCTCGCGATTCCGTTTCTCTTCGTTTTTCCGCGCGCGATGGAAGTCCGTCCTCGAGGAAAAACGAACAAGAGAAAGAACGAGAGGAGAAAGCGACAGAAAGGTGGGAAAGGGTAGTCGTCGAATAAACTCATGCTCTCGCGAGAAGAAATTCCATCTTCCACGGTTCGGCTCCTTTTTATTCCCGGTTCCTCGAAGCAACGACAGACTTTTTCTCTCTTTATTAATTCTATCTCGCAATCGCCCGCCCCTTGATTTCCCTTGGAAAAGCTCCCTTCTATCCGCTCGATCGGCCGTGTTATCGCCGGGAAATGTATCATTCTCGTTGTTCAGGGCTTCTTGAATCTTTCATCGGGGGGAGATCTCTTCCGTCGATGAATAAGCGTAATGGAACGCGATTCCTTCCGATTCTGTTACGACGACTTGTTTCGTCGTGCCCGCGCCCTGTGTTTCGCGCGAATTTATTCGCTCCATTCGCCGAGCAGAAAGCCCGCGTGCGCGCGCGATCTCTTCCTCTTCGACTTCCCTCCCTTGCGTCGCGTAATTCCGTTACGCCGCGTCTTATCGGCACCTTTCATCGCTCGACCGGATCGGAAAGATCAAACGGGGAAAGGGAACCCGGCGAACGGCCTCCGGCTCGGATTGATTAATACGCTGTATCGTGGCTTCACCGGAAATTGCCGGCTGCTTGGCGATTTCGAGGCGATGCACAGTGGTCCCAAATCGCTGAAACGTGGTCAAAACCTCACAACTTATTAAAAAATTATTGGTTCTGCTTGAAAATTGGTATTAGGCAGTTTTTGGGGTTGCTGATCACGAATTTGAACTTGAAATTAGAAAATTCGCTCTCATATTGACCTGAACGAGAGGAAACACTAATTCTCCGGATAGCAAACTCTACTCTTTGTATTGTATAAAGTAGGTATTCTATTCGCACTTCATAGTTCCCAAAGAAGAAAGAATTGAAGAATTGCTAATGTTTTTACGTACAATAAGATCCCATAATAAAAAATATAGGTTTCTATTTGAAAAAAAAGTTGACCTTCAAATGACCTTAAAAACACCATCCAAATAAAAAACTGATACTGCCTTGGACACGTGTTGTACACTTTTTTAATATTTTTCATACTTCTCGAGATATTCGGCTGGAAAGTTTTCAAATGCACAGCCGATATAAAAACATCGTTCGTGTTTGAAAAAAATAAAGAAGTTTCAGACATATGATTCTTTATAAAAAAACTAACATTCTATTCAAAATCAGTTTAAATTTTACAGTAAGACTTAGTGCATATCTCTCACAGTTTGACAAGAAATGCAAGGAAAGCACATAAAATACCTACTCTGCGTTACTAAAAACAGTGCTATGACCATAGAGGCACCTAGGGGCAGCTAATTTTTTTTTAGAATTGCACGATAATATTATGTACTAGAAGCTCCAACAAGTTTTAGCGCTAGACCGTGTGAGACTTGTAACTTTTACTCTAAATCGTAAAAATGTAATCCCTTCACTTTTACTCTCTCTTTATAGTTACCAGTTAACAATAAACATTTGGCACTAAAAGCTATGCAACCTCCACAAACAGCACCCATAATGCACAATTAAAATGGAAACGTTTCAACGCAATTTGTACACTGTGCACTTAAAATTTGCAATGTGCTTCACAAGCTTCAAAAGGTATGGTGTAATGAGCTCGAAGTTCGGATTATATAGAAACACTGTTAGAGTAACCAATCTCATACTTAAAACTTACCTAGCTGAAGGTTCATGTTTTAGGTTTTGGCACGTTTTCCGGCTTTGGGACCACTGTGAGATCTACGGAGAAAAAGATTCCCCCCCCCCCCACCTACTACGCTGGAAGGTGTTTACTCAAACAGTACAAAAACTATGGGGATCGTTGCCATACAATTTTTCCTCTACACTAGCATTTTTATCTGTAGAAGCCTGTAGTAGAGTCTTTTTTGTGTCTTCTCTCTTTTGTCTACCACTGTTTTTTCCTAAAAGTTTCCCCATTTTCTGGGGCATTTTTCCATTTGCCTAAGTGATTTTTTTTCTTTCCCAAGGGATCTTTTTTCTCATGTACCTGTGGAAATCTTTTATCTCAATCTTTCGATTACTACTGTATAGGGTGGTCCGTTTATGTACGGCCACCTAAATATCTCTTCAGGTTATATTGTGCTGGAAAAAATATTTGTTACACAATAGTAACAAGTTGCATAGTGTCAGTGGACCAAATATCTGGTAAGAATATTTTTTACAGAAGCTAATTTTTTTTCGGAGATGTCAAGGTCATCGATGTTTTTTGATATATAACTACATTTTTTTTATTGCATCGTGTAACTGGTCGGAAAATACATTCAGATATGTATAATAACATGACCTTGAGATGACCTTCATTTTCGAAAATTAAAGTTTTATCTAGAACTGATGTCGAATATCTTCGGCCATGACTCCTGAATCTGTGAATGCGCAGAAAATATTTTTCATCACACTAAAAATATCGATCAGCAGATGTGTGTGTGTTAACGGTTAAAACAATACTCACTTTCTTTTAAGTTATCATCAGAGATGTTAAAAATGGTGTTCTTCTACGGTGACACATTTCATGAAACGTGTAATGACCGACTGTACAGATCTTTCAATGGTTTCGGAATTAATATCAGCACAAGCTGTAACTATTAGGTTCTCCATGTTCTCTGGCGTAGATGGTTGTTCATTATAAACAATAGGAAAGTCGATTGGTGTGACGTCTGGTGAACGCGATGGCCATCTTACAACTCCAGTGCGACAAATCCATCGATTTGGAAATTTTACATCCAAAATTTGTTTGACAAGACATGTCGAATGTGCCGGACAACCGTCACGCTGATACTAAATTCTAAACGGATGTCTAGTGGTACATCTTGTACAAGATTCCTGGCTCATTTTCCAAGAATGTTGCCTATTTTTCTCCATTTAAAGTACCGTTTATGAAACAAGGACCAATTATTTGATTATTTAAAATATCCCACCAGACGTTCACGCTCCACATGTTTATTTACATTCACGCTCTTAACTGTAAAGTTTTGGTCAAAGCCTACGATCTCGATAGACATCAGTTCCAGGTAAAACTTTAATTTTCAAAGGTCAAGATCATTTCAAGGTCATGTTATTATACATGTTATTATACTTTTCGATCAGTTACACGATGATTATGTATAAAAAAACATCGATGATCTTGATAACCCCGAAAAAAATGACTTTCGGAAGAAAATATGCTTGCCAGATATTTGGTCCACTGATACCGTGCACGTTACGTAACAAATATTTTTGCATCATAATAACCTGAAGAGATATTTAGGTGGCCTTACTTAAACGGACCACCCTGTATTTTGTCGTAGCGATTTCCTAATTTTCCTGTTTTCCATTTTCACAACTAAACACATTCGTACTCGAAGTTGAACAAACATACTCGTGTTACAATGTGATACAATATCAATAGAAATAATTCTCTGACGATTCGGATGGCATATTCACCGTCAATAAAACTCAAGGCTGGGGATCCCTTTGGCAATTGTTCGGGAACTTCCGGTTCGACATTTGACCCGTTCGTCTCCCGAGGGGACGCCGCTACGAATGTTTCCGAACGGTTTTGAATAAGTTCGCCGAAACTAATTTAACGGTATGTTAAATTAGGGAACCAGTTGCCTGGCGCTTGAATACCGACGTCGCCGTTTTGCACGCCACTCCCCCCCCCCCCCGATCTTCCTTAATGTAACTAAACTAATTTGCGATTGTTCAGCTGGCTGGTTGGAAGAGAGAAACAGAGGGAGAGCGACGGAGAGAGAGAGAGAGAGGGAGAGAGAGAGAGAAGAAGAAGAAGAAGAAGAGGAGCTGCTAGCAACGTGGCAAGTTCCGAAGTTTGTCGCGGCACGGTTAGCTCCGAGCAATTACGGAAAATTTGCATCGATATTTCCTGGCCCTCGAATAATTAGGAACGCGGGAAAAATGAAGCCGCGAACCGAGTCGATGCAAGTTACCGACTAATTTCACGGAGGGATATTATCGTTCCAGAATTCACAACCAAGCGATTTCGAATTACTGCCTTCGAAGATGTATTGCCGGGAAAGTTCAACCATTACAACTTTTTTTTCCACTGGCGAATTAAAAATTCTCTACTTTATCTTCGCCGTTTCGGTGTAATACTAACTGTATTTTCACGAATTCGACGCGAATCTACCTCGGACCGATTCAGCTTTCAAGAATTAGCACAGGTTGTGCTCGCTTTTCATGCTGTTTAAACTGACAACAGAAAAACTGAGAGTTCGGAGATTTTTTTTACAGAAAGAGCTTCGGCACGGAAGAAAATAAATAAACCATTCCGGGAAGATAAACACAGCCGGAACGAAATGAAACGTTCACGCGAAACAGAACGGTTGATTACAGATGTCGATATCTTTGCAAATTGTATGCGCCGCAGCGCCGGGGCACCGAATGCACGAATCATTAGACTTTGTTCAGCCATAATTATGGACTGTTCGGTATAAATTGCGTCCGGTAAACATGGCGAATCAGGAATCATTTCGTCCCCGAATCCGCAAACAGTAGCGTTCGATCGGTGCTTGGTCAGGTTTGACGAACTTATTCGACGGGGAACGCGTTGTTCCGATCGGCGAGAAATATTATTGACGGTGTAATTAATTTGAGCCCGGGCACGGAAGTTAATTAGCGGCCGACAGACAGGGTTTCCCTCTCGTTCGACAATGGCAACTTGCCGTCTGTCCGTCGAAATTATCGTCGGCGCGTGTTCCGCCTACGAGAACGCCAACGCCGAGTGCTACTGTACCCGATACACGTGCATAAACAACGCGTTCGAAATTACATGCGAATTTATTATTGGCAAGCGCGAGATGCCGCAGTATTTGTTGCCTTCGTACCGAAACGGTTTTAAATATCTGGGGCTCTGGGATTTTGGGGCACTGGGATATTACAATCTTTGGATTCTAGGACTCTGGGATTTTAGTCCGTCAGAATCCGGGACTCGAGGACTCTGGAATTCTTGGGATTTTAGGACTCTAGAATTCTAGGACTTCGGATGGATCACGGGACTCTAGGGCTCTAGAACTCTAGGACTTCAAAACTGTAGAACTTCATTATGTTGGGACTCTGGAATTCTAAGACTTTGGATCTTTAGGAGCTCCTAGGAGTTTGGGACTTTTGAAATAGCACTCTATAAACTTCGAACAATCCGTGTATTGAGCTTCAGACTGAACTTGAAATTTCCAAATCTTGAGACTGAACTTGGGATTCTGAAATCTCTAGACTAGAATCTCTAAACTTGTGAAGTCCCACATGAAACAGCTCTTCTATTTAAAAATGCAACGGTTTCGAAAACAGCATTTCCACCTTTCTCCGCGAAGACATTAGAATGTCCGACCCGTTAAAGAATTCACCGTCCTCGCGGCTGCCTTGTAACGTCGATACACGAGTCTCGTGGGCGCATCAGCCGCCGGACAGGACCTGGACGGCGGTGGCTGTCCTTCGTGCGGGACAGGTTGTTCCGGCCAGGTCCCGTGACAATGGCGGCAGAATTAATTCAGCGACTCACGTGTCCGATACGCGACTTAATCGACACCCTAAAGAATCGAACGAGCCTTTCAGACGGAGCGTTGCAGCGAGTACAGCGAGCACATAGTGGATCGAGGCATGTACCTCCCCTAGTCCTTGGCTTTATTATCCTGCCGGGGCATAAATTTCACGGGCTCGGAGCAGAGGCCGTGTCCGCGTGTATGTGTACAGGTGTGCCACGTGTACCCAGGCATACAGACACACACGCTCGCGCGCGCACACATATACGCAAGAACGGTGAAATATCGACCGGGAAGGAAGAATGACTTTCGACACGGGGAAAGAACGAACAAGGAGAGTTCTTTTTCCCCGAAGGAGAAAAAGGGTCGAGCGAGCAAGGAGAGGCAGGTTCGCCGATCTTATCCCCTTTCGAACTCGCATTTCTAACGAGACGACCGAACCGGGTTCACCGCGATTACCAGGACCCGATACGAGGTTTCGATTAAGTCCCGTCGCGAACCACCGTTTCCCACCACCGCACCGCACCGAACCGATAGGAAAACTTTCCTCGCGCGTGACGAATGCTGCGAAGTAGCTCCCGCGCCACAGGACTCCACGCCCTTAATCGGAAACTCGGAGCCCCCCCTCTAATCCTCCGACAACGGAACTTCGAGTCTGATTACGATCCGACACGGATACACCATGATTCCGATTTTGAATGGATGCTGCTCTTACTGGTGCTGTTCCGGGAATTACTCGCGAATTTTCGGTCGTCGGACGTGGATGTTACTATGCTCATGGCGCTCACTAGCCTTTCGAACGTAAAAGAATGTTCATATTAACGGTTACAGTAAATTATCGTTGTACGTCAGTTCCAATCTTACGTTTCCAAGTCAGTGGAACAGCTCACACCACCACGGTGAGTGGCTGAATCTCGATAACATTGTCGGCTATGTTGACGTGAGAAGACCACTACTAATCCAATTACAAAACTTCTTTATTTTTCGTTATTTTTCTATGAAATTTTTGCCAACATATTCGCGGCATTTTTCTGATTAAAATGAAACCAAATATGATAAATTCCGATGATATTTACGTGTGTAATGAACGATGAAAGTTACTTCCCATTACAATTACATTAACGGGAAATTAGTGTAAGTGTGATCCGAATTATATCGCG
Source organism: Halictus ligatus (assembly GCA_028454255.1). Lineage (NCBI taxonomy): Eukaryota > Metazoa > Arthropoda > Insecta > Hymenoptera > Halictidae > Halictus > Halictus ligatus. The sequence continues at coordinate 4,069,462 of CM052134.1, forward strand.
TTTGGTATCTGTTTAATCAGAATAATGCCACACATGGAAGTCACAGCCACAGTGAATTGGCGAAAGTCTTATTAAAAAATGATTAATAATAAAGAAGTTAAATTTTTCCTTCCCATACGCTGTCCTTCTCTGTGTTCGCAACTGTTATCGCTTGTTACACAAGTAAATATCGTCGAAATTATATCATATTTGGTTTCATTTTAATCAGAAAAATGCCACGAATATTTTGGTAAAAGTTTCATAAAAAAATAACAAAACCAGAGAAGTTTTGTAATTGGATCAGTAGTGGTTTTGTGATCTCACATCGACATAGCCGACAATGTGTGGCCCACTCCTCGGCGATGACGGTTCTCGAATTTCGCTATCTGCTTCTTCGTGCAACATTATATCAGTAACTTCCAAACGTCAGTAACTTTATGTGTCATAGGTTTTTGATGACTTTCAAACGGTATGACTCTTAGGTTTCCAGCGTGCCTTGTGTATTTCAAATGGGACGCTCGGCGAGAACCACCGGCTTCGTATAAGTGTCAGTGAAAAGAACGGCGTTAGCGGCGTACAACGATAATTTACTGTATACGCTTAAAAAATTAATACTAACGATCAAGGATTTATTGGCTTGTTTCGTAGATTGAAGCTAGACCAAATTGAATGCACGGATGTTCTATCGACGAAAGTCACGTTAGTGCTAACATCGTCTTGTAACCAGTACTCAGACTGAAATGAAACTGTAAAATGCTGCAAAACGTTGAATTAGTATTTCAGCGGTCTAGCGCTGAAATTCACGTTCCGCGACGGGAATTCGTCGATATTGCGAGGAAAGGGGTGCAGCTCGTGGTCGAGGGGTGCTAACGACGTGATCGTTCCCGGGTTTCCGGAGGCCCTGGTTCTGCCGTATCTTGGAACGTGGCTGGTCGCGAGGGTTTCGAGCATCCAGCTTTCCTTTTTACCCCTCCTGGCTTAGTAGACGAGCCGCGGTCGGTCGAGGCCCTCGAGGAAAAAAAAAAGAAAGAATGAAAAGAAACTGTCGTCGACGACGACGACGACGACGACGAAGACGAGCGGCCGCGGACGTGACGAACGACCGTGAATTCGAATCAGCCCGACGGGTACTTGAAAAGCTGCTGATAATTTCATTTCTCGGCCGAGCGCTGACTCGACCGGCCCCGATAATCGCGGCGGCTGTACCTCGAAATACGGCGAACCCTCCTCCCGGATTATACCGGGCCGGCCCTATATTATTCCTATCTCTTTAGCAGCGGTTTTTCCCCGAGCTTCAGGATCGCTCGAGTGTTCCACCGGTTCCTGCTTTTGTCTGGCCGGTTTCTAATTAGACAGATCTCCCACCCCCGGCTTTCTCGATTATAGAACGGGTCGCTACAAAATCTCGTATCTCCCGCAAAAATCCTCGCATGTATACCAGCAAAAGAGGTTCGATCGAGAAAGGTTGTGGCGATTCGAAATTGTTGAATACTTTGAGTATTTCAAAAGATTTTACTCGAATTGGGAATGTCGTTGGGACTGTGATCAATTTTTCAGACAAGAGATAAATGTTTATTGCAATCGAAAGTGGGAACCTTCCTGTGTAAAATGAGCGTTGATTGGTCGTCGTGCGAGTTTTTTCACGTCAACGCAGTATTGATACTTTTCACTTCGATCGCTTCCCGCGAGAAAAAGGATCGTCATAGACTACTGGACAAAGAAGCAATTAAAAGACTAGATCTTCTTCTTAAAGAAGGCAGAATCCTCCGATCCTTTCTTATTTAGAATATTCAGAGCAGCTAATTCATCTACAAAAACACGAACGACGAAAATCCTCCCAGCTTCTGACTTTAGAAACTGCACGCTCTTTTAATATTTAAGATTTCATTTTGCACAAAGATTTGCAGACTAGTCGTATCCGTCCTCGTCCAATCTCAACGTTTAAATTCATCGAAGGATCATCACCGTGTCTCCATCTTGTTCCTCTGCCCCGCTTCTAGAAAATCGATACCACGAAATGTTTAACCTGATCCCAGGTAACGAGCAATGATTCGTTTCCGCTATCTGCGCCGAGAGCTACAGAGAAACAGGTAGACGAGAGAGGAGAGGAGAGGGGAAGGTTGCCGGTTTATTTGCTTGACGGAGGTTGAACGGCAGCCGGACCGGTCAGGCTCGATCACGCGAGCTAATCAGTACAGTGCTCGATTAGCGAATTAGCGATGGCCCAAGAGAGTGCTCGGAAGTAATCGGTTCCGGCTCCGCGAGAACCCGTTGTCCTTTCCCGCCACCGGCATTCCTATCGATCAGCTGATCGTGTTCCCTCGGCCAGAACGCAGATACCAGAAAGAGGAAAGAGAATTTATTACGGTCTGTCGGTGGAAAATTCTGCTTTCGTGGTATCCGGACTAAATACCGCGATAACCAGCGAAATATGGAGCTGCGCGGGTTTCTTTCGCTGTTATCGCGGACATTATGCCGAGAACGATGGGGTACTTGGCTGGATGTGCTCGCGAACGATTGGGAAAAACGGTATTTTAGAAATAAACGAATGGCTCTGTGGGAGAAGAGCGTGCGCTGCAAATTTTCATTATTTTTAAACGAATTTTTTCCGTGAAGCCCGACGGATCTCCTACTATTTCGAAAATTTAAATGATGCTGGAATAGAGTAGAATCTTCCAGCTTTAATTTGAGACCTCAAACGTTCAAAAACACCCACGGGAATACATTTTAAAATTGATCCAAAGTAACCCCCATTAACACGATAATTCTTATCCGTAGATCGAAAATTGCCCGATATGGCGTCAAAATTTATTTTAGAACTAAACGAACCTATCATAAAGGGGAATCGTTCAGCTTCGATTCAAGCCTTCAAACGTCCAAAAATTCCAATAGAAACGTATCCTAAAATTGCCTGGAATAATCCAATCGATTAAAATGTCCTAAGACTCGCTGATGGCCCGACCGTTCCCGGTGCAGTAACTTCTGTGCCGGTTTTGACAGTAAGAGAGTCGAAGAAAGGCTTGCGTAATACCATGAGAAAGTCTCTCGATGCGTGTCCCGTTTACCTTGACACGCAGCAGTGGTAGTGCGGGAGATACGTTCAAGTTGACGAGAGAGGATCTCGGCCAATTTATCTTGCGAGCCGCGAACCGGATAACGATTAATCCGGTTACGCGGACGGATCCCTCGCTGTGTGAAGAGCGCGTCGCGCCGTGTGACGTCAATGTTAACAGGCATACAGCTCCTAACAAGTTGGCTACTACAAGCCGGTAACGAGTCTCGGACGACGCCGTAACGAAGTAGCTTCAACCAACTTTGTCGCATTTCGAATGTGGAGTGAGAGAGAGAGAGAGAGAGAGAGAGAGAGAGAGAGAGAGAGAGAGATTTAAGCACTGTGGGGGCGTCACGACGTTTCTGTCTTTCCCTGTGTACGCCCTCTTCACTCTCTTCTGAATATTCTCCTCCGAGCGAGATGCTACACAACTGTTTCTCCGAGAGGGCAAAGATCTCTCTCTTCTCTCTCTCTCTCTCTCTTCTCCTCAGCTAGCTTAGAATTTCATTTGCGTTTCATCTACATTTTATCTGGAAGACACAGCGTGCGTGCAACTCCGGCGTCGTAAAGACTACGCCAGAAACTGAGAGACGCTGCGAAGACCGGATAGATGATGAGAGGCATTCTCTGGTTGTTTATGGTGTTCTGTAGCTGGGAGGGAGTTTGTTCACCGTAATAGGACTACCTCCCATTTTTCCACTTTACCCCTACCTATCCCCTTTGCAGAATGCTTTTCATATGCTTTTCCCCGTGTTGTTTTCCCTCTGTCCGTCTCTTGACTCTTCCTTCCACGTTTATGGTTGTGTGTGCACCGCTTTCAGATCCCTAGGGGATTTTCTATATTTGACTGTGGATGTTCGTTACATCCGCGATTGTTTTTTCCCTTTCTACGCATTTTTGTATTTTTCAGCCAATTTTTGCTTCTCTCGAGGCGGCATTTTTATAGGGATTTTGGATCACTTTTCGTTTTCCTGTTACTTTGTTCTTCTATTCTGAACTGTATTTCCAATTTTTTTAAATCCCCTGGGCAATTTTGGGGGGATTTTTTCGCTTGTTTCCTTTGATGTCGTTCGTTCCTCTTCTTCTTTTTTATATAGGATGTTCTTGTTGTTCTTGAATTTTTGTACGCATCCATAATATGTTTTACCACTACTTTTCTTATTGCAAGAACTTTGTTATACATTTGTTGGTGGTGTTTTTAGTCCGTAAAATCTTAGGGATCATTTTTTTTTTGTTTATTGGACATATTTTTCGGGACAGCCTTCTTTTCTCCCGGGATCTATAAGACCATGAAAATTTCAGTAACAGAATATTTTTTGAAAATTCTTTTTCCTCGTCAATTCATCTTTTGGATGACGCCATCTATCCATTTCACTGAGAAATAATCCAGAAAAACCAGGGAGTAGTTTCGTTCGAGATTCGAACCCTGGTCGAATTGACAAAAGCCGAAGACGCTACCCACTGACCGACGCAGATCTCGTGAACACGAACATAATTCTTCACATGTATTCTTCGTACATTCACTCTTGAACCTGCTCGCGTTGCTCAGCTGTCAACAAATAACATTCCACGGGAAATCAATAAAAATTGTCCGAGCACAAAAATTTTCCTGTCACTAGATAAAAGACGAACGTCGGTTCAACATCGAAAATTTCTGGTTGAATTTAAGCGCGGGATCTCCTCGACCTACAGGTGGTTTCAAAAGAGGCGAAAAGCGGCGGGAAAAGACTCGGCGCTCGATAAATGTTAACCAAACAGTGACAGGGAAAAGCGTTTTCAATCGCGGACGTGCCGGGACGTGCCACCCTCGACCCGGCCCGATATAATTGCTATCGACAGGGAAACAAACTAGCATCATTCGGGGGGTGTGCAGTGTCGCGCGGCGACCATTGACTCGTCGAAACACCGAAATTCCTGTCCGCAGTTGCCATTACGCGTCGGTATTAGCTGTTACAAGCAAATGTCCCGTGTTAACTGCTCCGTGACGGAAACGGCGAGGCCGCGTTCGATTTGTTCGCTACCTGGCCATTGTCCCACGAAATTAGAAATTTACGCAAACCTCGCTCCCCCTGATTCGCTCAGACTCTGCTTTTACGAAACAAAATTGATTGGGGCTCGATCCGATTCGAGTTTTACTCTTGTTTGTTCCACTTCCGTTCTTTCAGAAAATCAGGGTTTGTCAGAAAATTGGCGAAATTACAAATTTTTAGACATTAAAATAATTCAAGAAAATTATTATTTCCGACCTTCCAAGGTGAACAAAACAGAAAATACATTTTCATTTAACAAACGCCGTGGATCTTTACTGGGAATTGGGGAAGTCACGAAAATACTGATTCATGTTTCTACGCTTGTCGTGAGCGATCCACGCATTACCCCACGTGCCAGAGAGATCATTCGGATCGAGAAAGTCTCGCTCGGCGTAATTTTTACGGAGATCCAGTGACCCCAGGCACGCGCACGATTTCTACGCCGGCCATTGAGCAACCGAGACCTTATTATATCACATTTGAGTGGTTCACCGCGAGGAGATTTTTACCGTCGTTGCGTAATACTTAATGTGGACAATCTTCGCAACGCAGGTAATCGTTTGTTCACTGTAGGTTGCAGAATCCTGCGTGGCTGGACGGGATTCTTGCGCGAACTGCATTCCGGAACATCGTCATATTAAACCTGCGCTCTTCTTCCATTTTTTATATCGCTGTTATTTACTGTCGGGCACAGGATGTTACAAATATTCAGTCGCCCGTTCCGCTGGCGTTCTTTATAGTCGAGAATGCATCCTTTTGAACGTTCGTTTGAAATTATCGGTGCTCATATTTTGTGGAAGTTTGAATTAAGATTGGAAAGAAAAGTGACGTGCATGTGTCCACGAGGTTGGTTAAAAAATATTTCAAAAAATTCAAAGAAATACTGGCATTGCTAAAAGAACTTTCTAAAGATATTTTGTCATCTCTAAAGCCTACGACACAATAATCACGGTGAAAATTCAGAAGACGCCCATATTCCGCGACAGGGGCTATTTACAGTAAATTATCGTTGTACGTCAGTGCCAATCTCACGTTTCCAAGTCAGTGGAATACTTCACACCACCGCGATGAGTGGCCGAATCTCGAGAGCCGTCGAGGCCACAACATTATCGGCTATATCGGTGTGAGACCAGAAGACCACTACTAATCCAATTACAAAACTTCTTTATTTTTCGTTATTTTTTTTATGAAACTTTTGCCAACATATTCGTGGCATTTTTCTGATTAAAATGAAACCAAATATGATATAATTCCGATGATATTTACGTGTGTAATCAACGATGACGGTTCTCGAATTTCGCTATCTGCTTCTTCGTGCAACATTATATCAGTAACTTCAGAACGTCAGTAACTTTGTATGTCATAGGTTTCTTATGACTTTCAAACGGTATGACTCTTAGGTTTCCAGCGTACCTTGTGTATTGCCAATGGAACACTCGGCGAGAACCACCGCTTCGTATGAGTGTCAGTGAAAAGAACGACATACAACGATAATTTACAGTATAAAGATCGGGGAGTTTATTAAATGTCCCGGGGACCGTGTTTAACTGGAACAAAACGCGCTTCATGAATAGAAAAGGAGCGAGTCGGCCGCAATCCCGCGACGCGCCGCGAGAGAGGCTGGGATTGATGGTTACGTCTCGGATAAACTCGCCCCGTTGCCGGTGCAACGGTTATATACGGATACATAGAGGCGCGGGCTGCTGCCTCCGTATCCCTGTCTATCAGGGATGTAGACTGGCATTTATTGTTCCTGGCAAAGCCGATAAATCGGCCTTCGGGAACCGTCGAGCAAGGCGTTGCGAAACTCCATGAATGCTTCATCGCAAATTAGCTTTTCGCGGGATGGGACCGTGAACCTAGCAGATCCACGGGATCACGCAGTTTCCGGCTTCGACTTTATCGAGATAGATGCTCAATCCGAACCTCGATGATCGACAAGAAAATCGATCGAACGTTGTTGCTTGATTCCGAATTAATTGAAATCGATTTTTCCATATAAATTTCTTTCTAAACCTAAATGAATTGATCATAAAGTAAAATTTTTTAGCTCTAATTTGAGCTCTGGAACGTTCGAAAATGGCCTACGGCAATACACTTTAAAATCGGCTCAAAGGATGCTTTTCTTACGAAATAATCGAAAAGAATCCAAAGATCGTGGTGGGGTTAAATAAACGAGGTTTTTCACGAATTAAGTATTAAATGTTACTGGCAGGAGTGGCAGAATGACGGGGCTAGAATATTCTCAATTCGAAATTTTCTACGAAAATTGATCAGCTCTAGAGTTACTCGAACGGTTTGAATGACCAGATTGGTGATCCGATACGCAAATGGAATCGCAACTCATTCAAACCAATTAGCAGAAGACATGCAATCCATCGTCATTCCCAGGCGGTTACAGAATAGCCAGAATATCATCGAATATTATACTGAATAATAGATACCTATTACATCGGATAATGGACCGGTATTACGAACAGCTAACAGACAACAATCGTTTCATTTTCGCTAAATTCGCATGCTAAACTCAAATGCTAAATCTACCAACTGCATAAAACAAAGAATTAAAAAAAATTACCCTTAGCACTTGAATGGTGAATGTAAGGCATCACTAAAAATTGCTGTACCATTATTCAAAATATTTGTCACATTATTACATTTGCTTGTATTTAATAAATTACTAAATATTTCAGTATTGTACGCGTAAATTGCACCATTTTTGCATGTATAACGTGAAAAATATATATATATATATAGAAGAGAAATATTCTAGGTCGGAAGAAATGTTTCGTTTTGGAGTTAAAACAGTTTCGAGTGCAAAGGGTTAATGAAACAGTGTACGTTCATTTTGAAAGTTTTGTGAACAATTATGAAAGAAAATACGAAAAACATCGTTTTCGTATTTAATATTTCATACTTATTCATATTTCGTTTAACTTGCAAACGTTTGTCCCCCCTTCGATTCCACCTTTCGCAAATCACGCCATGAAAGTCGTGCTCGGTAGGAAGATGCAGAATACAGTTGTCTGTGCGATGATCGTGGCTGATCTAATTGGCGGATCATTTTCGATGATAGCCCGCGAGGTTTGCATTTGCAATTCAAACGATCGAACGGGACTGTCTTCCAGAAATAGTTGTCGGTACGAAGTGGTAGGTGGTTTCCGCATCCGTTTACCGGCGGACACGTGTATACGTGCACCGTTGCACCGCGTACGCCATGCACCGAGTGATCGGCCGTGTTGCATTGTCGTCGGTTTCCCCGTGATTCATTGATCACAGGCCGCACGTGTACCGATTCAATCGGATCGTTGCTGTTCGTTGGCTCTGTCGATTCAACGGATTGACCGATTATCCGACGGATCGACCGTAATCGGTGTCTCGATTATCGCCGATTACGTCCAGTCGTAAATCCCTCAGCTCACGACGAGGACTTAATAACCGTTCTCTCAGAGATTGATTAACTGTTTCGTGCCCTGGCCGGTGAGTAACGTGCCTGGGACTGCAAGAAATGCCAACAGAGACTTTTGAAGTCTCTGAGCTTGTCTGCTCTATCAATTTTATATAACGGATAATCGTAGAAAGTCATATAAGAAATTTTTGTTCTTAACGGATTTACGGCGTTATTATTATTCGCAGCAAGATCGTTCAAGATACGCATATGCTGCTGTTATTACTTCTTTTGTAGGTGGACGCGTCAAGGACTTATGGAGGTCAAATGTGATTTTTTAAATGGAATTCTATGAAAAGATGTCGACCCATTTATATCGAAAAATGACTAGTTCGGGAGATATTTTAATTGAAATACTCTTAGGAAAACCTCATTCTCTTACTAATGACAACCAGACTGCGGGTTTTATGCGTTTATGGCAACAGCGAGCAAGTGCAACTAACAATAAGAGGAAACTTTTTCCGTATCGGCCACAGACGATTATAATATCACTATAATATAGAGAGTTTGTAACGATAAATATCATAATTCCAAACTCGCTACGAAGCGTATTTACCGAGTTATTAGCAAGTAATGGCCAGTTGTATTACTTTGTCGACCTTTGGACGAAAATTTTTCCAAGTTCCACCGCTAAGAGGAAACTTTTTCCTTATCTTTTCCGTAACTTTTTCTAAGAATATCTAAGTTAAAATATCTCCTAAATTAATAATTTTTCTTTTTTTGTTATTAAATTTTGTTATTCATCATTTTTCATTAATACTAGTATGTGTATCTCTTGAAACCATTTAATCTCCATTAAAATATTTCTCGCTGCGAATAGTAATAATGATCTATGTAAATCAAGGCGGCAATATATATTGCAACCACCGTATATTGTAACGAAGAACACTTTTAAATCGGACAAATGACAAGACCCTCGATAAATAAATTCTTCAGGCAGGAATAAATTTTTTCCCGAATATGTCAGAGTCGAATCGTCGGTCAATATCGTACCGAGACAAATATTGATTCGGTAAACAGTCACAGCAGTCGCGGTAAGAAGCTCCGATATGCAAGTTGCTCAATGAAGATTAATATCCTCGCTTCTATCACTTTCGTACGAGGCGCTGCCGGATCGAAGAGAGAATTGCGCAACGCAATTATTGTTGTAATTCCCTCAGGTGTCATGACGCAACCGTATAAATAGTCTGCAAGCCTATGCGCTCGAGGCAGAAGCGAGGAAAAAAATTTCGTCATCGGTACCTGTCTCGATCTTTCTCTCTCTATCTTAATATTCTCGATCGGGGATCGCTGCTCGAATCGGCGACTTGCGTCATTTCTCGTAGCCATCGTTATTAACGCCGAACATAGTAAGCAACCAAAGCCCTTGGCATGTATTACCTCATAAAACAAGAAGACTAAATTTACTTGGATATTCTGCAATTTTTATTATGATAAAAATATATTTTTGGGTTAAGGAACCCATCGTAAGGACCCGTGATCACACTAAGACCCTCGCTACACAATATTCTTTCGAAAAAATTCGCTAACTTCGAACACAAGTCCTCCCCAGTTTATTCGCCGGTTCGTCCGCTTATTAATTACTTTTGCCAGACATTTCGCAGCAGGCAGGGCGATTCAATTTCGTTCCCGGTGGCCAGGACCATCTTTGTTCGGAGTTCTCGGGAGAGAAGTCCGTAGGATGGTATAATAATCCCGGGGTCGAAGCTCGAAGACGGCCCGGATGGTTCGCGGGATCGAAGGGAGAAAGGCGAGGAGAGGTATAGTTCGCGACCGTAATGTCACGAGCCGGCTAAATGGCAGAAAAGTTTCGCCTGGAAACGAAAGCGAAAGGTCGTCGAATGTCTTTCACGTGGCCGGCGCGGCGCGGCGCCAGACAGCTTGCCGGTGGAGCAGAGAAGAAGAGAAAATGCTGGAAGAAAGAGGACACGTTCGTTTGTGGGGGATCGATCCTGCAGGGAGGAGGGGTCCCTCGGCCTCTGACCCTCGACACGTTCACGATCTCTCCGAGATATTCGTCCTTTTCGTCCTTCGCCGTGCCGTTTCGTCCCCGTGTCGATATGGAAGCCGATCCTACCGGATCCCAGACGCTCGTAAAACCCGCGTCCCGACGAGACCGGCGAAACAAGGGAAACGAAAATGAAGTAGGCGAGCGGGAAAACCGGCACGATTTATTAGTCTGTGATGCCGGGCCTCGTCGACCTAGAAATACTTCTTGAAGACGACGAAAAATCGCTTGCACGGCCGTTCGAATTTCCCACCAGTCTGCAATAGTCGCATTTCAGAAGGGAACGTTAATCAGATCAATAGACCTATACATATTTGAAAAAAAAACCTATAGAACTGACTTGTACTTAGCGTTAATTTTAACGAATCATTATGACGTTGTTGTTACTATACTGTGCCTGGCGGCGTAACTTTTCCAGTGCGACTTCTTCAGGGTTGATAGGATTAAAGTGAACGAACAGAATTAATTTTCTTACACTCGTCGAGGAGAATGAATCAACAGGCTTAGTTTCCTGACGATAAACCAAAAACCCTCCTTAACAAGCTTAATCTGCTTACGTTCAATAAGAAGCCTCGATGAACAGACTTATTTTTCTTACGTCAAACTAACAATATTAATTAATAGTCTCAATATCCTTGCAATAAACAGACACCGTCTGAGAATACCCACAAATAATTTCCTCTTCGAATTGAAACACACAGTCCAAGTATCAATTTATATATCCTATATAGGTCTCTTTAACCCCTTCGACAGCCCCAATTAAAAAATCTGTTTTCAAAAAGTCCAGTCAAAAATCATCGCCGGAGGTGTCTCCCAGTGGGCTGGAACAATTAGCCAGCGGCTGATCGAAATACCGAGGGCACGAGCATCACGGGCCACCCCCGGGGAGAGACTCCCTCACTCCCTGCACCTCCCACCACCGGCGGAGTCACGAAAACACCGTGCAAACTAGGAGGACCGGGTAGAACCCAGCGATCCGAGAGATTCCCCGAATGGTATAAAGGCGGCATCGAACAGCTGAGGGGGTTGGCTGGAGGCGCGGGACGAGGGCGAGAGGCTGCAGGGGGGTTGGCCGGGAAACGAGGACGGAATACGTGTGGAACACGGTCGATAAGGGGGGCCTGTTGCTCGCAGCGGTGTCTGCGGCCGTCGGACGTTGGCGGAGCCGGCTAAACTGAAATGGACTGTGAGAGGGGGTGTCGGAGAGGGTGCAGAGAAAGAGTGAGAGAGAGAGAGAGAGAGAGAGAGAGAGAGAGAGAGAGAGAGAGAGAGACAGAGAGGGTGCAAAGAATGGCAGAGAGGGGTGACCGTCTTTCGGGCTGAATTTACGGGCGTCTAGCTGACTCGAAGGCCAACCGACCCCCTGCGCCAACGAGGACTTCGAGGGGTTGATATCGAGCCGCGGAAAAATCGAACCCCGACCACCAATTTTCTGAGAGACAACGCGGGGATGAGCGTTACCCCCAAAAATTCTTTTCTGACTAATGAATTGGAAAACTAAAAATTACAATGTATGATACCGAGTAAACCTTCAACAATATTAATTAAACTTTCTGTAAAAGACATGGCAGTCATCGTGTTAAGGGATAAAACAAATTTTTATTTAACTTTTGTTCCCCACAACCAAGAAGAACATTTGCATAAAGATCCCCAGGCTGGTAATCTACTGACGGTTCTAAACCCTCGGAGCTAGCAGAAATTTCGCGCTGAGAGAATAGGGGTTGAAGAGACGGATGAAAAGTGGCTTAGAAAATGACTTTTCCTTTCTCAGGAATTTTTCGCAGGAATCCTTCACAAGAGTATCCCCCCCCCCCCTAGAGAGTTCTCACGCCTAGGGAATCCTTCCCCGAAAATACCAGCGCCAAAACACAAAACCAAAAAATCTGAGCAGCCTAGACAGCACCGCATTAAACGTAGAGCTTAGGCTCAATTAGAGCGTCGGGGCATGTTCGTTAGTTGCAGGTTGCTCCATGCGTAGCGGAATCGCGACGGCGGCGGTGGCTTTATTAAAATTTTTGCCATGTTGAACAGCAGCCAGTGGCGTATGTTGTAATTGTACGAAGTCAGCGGTCCGCGAGCTTGCAGATGTGTATGGGCGCGCGCGCGCGCGTGTGTGTACGAGAATAATGATCGTAATTAGAACCACAGGCGGCGGGAGTTCAGCAGTGGCCTGCCGTTTTAAAATCCGAAATATTTTTTTCAAAGTAAGAGGAGGCAAAGGGTGAAAGCGTCGGGACAATTAAAGAACTTCTCTCGTAGAGGAACTATTCTGGTCCTTGAGAACATTCTGCGGACTATAGAACGAACTATGGGCGGTTTTCCATGGCAGGCGATGCTCCCTTGAGATTATCGTTCTTCGACGTTGCTGGGAGAACTTCTCTCCCTTATTTTCCACCCTCTGACAAAGGGCTGCGATATTAACGACACCCCCCACCCCCGCCCTCCGCGACATTTTCTTCGCGCCACCGAGAATTTAGAAGCCGTCCGCTTAATGCTACCCGGTTTTTCGAGGCCATTTCGCCCTATTCGTTCCTTCCGGCCCTTTCACGGCTGCCAGTTATTTGCGAGGGTGCCATCCTCGCTTCATCCACCCCCATTGTCACTACGAAGACACTGTTGTCCACCCTCGCGCTGCGAACGCCGGCCGCAAAATTCGAGCGGACGATAGAGAAAAGTGAACACGCCAATGTGAGATTCGTAATAGGCCTACGTTTCCGGTTTCTGTTGCAAAGCGGACCCAGGCACGTATCTAATTATGCTCGCCCGTGAAATCCTCATCGTACCCACTGTCTTTCCAGCTTCTCCCTTTTTCGCGGTCTTTGTCTTTTCTGGCCGCAGAGACGTTGATTAACGAGCACCGCTGGCCAGGCCCTTGCGTCTGCTATTTTCGCATTAGACTTCTAACGAGACGTAGTTTTAATCCGACCGACCACCGCCGGACCTTTTGATGTTCGAGGGAGAATCCGCGAATGCTGGGGAAATGCTAGGAAAAATGCTACGGATTATGGCGCAGACATATTTTGGTGATTGCCGTTTGTTGAATGTCTACCGACTAAATTGGGGATGTTCGAAATCTACTGTACTTTTTAAAATATTCGAGAGCGATCCTCTAGTGAGTTCCGACTTTCCCCCACTCCTCCACTAATTTACCCAGACCATTAATAATAAGCTATCGCCATAAAATTTAGACTCGACGAACCGCCAAACTTTCTGCAGGAAATATTCCAGGGTCCTGGTGAGTTTTCGTCCCGAGGGAGTCTAGGGGAATTTCGCTTTGAGCCTGCGGACTCGAGAGGGGCTCGGTGGAAAAATATAGATCGTGTCTCGGCTTTAATTACGAAGATTTGAAGGACTCTTTCGAGCGAGGGGACCGTTGACTATTTTGTTCAGACTAGCGAGCGTACTGCCCGGAGAATTTCTAAATGCATGAACTCCCCCCCCCCCCCCTCCCTCTCTCGTTCTCGCTCTCCCCGGATGCGCGGGAATAAACAGTCCCGCCTTTACAGTTTGAAGTATCGGCGCAATAGAAGGCACCGGGGAAACGACGAGGGTACCGGTGCTCTTTGCCTGTAATTAATGAAATTATGTTCTTGCTCGTGACAGTAATTAGAGGTTAATTGGACGTGCTAATTAGCCCGGATTCGCTCGTTTCCAGCTCCATCCCCTGATCGCTGATTTTCGCGGGATCGATCGACGATATCCCGCGAGCAAGCGAACAAGAAAGCGAGCGAGAAACCGTTTCAGAAACGAGTATAGCAATTCCCGGCTCGTTTCTGCGATTCCGTTTCCCTTTTCTCGGTTAAACCGTGTCGCTGGTAAAATCCCACGCGAGAATTAATTTCGCCCCCCCCCCCCCCCCGTGGCCCGGTCGATTGATTTCGCTCCTGGCCAATGATTCAGCTTTGACCGAGAAAGAGCCTACGTCGTGCCGGTCTCTGACACGTTCCGCTGAATTAATTCGCAAAGTGCGTCGGAAACGTCGAGCAACCACCTATCCTGCAGGAAACGCGGCTCTGCAATTTGTCACTCTGCTTACTGATCGGATCGTGCCATTTCGATTGCGATTCTGAGATTTTATTACACGATTTGAGAATTTTCTTCGACTATTATTCCTGTGAAAATACACTCCACCACCCCTAACAGCGCCTATAAATAATATAGTAATAATATATAATATGTATATAGTGATTAATTTTCTTCAGAATGCCTGTATAAATTTACTGGTCGGAGGTGTTCATTAACGCTTTCCAGCAGCCGGTGTTTCCGTCTCGGGTGCAACCATCGGTTCTCTCTCTCTCTCTCTCTCTCTCGCTCGCTCTCTCTCTCGCTCTCTCTCTCTCTCTGTCTCTCTCTATTCCGCACCCCCGTCAAGCCCCTCAAGGGAACATCCAGTGTTGCTACGAAAATCGGAATTTTCGTGGAACACAGCGGCTCGAGGATACGTAGAACGCATTTACATAACGGTGGGAACAACCTCGTAAATATATGAGCCGGTTTTTGAGCCTCCGCGGCTCAACCGGCTCGAAACATCGCTCGTTCCGAACCAGAGAAAATTGGGTTGTTCGTTCTTCGACCGTGGATCCGTGTATCCCGTTCTGAAACTTTTAACAACGGAACGACAGAGCCTGTACGATACTTTATTGTGACGGCAAGACTGGATTTGTTGTTCGGATTTTGTGCGAAATTCCTCGTGGAAATATTCTTCGAGTGTTCAATAGACTTTCTATACTATTTATCTATACTAAAGAATAGTAAGATAAAAATTATTTCCATCAATTGCAAGACATAGGAGCTAAACGGAAATTTCCGTCATTCGGTAACGACTTCAAACAGTTGAAAATTACATATGAATATTATCGAATTCTTCTGATGTTTCTACCGTTTCAGTCTTCCCACACATTTTTCTAATAAATGCATAAAATCCGCAGTCTACTGATCAGTACATAAAAATATTGGAGGAATATTTCCGGAATGGCTTCAGCCTTCATGAATTGTATGCACAAAATTCTGCATAAATATCTACAGTCTATTAACACATTGACTGCAGTGTCGACTTGTACACAAATATCACACAACGATATTCTTTGATTGCACGGTCAATCCTTGACATAATAAAACGACATTTCAGAACATACTTAGAACCCATAATACGAGGGAAGGCAGTAGCAGCTTCGAGCATGATAAATCGCATCTATTTAGCCAGCGTTTAGTTAAACAAATCGCCTCGATATCGCGGTGTTTGTATGGTAACTGGTCCACCGTTGACTGTGTTAATAGAACACTTTGGCCAAGCGCTCTGCCAAAGATCAGTTGTAAAGTTTCAGTAATAATAAACACAGAAGAACAACTCCACGTCGGATCTATTACAAATCCCACGGCGTGGAGGAGCAAACCAAAATCTCGACGGAGTGTGTCGTCTCTATGTTAACAGTTCGGTTAACTCTCGAACTTCGAGCATCGTCGAGCGTGGTTTAGCATCGTTGAATTTCACCGGGAAACGTACCTAACAGTGGAAACGCAATTTTACTCGGACAGCGAAGGGGTTAAAGCGTTCGGGAGAGACCAAGAGTGATAGAGAGGGAGAGAGAGAGTGAGAGAGAGAGAGAGAGAGAGAGACCTCGAGTGCAGCCACGTTGGAAGCCACTCTCTCGATAATCCTAACCGACCAAGAATAAACTTCGCGGTGATAAATAGACGAACGTCACGGGCCAGAGGCTACGCGTTGCATTATTAGTTTATTATTAGTAGTCTGCGCGCCATTTTGTCCTTTTTTACTATTCTTTTTCGTCCCCCTCTCTTTTCTTCTCTCGTTTCGGACGATGTGCACCGGTCGCCAGCAGACACGGCCCGTTAATTGCTTCGCGCCGACCATATTAACGCGGTCCTCTATTAAGCGAGTGTCCAGCTGTTTCTCATTTTTGCCCCCGTTATCGAGCCGGACCGCTGCGTCGAAATTTCAACGACGTTTTCTGTTTGTCCGCGCGTCACGCTGACGGAGAACATTGCGTCACAGTCATTACAGACTGCTGCAACAATTGCTCTTCCGGCCCCGACCAGAAATCTTTGTACTCTACGAACAAATTTTTCTTCCGACGTTAGATCGATAAGGTTTCTACTATGCGTTCTAATTTTCCTAAAATCGTTTGTAGATTTTGGAATTCGATGACTGGTTCGAATCTGTCTGAAATTCTGGCAGATGCTTCGAGAATTATTTGTCCTCTGCTAGGCGAGAGACAGAGACATCTAGCTCGACAACCTTTCACCATTTCTTTCAGAGAACGAAGTTAGAAAATCCTTTTCCCCATATTCTGACGCACGATTATCCGTTGGACAAGGGAGAAGCATCTCTCGTCTTCAACGGAGCCGCTCCACCATTTTCCCCATTTGTTTATTCCAAACAACCGTGTTGTCGTCACGAATTCATCGTAGCAAAAAAATAACGATTAAGATGAGAATAACAGGACATTATGTTGGCCCGTGTCTTTTCCCCCGATTCGACAAACGTGGCGCAACAGCTCAGACGACAAGCTCCGCGAGGCGATCACCGTAAAATAGCGGACTCGCTCTGTTTATCTGTTTATCCCCGTAGACTTGACGGGCCTGGTCGTCTACGCGGACCGCGGGTATTTTAAGCCCGGCATCGCCGCTGTCCGCTCGATTCCGTTTGCCAATTTCGTCGCTTAGTTGCGGCCTCCGACTTTGCTCTCTCTCCCCCCTCTCTCTTTCTGTCTCTCTTTCTCTCTCTCCAGTCTGCGTCCCGCTAATTCGCGGTGTAATTCTATTCTCGCTGGGACGACGACGCTGCTGGGAGCTTTCGACGACGAAAAGCGACACGACGCGGAACGTACACGACACGCATTTCCCGGGGATCCGATTAAAACGCGACCAGAGACGCTCCTTCCTCATCCTTTCCGGAAATGGAGGTTGTCGGGCCGGATATGATCCTCCGCTGTCCACCCTTCTTCCTCCTCCCACGCCTTTCCTGCCGAAAATTTCGGCTACCCTCCTTTTTTCCACTCCCCAAAGCTGATTGTCCCCTTCCTCGTACACGGTTCTGCGAAAATGCGCGAATTTTCGACGTGGTTGCAAATATAACGACATTTGCGATTTTAATTCATCGAATGCGCCTGATGCATTTTCATGAGCAAGAATATTGTTCGATTTATGTAATATGTGGTGTGGAAATATTATTTTATGCTCGCATGTGTTGAATTTTTACATTGAATTTGATTTAATGGAGTTCAAAGTACGTTCTTATCATGTAAAATTATCAATATCCAATGTACAATGTATGCAATGTTATAGCGTAAAGCACTATATATGAACTTTGACAAAATATAATTTTCTATTAACGTTAATATGCAATCCTACCCTTTCAACAGTTTCAAACAATATCGAAATACATGTCATTAGGTACATGTCACTACATGCAACTATGTTATTCATTACTGTCTGAACAAAGTTAACCTCCCACCCACAAAAAATTCTCCAGTACCCTCAGTGCAATGTGAACATATTCTTGAAGGGAAATGTATCTATTTTCCTAAGAAATTCAGTAAGTCCAATACAATGTAATAATAATCTTAAACTCGTGTAATGTTTTTACAGTTTCGCATTTTGTCTATTCGTTTCTGTTACAAATGCACGAAATCCGCAGTAAAATAATTACGAATAAATGATTAATAACCGACCTTGCAGAAAATGCAAACTTTCATGGAAAAATTTCTAGAACACCGAGCACAAGAAGCCAGAGACATTTTCTGGGCGCGACGATTGACACAAAAGATTGTGTGGGTAATTCGTCGCGCCACGTGTGACTTCGCACGGAAAACAAATTTGCGAGAAGGTCTGGTGGGTGGCAAGGAAGCCGTGGGAAGGAAAAGCGATTAATTTGAGTAGAGCAGGCGTGGGAGGCGGTTGCTGGCGGACGTGCCACGAGTTTTCCCGGGACAAGAGCGTTTTTTCCAGCGGCCTTCTACCGCGATTATTCCGCCGTGTGGCTCTACTCGCCTCTTTCTCCGCCGGACAGAGAATTCAAGCCCTTCTTCCGTTCCCCTTTCTGTCCCCTCTAGCCGCCCTTCTGCCTCCCCCCTCTTGCGAGGGACCACACACTTTAATTAATTCCCTCGTCCTCGTGAGAACGCGTTCCCTTCCGGCGCTTTTCGAGGGCGCCGAGACAGAACGAGCAGGAAGAAGAGAGGGAGAGAAAGGGAGAGAGAGGGGCGTTGATAATTTTATTTTGAAAAGAGAGACGAACGTCAGTAAGAAAAAAAACGAGATCCAGGGGGCAGATGCCACGAAGGGGGGACGCAAAGAGAAAGCTGGCAATTAAAAAGTTTTTCAATACCGGTCGCCCGACACGCTCTCGCCTCTTGATATATTCTCGATGATATTATGTTATCCACGTTCCCGGCCTCTAATTGAAGCACCCTCGCTACGATCGACGCTGCACGCATCCCCCCGGTGTCGTCGAAAAAAATCATAGACTTATGGCTACGCCACGAAATATCAAAATATTGACGGTAATAGTGTGCCGAAACACTTTTTCACCGAGGAATGTCCGTGAGGTTGGTCGGCAGCCATTTTGTACGTCGCAGAGGGTTGTTTTTATTGTCAACATTGTGGCTTCGTGGCATATATATGTCGGAGAAAATAATGGTTATACTGGAGTCTCTTTGGTAACGCTCGCAGAACCTCCGCCTGCCACCGAATGGGACCTGGTTCGATCCCCTCCAAGACACTAGGAAATTTTCTTCTAAGTTTTCCTTCGTCTTCCACAATTTTCTTGGATGGTTTCTGACACTGATAAAACGTTGTGGTGGTTTCTAGGGATAAATAACCTGGTGTTTGACCGTAGGAAAAAATAATCAAGTTTTCGTCCAAGGTGGAGAGCTCATTGGAGACATTTGGATTTAGAAGTGTGTTACTTTATGAAGTTTTCTAGGAAATACCATTCTTTAGCCGCATTATGGGGAGTTTGTAGTAAAATGGAGAGAGACGGTACTTCGTCTAAAAATATGAACCTATATGATTTTAACAAAATGGTTTGTTGTACATCTCAAAAAAAAAAAAAAAGAAAAACAGTTCGGAGAAAAACCTCCAACATGAAGTGAATACTTTAAAACTTCCCCTTCCCTACATTAATTAATTCAGGAATTATTTGGTGGCATCCTCTTTTCCTAGGGATACTATTGCGAAATGTTTCATATAATAAAATGGATGTGTTGTGTTACTTCGTCTGAAAAAAGCCGTAGGTGACGGTACATTTGTATGCAATGCAAAAGTGCGCACCCAACAACGTTGGCGACGTTAATTAATTCAGCAGAGTTGCTGTTGCACGCGTGTAGCCTGCTAAGAAGAGAGAGAGAGAGAGAGATAGATAGATAGATAGATAGAGAGAGAGAGAGAGAGAGAGAGAGAGAGAGAGAGAGAGAGAGAGAAGTAGAGGTTTGTGGCGAGGGTAGCAAGGGGAGAAATTTGTTCGGAGAGAGCGCCGCTCAAAATGAGCTTTAGCTTGCGATTGTTAACTCTAGCCGCCGCGCCGCCTTGCCACCATGTCTGACTGCACACCGGCTGAATCTACTTACGTCGGGCTTAAGTTTGAAACCGCTTCCTTTCTACAACACTGTTGGATCGTGGTGGCTCGGCTCTTTCATCTTTGACACCCACGGATGGCTACGCAGGGCTTATGGGACCTTGTACGAGATGTAGACTCCAAGTTTGTCGAGGTTTTTCACGTTTCTCGCCCGTGAATACAAAGAGTCGAATAAATTGTAGAACTTGGACGAAATTTCTTCTTGGTTTGGCATTTCCTCGACAGAAGTCTTGTGTCAGGAATTGTAGAAGGCTAGCGAGGGTGTTCTGGTCTATGAGTTCATCTAAACATTCTTAAGCTGTTCCCAAAACTGTTAAGAAAAATTCCACAAAATCAAAGAAATTTATTGAATGGAATAAAAATTGAAATGTTCAAGAATTACGCAAAGAATACTTTGTCATGCATGTTGCGGATCTTAACAAAATTTGCTACATTTACATATTTGAACAGATCCGTCTCCCATTTCCGGCAGACTTGGCACTCGAAGTATTAAAGAAACGCGTCAAACCGACGCAAGGAATCAACAGCGTAAGAAACGGAAGCATGATCGAAATGACAAGGAACCAACAACGTAAGAAACGGAAGCATGATCGAAATGACAAATGGCCCGCTCGACGATCCCAGCAGCGATCTCGTTCTGAACTAGCTAGTCGACAAGGCCCATTAAACTCCGACTTGTTCGCCGGTGGTATCCCGGCTAATTAGGGTAATTAGCGTAAACCGTGGCAGTCACGATAATACAATAATTCGATGAACCTGCGCCGAAGCGCTCGAGTTTTTCGCGAGGCTCGTTGTCCAGTGGGCGAGCAAGTTTCACCCGTGCTCTGGCGGCGGATGGCGGTTAATTACAGATTAACTAAGCAACCAGGGGTGGAGCCATCGACCTTGTTCCGGGTCTGGTTTCGATTGGAGATGCTCCGTCTCGGCAACGGGGATTTCTGTCGGAATCAAAAGCCTCGGATGTATCGTCGAGGATCCCGCGGAACGCGTTCCTTGGAGTTTACGCGGCGGCAGCTGGCTCCGAGTTAATTATAAGCTCGCCTCGATCCGCCTCCGCGATCTCCACCCCCGTCAATTTATCATCTGACAAGCCGGGAGAGGCTGGGGAAAAATAAGGGTGAAAAAGGAGAGGGAAGAATTGCGAGAAGAGAGAGAGGGGGGGCTAGGGAAAGAGGGAAAACGCTCGAAGAAAGGATATCGACGTTCCATTCGTCGGGGAAAAGTCACGAGTGCCCTTGTGGCAAATATCGTGGCTCTTTCGAATGCTCGTTTCCTGCGATTCAACGCACGAATCGCCAGAACAACCTTCTTCCACTAGAATCCTGTCTTTTCATTTTTTTTCCCCTCTGCGTCTACGAACGAACTCGCGCAAACGCGGTTGCCACGATCAGTCCGCTCGTCCGACCGAACTTTATGGGAAACTTCAAGGGAAATTCGTGCGTGGACCGATTTAAAGACCCGCTGCGAGGTTCAAGGAATCGTAACACGCCCATCTCGTTCCCTGGAAACGGATGGGAGGTTAGGGTTGCCGGCGAATCGCCGCAGAATCGGAACGGTTTGGCTGATTCGAGAGAATCGGGGGTGTTTC
Organism: Halictus ligatus; assembly: GCA_028454255.1. NCBI lineage: Eukaryota > Metazoa > Arthropoda > Insecta > Hymenoptera > Halictidae > Halictus > Halictus ligatus. The sequence goes on from CM052134.1 coordinate 4,091,162, forward strand.
GGAGAATTCGGTAGCGGTTGAGTATTGACTTTGAGAATTTTTTGGGGATGGACGGTGAGAGTCGGATTCATGAGAGTTTGCAGGGTTGTTTGTATATGTTTGTGCTGTGTATAGTAATTGTTTGCATTGTTCCCTTTCGAAGCATGGTATTTGTTTAGACCGGAGGTGGGTGGTTGTAGGATGTTCTTGTCAATGCTGCCAGAGGTGGCTCGCTTTTTCGATGAACAATCACTGCAATTTTAATGATAGCAACATATGAAAAATCATGAAGATAGTTCAAATATGTATAAACACCTCTGCAGATTTTCATAAAAATGTGTTGCTCATTTTATGCACAAGTAATTCCAAATTGCAGCACGAGAGGGGAATGTCCTTTTGACAACCGAGGATTACTTCTTCGGTGAATAACATCTACATCTTTAACAACAACCAGACATAAAAAATCTAGTACGTAGTTCAAATATGTATAAATACGTCCATAAAGTTTCATAAAGATGCGTTGCTCATTTTATGAAAGAAAAATTCCAAATAGCACGCAGAAAGGGGAATGTCCTTTTGGCAAACCAAGGTTTACTGTCTCGGCGAATAATTTCTATACCTTTAAGGACAGCCGCATACAACAAATCAAGTTCACAGTACAAATATATATGAGGAGATCCACAAAGTTCCACACGCCTGTGTTGTTTGTTTCCTAAGCAATAAATTAGTAAAGTTGAAGGTAGACGTAGAGAAGGGGAAGTCCTTTCAAATTTAGAGTTGGGGTGGTCTATATGAAAATTCCAATGGAACTGTCGGTCGTTTCATCAGAGAGCTGTCTGTAGTGGGCATGATAGCGACCATAAAAGAGGCTCCGACAAACGTTCGACCTTTCGCCCTCTGATCCGGCATCGCGTGGGAGGAGCTTTCAGGGCGGCCGATCAAAAGGACGTCGCGTGTCGTTCGATCGTTCCGTTCTCCCCGCTGCAGAAACCGGTCCCTCTGTCATTTCTCTCTCTCTCTCTCTCTCTCTCTCTCTCTCTCTCTCTCCCTCTCCCTCTCTTTCTCTCTCGCATGCGCGCGCGCACGTTTCAGTTAACCTTGTTGCGCCGGTCCCGTCCCTGTTGTCGACGCCACCGAAGGTTTCCCCAAACAGGATTGTCGCTGTTTCGTTCGTTTCGAGGGAGAGCGGCCACCACCGGTGCGTTTCGATTTCTAATTGGATCCCGGCGGGGATTTTCTACGTTTCGCAGGTAATTCCATAAAATTGGGCAAACGAAATTCGTAATTAAATTGACTAACCGGGATTCCGCGGCGGCTGGACGGAGCATAACTCGATCGCGAGCGATTACAAGCACAGAGAAAAACACCGGTAAATTGAATGTCGCCGGAAGAACGATACGCTTCGAGGATTCGAATTACAGCCACGTAACGACGTCTCCACCGAATTTTCCTTTGTAACGTCGAGCGCCCGTAATAAAATGTAGGAAAATGTTTCGCGTTCAGTGCAGTCAGCAACCGAGGATTACAACCCCCCTAATCTAATCTGCACGCCCGCCGAGGGTGTGTAACCGATCAGAGCACATCGCGTGTCGCGATATCGTTAGGGTTGCTCCACCTTTTTTTTTCATCCTGTCATTATTCAATTAAGTGCGCGGGGCTCTCCCATTCGAATCCCATTAAATTTCGCGTTAAATTTCCACCTAAATCACCGTACGCGTTGGCCGGATACGAATTTTCTTCAAATTGATATTCAACATAGTCTCGTTTAAATCTATGCGTGAGACAACGTTCAAAGTAGGGCGACTTTGCGATTTATGTTTTCAGGAACTATGAATTGGATGTTTTTGAAGGATTTAGGATGATTTTCCTCATGTTCGAGGAACGCATATGCATTTTTCCGTTAAAAAATATCCAGTGGAAACGGATATGCGTCAACATTTATGTAAAGTCTCCTCTCAGGAGGTGCACATTTTTAAGTGTTCTTCAAACTACACATTTTTCGGAGATGGTGGGAATGAAGGATATTCTTGATGCTTATGTTCTTGCATTGTCGACGAACCTGAAAGACTGGAATATTTGATAACGCTGTCAGGTGCATATTATCCTCCGTGTCCCTGGAATAGCCGATTAATCGTAATTACTAGTTGCACACTCTGAAACAGCACCCACCACTTTAATATCTAAGAAACCATTCGTTTAAGCGGCGTGAAACTTGCTAGAGATATTCAGTACACGTCTAATTACCGCACGGGCTAGAATTAAGTCGTTAGTTGCAATACAGAAAACTAACAAATTGTTCGCGTAAAAACGTTAAACCACATACGCTTACTATTACCGCTATAACTTGGAATAAAATGGTTATTTTAACTTGCAAAAAATTGGCCGTATTCCTCGAGTATTGGTTAATAAGCACAGCACATTTGGAATTTTAATACTCGACAGCTCTCTTTCGAAAAATTCATAGAGATTGCGCTATAATCTAGACTGCATATTTTATGCCTATACGACAACACTGAATTGATACAATACAAACTTGATGCTACTCTCGGCTTGTTAAAATTATTAAAAGAAAAATTACATTTTTATTTCGTTTCTGTTACATGCAATTGACTCACACATATTTTTTATTTTCCATAAAAATCCCCTAATCATTATACAAGCAACAAGACCTTTTGACAGTTTGATTACCAGTCCAGAAAATATAAAAATAGAGCACAAGAGACCACACTATAGAGTGCCCATTGTAGGTCCCTGCATTTCCCAGCAGATTTCCAGCTGCTCCGAATTAAATCCGGCGAATGTGTTACACAGAACGCATTACCTAAAAAATTCATTTCAAAATCTGGCCAAATAATTCCCACCACATTCCATGTCGCGTTCAAAGAGTCAACAGCCGAATTTCAAAGAATGCAATTACACGGTGCACTCGAACCGCGAGCGATTCTTCGCGGCGGCGACTCTGTTGAGCATCGATCAAACAGAAACGAGAGGCAGAGCAAGAGTGAGAGAGCGAGATAGATACATAGACAAAGATAGATAATGCGAGAAAAGTGAAGGGGAAGTGGTCGAAAATGCGGAAAGAAATTGGTGGTGGCGGGGTAATAACCGTGCACGTATGACGTCAAGGAACACACCAGCCGACACGCGTTCCCATTAGAGTGGCAATGCTGCACTTAGCTAGGTGCACACGGTTGAAACAACTCTCTCTCTCTCTCTCTCCCCCCCTCTCTCTCTCTCTCTCTTACTCTCTCTCTCTCTTTAGCAACCCTCTCTCGCCGAAGTTGTCGACTGGTGGCGGCTGCGGCGTTCTCCGAGCATCCCAAGACGAGCCGCGAAGGTCCCTTTGATTATTCTCGTGTAATTTACCGTGAAAACGATGTTCTGAAATATTACCGTGCTTGGCGACGCAAAATTCCGCCGCGACGACACTCCACGCGGAATTATTCCCGGCCGACACGACGTTTCCTAGCAAAAACCACGGCTCTCTCTCTCCCTCTCTCTCTCTCTCTCTCTCTCTCTCCCACTCACTGTTCCCCCCTCTCTCAAGTCTGTCCTTTTCTCTTTTCCTTTTTCCCCATTTTCCACTCCTTTTTCACCCCGTGTCCTTCAGCTTTTTTAATCGCGGCTTTTCTCCACCCCTTTTCTGCCCTCTTCCTTCCCTCGGTCACGTTCCCCCAACCACCGTTTTCAGCGTCACCTGCTAGCCCATTTTGTTTTACAAGCCACCAAAAATTACCTGGCTTCGAAATAAACAGCTAAGCAAGGCGCAAAATTGCACTTGTAAAACCAGTTTCTCCAAAAATTAATATTTGTTTATATTCATTGAAGTCTCAAAAATTTCAAGGAACACGTGCGTTTGCGTTCATTTTAGCTTATCAAACGATTAATATTCCAACTTTGTTACATTTAGTTTACCAGTAACAGTTTTGTATTCGGGACTCAATTTTGACAGAATATTGATATACATTTCATACAATTTTAACTCTGTATTTCTGCTTCAATCTTTAATCATACATAAATATTGATCGCATCGATGCCATTGAAATTCCACAGGAAATATTTCTTACATTGCTACGTTACAAGAAACACAACACATTTTACTTGAAAAAGAGAATGTTTGCTGTTCGAACATCGAGGTTAGGGGACGTTCCATCGGTTCCCAAATTTGCGTTCCCTCTGTCGGTGCCGTCCGAAAAAGACTATAACACAAGTGGCAGCACAAAAAATTCAAGGTAAAAGTCGAAACTGGAACAAGTGTTGCGAAAAATCGGATGAAATCACGTCGCCGTCAAAAAGCCACGTCGCTGCTGAAAAACACGGTGTGTGGACATTGACTTCCAAAGAGAGGGACCATAGCGGGGATGAAAATAGAAGGCAGAAAGAGAGAGAGAGAGAGAGAGAGAGAGAGAGAATGTGTTTGTAAAGAAAAACCGCGCGGAAAATCTGCGGAGGGCTGTGCCATTGTTGGTGGCATCAAAAAGCCGTAAAAGTCCTTAAAAAACAAAGCAGAAAAATGTTGCCGAAACTGGGAGAAGGTGGAACAAAGAAGAGGGGAAAAAAGACAATTACGAGAGGACTCGTGGGTGGAGGATTTCTGTATTTTCAGTGATCCGATCGAAAGGTCCACACAGCTCGTCAGGATTAACCGAATGAACTACTTTTTCACTGTTGCGGAGTCAACGGTGTTTGAAACCGTTCAACAAAGCTTTATCTATCCGTTTTTTAAGAAACCATATTATGTATATATTTGACTTGTTAGCTGTTTGTGTCGAGTATGCTCGTCATAAAAAATGTCATTTCTCCGTCTAATGACGAGTATGCTCGTCATGAAAAGGTGGCTTCTTGGTCTAATGTCGAGTATACTTCTCATGAAAAGATGTAAATTTTTCGCAGTAGCATGCCGATACTGTACCACGCGGATCTCGAAACTCGTGCCCCGCGGACCTAATTGCTCGCCGCTCACGTATCCTATCGTTTTAGACTTCTAATGTGATTCTCGCTTTGAGGCAACTTTCTGCCGTTTTCGAGATTTTTCCTGATTCTCCGGTTCCGGTACTCGTTGCCTGTCTCTCGCTATTTTTTAATTCTATTTCTGGCTATTTTTCTTGCCCCAGTCTTCATTACGGTTATGCCAAGAGAGCGAGGGCGAACGAGACGACCACGCCCCTTGCGGTATTCTAATTCCGCTCATTGTACATTCAATTTGTCTCCCTTATTTTCATTAATATTTGCCAAGTTACTTTCCGCGCCGGCCGCGTCCAATTTCTCCTCACCTTGAAACATCTTGAACCCCTCCCCCCCCCCCCCCCCCCCCCCCCAATGGTGTCCGGAGTAACCGAGTATAAATATTTATACAATCTTTTCCCCGCGGCTAGCCTAGGAGGAAGAAAGCTCAGCAGTACACAATCATGCTCTAGGAAAAATCCTCTGTTCGCCCTGCACCCGTTTTTCCTTTCTCATTCAGTGTTTTCTGCGAGATTTTCACCTGGATCTGTTGCTTCTCCCTTCGTTCGTTCCACAGCGTTCAGGATGATTCACGAATTAGGGAAACTGTTTTGTTCTGGTAGAGGAAAATTGACCAGAGAATTTAAAAATGTTGCATTTATTGCTTCTATGATAAACTGTACGTATATTAGTATTACTATATATTTTCACGAATGTATACACTACTATTTTAAGTACTGTTAAGGGGTTATATACAGGTAGGAGGCCCAAAAAAGCGGTCCTTTAAGAATTTTTCCTAGGAAGACCTTTACATTTATTAATGCAAACATTTATACACATATTATGGTAACTTTTAACTGTATTTTAACATTTTTTATTTCTAAAATAATAATTTTGAAAGCTGCGATAGCTGATCTGCAGACCTCCTTTCATAAAAGGCGCCTTGCAGTGACCACGATATCTCTGGACTGGATCATCTAAAATGAAAAAAACCAAACGGATTTCGTTAAAGTAATGTATAATCTTGTAATTAATCAAAGAAATAAGCAAAATAATTTTTTTTTACAAAATGGCGGTTTCGTAAAAAGTCGATTTTTCCCTAAAATTTTGGCCTTAAATTGTTAATAAAAAAAAATATTCATCGGTGAGAAAAAACTTTCGATTAATTACAAGATTATACATTACTTTAACGAAATCCGTTTGGTTTTTTTCATTTTAGATATCCAGTCCAGAGATATCGTGGTCACCGCAAGGCGCCTTTTTTTTAGAGGAGCTCCTGGAGATCAGCTATAGCAGCTTTCAAAATTATTATTTTCACAAATACAAAATGTTAAAATACAACTAAAAGTTACCATAATATGTGTACAAATGTTTGCATTAATAAATGTAAAGGTCTTCCTAGGAAAAATTCTTAAAGGACCGCTTTTGTGGGCCTCCTGACTGTATATAATCCCTTAACTCCCTCCGTGGGCACACTAGATCGTTAAGTTTTGGTGAAAATTTTAGTTTTGAATTATTTCAGAGGAAAAGGAGGGGGTGCCCTCTGTTCACTTTTTCAGAAAAAATCCCCGAAATCTGGTTGTTTTTTAGACTATTAACTACGCATGACCCCTTCAGTTGAATCTGTTCGATGGCGTGTAGGCTAAACGTTCTAGGGGCACAGTGCCCCCATGAATCGGCTGAAAAACCTACTTCCCGGCTCGTTGAGCATGAATCGACCGTGTCCTCTCGCCGAAATTACATCGCGACGATGAAAACGCCGTTTGTTCCGACGGTTGCGCACGAATTTTGCGTAAATGCCGAAACATTTCATTAGAAATTAACGCGTTCCACAATTAGAATTCCTTCGGTGACGTATAATTCCTTAAAAGGCGAACAAACTTTTGTTTATCCTGTCTATATTTTACCGATTCAATATTCGCAATGTTTAAAGCGTTCAGACATTGAAATATTATTTAAACAAAATATAATGCCTAGACGACTGCGAATCTTCATGCGAAATAAAAATTCTTTCTATCGATTACAAGACACGGGAATCAGAAATTGCGTTCTTTCTTTAATCGTTAAGATGATTAAAAAATAATATATCGATGCTAATAAATTCTCTTAATCTTTATACTGTTTCGAATTTCACTCACTTCTGTTACCAGTTCAATATACTGTGAACTACTAAATCTAATAATTCAAAAAACCTAAATTACTTTTAGCACAATTCACCGGTTTGATGACTTTTATATGCTCGGTACGCCCGAAATTCTGCAATCTATCACAGCTATTATTTACGAGAGAAGGGTTCCGTAGTTCGGTTTCATTTGCCAGAGCCGCTGGAATTTCCCGAAGTCGGGAAATTCGGAAAAAATCGCCGGGAGCGGCGTTAAAACGTCGCTTATTTCTCGCCGTGCTGTATCGCTCCTGCCCCGTATGCAAATAAAAATCAATAGCGGTTGTAATTGGTCCACGGCAGTATTTCGTCGTTCGTTGCAGGGAGAGGAAGAGAGAGGGAGGGAGCGAGAGAGAGAGAGAGAGAGAGAGAGATGTGGGGCGCAGATGGCGGCCGAAAGTCGCGAGGAAAAATGGCGAAAGTAGTCGGTCGGACCCGGCATGACGAAATTGCGAAATTTTGAACCGGAAAACGGCAACCAGCAGAAATTACGGGCGTCGGAATTAAAGCCGCGCCGTTCCGACGGAAAACTTCATCTGCCGACATCGACGGAGGCAAAACAAGCGAGAAAAAGAACGGGAAATCGGAGGAAACGAGTGCAAAAGAGACAGAAAGACACAGGGAGAAAAAGAGAACGGGACGAAAGACACGAGCAAAAGGAACGAGAATTTCCTTCGAGCAATTTCGGAAAACAAATGCAATAAATTTCCATTGCAAACGATGATCGATAACGATTTCGCCTACCGTCGAATTTCCCCGACGAGAAAATGGGGAACGCGTGGCTGCCGTTGGAAAATTTAATCCTTCGTTAGAATGGTAACGCGAGGGGAAAAAAGACCCGAGAAAATCCGCGGAATTTTAAACGTGTACCGGACACACACACACACACACATACACACACAATTGTCTTTTTTCTTCACGCTCGTTTCAGACAGTTATTAAGGTTTGACGGTTCGAGAAAGTCGTCCTTCTCGCATTTTCTTATGGATTCATATTATCGAAAGTTTAGTTCCTTGATAACCAATAGTTAAAATCGCTTGGAAGACAGGTATGTTTAGTACACGTCCTGAAGACATATGAATTAGGCCCGTGTCGGTGTTGGCATTATTCCAATGTCGGAACATAGAAAATTGCAAAATTGTTTACCGAAAAACGAGTACTCGAACTCTCTTATTAGGATCGTTGTAAGTCCGAAGAAAATGATTATTATCAGTTAAAATTTTTTGTGTACATTCTTCAAATGTTGGTTAACAGCTATACCAAGTTTCAAATTTCCACACTCAATACCTTACTTTCAAAAAATTCCCAAATATCACCTTACCACCACTATGTCAAACTAATTGTAAGGAAAATCGGAAAACAAACGCTCTGATTAATATTGTTATAACTCCAAAGAAAATTATTATTACAGCTTATGAAAATTTGTGTACATCCTTCATATGTTGATGAACAACTGCACCAAGTTTGGAATTTCCACATTCGACAGTTTCGTTTGAAAAATTTCTGAAAATTATCTTAACATCAGAAGAACGAGATGACTCCTTTAGCAGAATAGGAAGCTACGGCGAGCAAGGTTGACAGGATCAGCAAGCTTCTCGAGTTCCTAGCAGCGAATATTGTCGCTCGAAATACGGATGATATTTTCGCTTGTTATATCGCCAACCACCATCACAGGAGAATCCGTTTAAAAATAAAATCGAAAAATCGCAAAGGGAGAATAATTCCGCGTGAAAAGAGATCGCGCGCGCTGTTGGATGCAATAAATACAGCCGGGCGCCGAGTATAAAACATGCCCGGCGAACTTTAAACGACGTTTGGATTACTTTCGGCTTCCGGGCGAAACAATCGACGCCCCGGGGAAAGGGAGAAGGGAAAACGCCGAGAAAATCGCCGGAGATAAGCGGCCGTGCGAAGCCCGCGTACACGATGCGGCGAATTTACGGCGGAACTTCGTCGAACACGTCGTCCTCCGATAAAATATGGCCTCTAGAAGATGAATTCTTGACGACGCATTCTGGCGACAACATCTGTAGAACCGTTTTCCCTAATTTCGCGTGACTAATGAAACTTTATTGAACGGGAACAAAAAGTTGTCGCGTTTTGCTTTCGAAAAGACGCGATACTTGACGCATACCGAATCAGACGATTAGAATGTCAGTGGCAGGCATCAGTTCTTTTTATAAATTATTTATATCGAAAATATCGACATGACGGATTCTTTGATGACTGATTCTTTGATGACATGACTGATTCTGAAATCAGTGTTGCCATTTTTGTAGAACAACGCGCAACGCTCACACTGTGGTTAGCATTATAAAATTATTTCGAGGCGGCGATCGCGAATCTCGAATCGTTAGAGGAAAACATCGTCGGCGTCGCAAGTATGCATGAATTTTCATGGATTGTAAGCCGCGGATTCGCGGACGGGAGCCGCGGGAGACAATTTTTCACAGCCGGCGCATCTGGGTCGTGGAAAAGAAATTCGTGCAGCTCGAAGAGAGCACGTCGGCCGATTTCCCTGGTCGATTCCGTGGTTGTTTGCCGGCGCTCTGCGTTAATTCGCGCGAAACAATTTCATCGACCGCTCGTCAAATAAAACCTGCGCGGGAAAACTAAAACAGAGAGAGAGAGAGAGAGAGAGAGAGAGAGAGAGAGAGAGAGAGAGAGACCGAGAGGGATGAACGACGGGAAGTTTTGACGCGTGTCCTTTTACGAGGCCGTTCACGCTGTTACGCCCGGAAATGGACTGGAAAATGAGGAGTAAAAATATCTCGTTCGGCCGTGTTCGAATAAACGCCGAACTCTTCTCTTTTCCCCTTCCCGTTTTAATCGTCCCCGTAACTTTCTCTTTCGCGAAGACGATTTTTCCCGGCAGAAACGTTAATGGCGCACGATCCATTTCGAGTTCGGAAAATTTCGAAACTGCTTCTAGAGACTCTTCGAAAGTTTCGCGTCCCTGTTATCGTTCGGTTATAATTTGGTCCCGTCGGAGATATCGGAAATTGATCGGGAGAACAATGGAGTGGTGATAACGATGAAAATATTTGATCGACGTACCTCATTGTGCTGGGGAGATTGCGCTAAATGCGCGACGATTGTTTATTCGCTCGCGCGAATCTCGGGCGTACGAATTTTGATCCGGCAATTAGATTAGGTTAGACGGATTCAAACTTCGCATGCGGGTTCTTAATAGCAAGACACATCTGCTGCCGAAGCCATTTTTAAATCCGGTTCTTCAGTTTTTAACTACAAATCATGGAAATTTGATTTCATCGTCCACGAAAACGAACGTGTGACTCCCTCTGTCAACGGGCAACTATTTCGTTGTATTTGAAAATTTGCAAAAGTAGCTCAAACAAAAGTGAATACTCAACATGCCTAGAATCTCAATATTCAACTGAAAATATTAAGTTTTAAAGATTGATGCAATAATTTCTTGATATTTCGAAAGCTAAGCCGCGCCGCTGCCAACTGAGATGGAGACTGTCAAATATGTTTATAAATTCCGTAAAAAAAGTTCGATCGAGCTGAAATTTTTCTCAGAAATGGTCCATACCACCACCCAAACATTCTCAAAAACACCAAAACTCTCGGTCAACCCACTGCACCGTAAAAAATCCGGAAAACCGGGCCCCCATTTTCCGCATGCGCGAAATCTGCCACAGTCGAGCGTGGAATTGTACCTTCGATTGTTTATAATACAATGAACATTCGCGGGGTAGCGCGAATGAACATCGGCGTGCACAGAGGGGCAAAGAAAATGGCGGGCCGACAGGTGTCCGTCGTCGATCGGCCGAAGCTCTCGTAGTCGGCGATTTAATTTCCTGGAACGGTTATCGAGTTCGAATTACGCGCCCTTTAAATTCCACCCGTGCCCGCGGTGCTCCACGGGTAATGCGCGCGGACATTTATCTGAGGCGGCACAACCGCAGCCGTGTGTCACCGAAAAATAGAGCCCATCGAACGTTTCGCACGGTTTTTCTGGCGTCACACCTCCGCACGCCTCCTATCCCCCTTTCTCATAATTCGTTTCGTAAACGCCACTCGAGACCCGATATAAATCGAGCCTTGATACAATTAATCCACATCGATGGCGTGATATTCGCGAGCTGTCGTTTTGTTCACCGAAAATCCACCCGCGAAGAGCCGCTTCTTTGTTTTGCCGCGCGAAAATCGAAACCCGACTCTTTTGTCCCTGCGTCGCCTTTTTTTTTGCATCCCCGTATTTCGTCACAGGAATTTTTTCGGGACTTTACAATCTGTGGTATTTATTTTGATTATTTTTGTGCTCGCTACCTTTCACGGTACATTTGTTTTTACATGTTTCTTCATTTTAGCACGATTTCACCGGGATCATGATATTATGTATGTGCTTGCTGTATTGCACAGTGTATTTGTGTTTATATGTTTCTTTATTTTGGAACGTTTCATTATACAGATCCTCATATTTATTTCACTCTCCAGTTTTAATTTTTCGGAGGTGTGCTTTCGTTGGTTATTATAGTGTATACTATTTATATGTACATTATTCATATATGGTCAATATTTAATCGTTCTTGTATCATTTTGTACGTCATGTATGGGTCTATACGTACTTCATTTTCCGTTGAAATTTTTGCACAGTATTTCGCTCACTAGAATTTTTATATTTGAATTTTACCTGGAATTTCTATGTGCTCGTTACCCAGCATTTATTTTGTTCGTAGAATATTTTCTAACATTCGTTCATACAAACACGTTCTACATTAATTTCGGATTTGTATTCTATTGGGTAAAATTCGACAGGATTTTTGCCTGGATTTTCGGAGAGGCGGTGATGCGTAAAATGTGTCGAGGGAGGTTTAGCGGAAAATGATTTCCATCTTGACCCAGCACCGGTGTTTCGAGGATTAAGAAAATAACCGGCATCCCTAAAATCCTCGTTCAATTCGAAACTTCCCTGACCCGAGAGAGTTTCTAGGGCCGAAGAGTTCGAAGTTCGGAAAGGCCGAGAGGAAGAGGAGTTCAGTCTATAATCGGATTGGTTCCATCCGAATCTTCGAGTTTTTCAAATCCACCATTAGCCCGCCAGCCGGGGGTTGGAACTTTTCAAGAATATTAGTTTCCCAAAGAGACCGCATCCTGTTTATGGTACCAAGAACCATCTTCGAGGCGCTCGCCGCTAATTTCGAAACTGCCCTTTTCGGCCAATTGCTACCAAACTCCGACCTACATTCGAAGAACATCCGACTACGCCAATTTTCCACAATTTTAAATTTTTACACTTACATTTTTACACATTTCAGCAAACTAAAATATAAAATGTCTACCTAAAACAGCCTAAAAAATCGAAGCATTCGCGCGTTCGATCGAACGGTGATTTCTCAGCGATTTTCGCGGAAATTTGAGCGGGGAGAATTTTGCGGACGACGGAATAATCAGGTGGGTTTTGGTCGGTTCGAAAATGCGCGGGAAAATGGTGCGTGGCGGAAGTAATGTTCTTCTGGTGGGCAGCGGCGGGATTTTTCTCGGGGCGGGAGCGCAAAAGCAATCATTCTTGTTTATTCGAAAACAAACCTAATCACCGGCGATTGTCGTTCGCCGATCGATCGAGCCTAATCGGCCGAAAAGCGGCATTGAAATCATCCAGGATTCCGGCGAAGCGCGGCCGCCATTGTTCGCGCGGAATACAAATCGATCGTTAACGCGATCGACGTTTCGCGACGGCTACGTCCTCGAAAGCCTCGCCATTCAATTTCGACTAATCGCTCCGAAACGGAGTTAGAATACCGAAGCAACAAGAAAATTGCTGACTTTGTTTGGAAAAAAAGAGAGGACAAAGCTGCCGAATACGCGGCAAAAAAAAAAGAATAATGCCGGCGGACCGATTCTTCGGACACTTCGTTTCGCTTATTCCGATTCCCCTTCTGTTTCGTCATTTTTCCTTTTTCTGTGAAGACTATGCACGCTCAGAGACCAAACTTGCTTAATCGTCTGTTATATTTGTTAGTAATGTACGGATTTTATTATAAAAACGAGCAAATGAAATGTAAAACAGAAGTGGTTTAGAAGTTAAATTAACAATTACTTCTTCCTTAGATACCCGTATCTATTTGAATATAAAGTAGAAAGATGGAATATAAAATAAAAACATTTCGAATGACATTAACGGTTCTATCCTATTTGAACTAACCAAGTTTGTGTTATTTACAGCGGTTAAATTTGCCAGAAATATTGAAGTATTCCGAATTCGGAAATGAATTAAGATCTTTCTAATGGGTTGTCTCTTACCTGCCAATTTCAAATTTACATTAACCCTCTGCACTCGAAGCTATTTTAACTCCAAAACGAAACGTTTCTCCCGACCTAACATATTTCCCTTCCATATATAAATTTTACGTGTTATACATACGAAAATGGTGCAATTTAGTCGCACAGCACTGAAATTTTTAGTAACTTATTAAATGCAAACAGGCTTAACAATGTAAAAAGTATTTTTAATAATGATACAGCAATTTTTAGTGGCGCCTTACAGTCGCAATTCGAATGCTAAGGGTTAAGTTATGTAAGAGGATTAGCATTGCTCTCTAAGAAATGGGTTCAAAGAACGAATCGGATGCAATGAAATCGTGAAAACTCCCGGTCATCTAAGAACTCGTTAGGAATAGTGTTCCAATAAAGTTCGATGTAATAAAGGATAAGGAAGTCTCTTCCAATTAAAATGATCTTGTTAATAAATGTTGAGGTGTTCAGAATTTGAAAAGGTTTTCGAAAGAGTTTTCTGGTAGGGTCGTCACGATCAAGCGATACGTTTCATTTTCAGCTCGAATCTTCCAAGTTCTCGTTGGTCGATCGTTAACGGCCTCGGGGAAAAACCAGCCCTATGAAGATATAATGTAACAAGATGCATAAACTTCGGACCCATTAGCGCTCCACTTTTGTGCCGGGCGTTAAAGCGACGAATATTTAATGAATTTTCACGCGGCCTATTACGTGACGGGACTTTCTTTTCGCCGTGCAACTCGTTCCTGTCAGATGTACTCGCGAATTAAGGGTGCATGGGGGTGTTAAACATCTTGGCAAGATGCTTTTCCTAACGGTGGAAGATGCTGGAAGAACCGTTGCTCCATTTTTCTTTCGAACATTTGCAGTTAGAATACCCTGGCTCCCACAGGAAATTCCAATTTAAAAGAAACGTAAAACATACGTAGAAAATTCTGTTGGCCACGCGAGTTGGTTAACGTTCTATTTATCAATCGAACGAAATATTATCGATCTGATGTTTTCAGAATACAAGAGACTGAAGTTCTTCGATTAATTAGGTAAAGTCGGCCAATTTCAAGCGTTTTCGACGGGTTAGAACTCTTCGGCCAACTTTTCACGCGTATTACTTTTGAACCAGTGAACTCCGCCTATTAAAATGTAAATTCGCGGCATTTTCTCGTGAAAATCTATACGATTATATAAAGAAAAAGTTGCAATTTTTTGGTCCTCCAAAGTGAACTTTAGCCGAAGTCAAAAGTGCATTGAAAATACAACTCTATGTGTTACCGGGATAATTTGAAGTTGGAAACGCGAAGTTCGGCGATCGAGTGACGGTCAATATTTGCCTAATGGTAATTAGGGGAATTATCGTAGCCTGTTTCTTTTTCATTTGGCGAGCGGAGATTAACGATGCGCCGTTCATGTGACGCGTGCAACCCGGACATGATAAATCGGTGTCGAAGGAGTAATAATCGGCGACGCGGCCACACCGAAATGGCAATTTACCCGTGCTATTAATTATCACGGCTGGACGAACAGCTTCGATAAATATTGTTTTTTCGTCGCCCGACTCTTGACCGCACGCCATTTTGAAAATTGACTTGACGAACGGGGACGAGGCGAGTCATCGACGATCTCGTTCCAAAAAACATCAAAAACACCGGAAGACTATCATCCCGAAATAAAATCGTCCAAAATGTTCTTCAGACTGTCAACAATCAGATACATTCACCGATCAGAAAACCATCCAGAGGATTTTTTGATCGGTTTTTTGGACGACTGTTTGTAAATAGAATTTTTCCTGACACCTGTGTCGTCCGTTTCGCGACAAATGTTTGCCCCGATGTTTGCAGCTTCGTCTTTTTCGAGTGTCTCATTAGGAAGTACTCGCTGCCCAGGACAACTTGGATTTTGTGAAGCACACTTTTTTCAAGCCAGTTTACCCAGACTCTCCTCTCGTTTCTTCCTTGGCTCGAGTGGATGTTTTCCCGCGGTCTTCGGACCAGTTTGCGGATTCTTTCCGAGGGCAAACAAGTTTCGCGGATCCGCAGGATTTCGGCGGAGTTTCCTGTTCCGCCGATTCCCCCGTCACGCTTCCGCGAATGTCCGCGAACTTTTCTGACCGTTTTAAACCTGCGCCAACTGGCCCTTGTATTTTTATTGTCTATGAATTCGTGGGGGATCTTGAGAATTCCGAAAAGTCACGTTCAATGGAGGAATACCGCTACAATTTTAGCAGAATGATCTTTTTATCATTACTTCACGACGTTCTGCGAAACGGTAAAAAATGCCGAAAACATGTAGAGATCGCGCAGATTGTTATAATTGAGCCATTTACTTTGAAAGTGACCTAAGTCCACTTATACTTCCATTGACATATTTAAGGGTTTGTGTTTCAGTAAAATTGAAAATATACATATAGGATACCAATGTGTCATACTGCTTAAGAGTTAAATTTACAGTTCTTATTAACCATTAGCGCCCATTGTACTCGCTTGAGTATAGAATAACAAGATTATATTTGTTTGCTTCTAGCGCCGTCTAAGATTGTCTAGATTTTTGTCCATCGTTTGCTAAAATCAAAACAAAAAATTCCTTGGGCGTTAATGGGTTAAAATAATAGCAATTATTAAGTGAATAGTATGTGTTTTCTTATCAAAATTGGAGTTAAGCTACTTTCAAAGTTATCAACCAGATTCGTTATACGATTTCAAAGAGCCCAAGTCCATTCGACGTAATTAAAAATGTTTCTAATTGGAAAAACAATACTCAATTTACTTTATATATCTTTACAACACTTGAAAAACACAATTTGTGCTATTCAGGACGTTTTCTATCTGCATAAATTGACTGCTAAATTACTATAACTTAATTTACTGCTCTTCTATATTTTGTGTATGCGGAAGGGATTTGGAGAAGTCATGCTGCTCCGGTAGTATGTATCGTAGTAAGTCCATTACGTCCTTGTATTTCGCTGTTGTAAGTCGTCTTATATTTTTATAAAATGTATTTTCGAACTTTCTTAGTCTATCCCGACGTGATAATAAATCCAGGATTTTAAACTTTGCATTCTCATCTGTTGATATCTTTTAGAAAATTTTAGATGGTTTATCTCTCAAAAAACACATCCAGCATATTTTTTCCCAATTTATTGTTTCTCCGTTAGAATTCTTTACTCTTTCAAAAATTGCGTCCTCTAAAAATTTTGATGATATGAAGCTCCTCTTGTTTAATGTCATTTAGAATAAAGTAATTACCTTTCCGGCACTTTTTGATAATGTCCGTAGGACATGGATTGCACTTAGGCCACTTCCAAAGGGATAGTTTTAATTATTGAACTAATTGGGAAAACTTATGTGTCCAGAATGATCCTATACATAATTACGGGCAACAAAATGTAATGGACAAATAGACTTAGGCCATTTTCAAAATAAACGGCTCAATTACTCTCTTATGTACAAATTGTATATAAAAATTTTTTTAACTTATTTAACAAATCCACTGTTCCCGAAACAATCAACAATCGCCAAAAGAATTGTCCAGAAGCGAACGAAGCCAGGGACGATCGAAATCAGAGAGAAAGAAACTCATGGGGGTCTGTCTAAATGAATGACGATAAAATGATGGGTCAGGCTGAACAGGCGACGACTGTGATGGCTGATGATGATGCGGATGGGTCGTACAGGTGGGCAAGGTAGCCGAAATCGAGAATCAATATGCTGGTGCGGCCGGTCGGCTATTATTTCGCGGGCCGAAATGTTCGGTTCGGCTTGAATCAGGTCTTACGGTCGCTAGGGTCGCCCCTGACAACGCCCTTGCCTGCATTGCGGTGCCCTCCTCGGTCTTTCCTAACGCCAGACCTGCGTTATCCTGCCACCAGAACCTCTGACAATGCCGAACGAACCAAGAAACGAACGAACGAAGGAACGCGAATCCTTTATTCGCGTGCACCTGCCCGCTCTGCGTTTCCCTGCTCGCGAGCCTCGCCGCGTAATGATATCTGTTGCTTGGATACCGGCGCCACTATCCGTCTCTCTCTCCTTCTCTCTAGCTTTCCACCGTTCCCCCTTTCTCTCCCCCCCCCCCCCTTCCCTCCCTATCGACATCCCTTTTTTATCCTGGCCGACGACTTTGCCGTGGGTGCAGTCGTCCTTCTCTATACTGGGTGACTCGCCGATTATTCTGGTGTCGTATCAAGGTATTAGGCGCGCTAATAGTTGTCCCGCGGCTGGTTTTGCAATCCAGAAAATGTCGATGCTTAGCGTTAGACTGCGGATCTTTATGCCGAAATAAAAATTCCTCCTTTGCGACAAACTAGAAGCCAAATAGAAATTACGTGCGTCCTTCAATGATTTCAATCGACTAAAACTGTAATATATTCGTATTCTTAAATTTTTGCGCAAATTTACAACTTACAGGGCACCCTACGCACATTCAAACGCGACTTTGAGAGAAAAGTTAGAAGCCACTGATTGCGCTTTTTTTCCAACTTACGTTCGAATGAAAATAAAGAATTCTTTAAGAAATTAAATTTTCCTCTGCAGCGACTTGATCGATCCGCTACTCTTCAGTGACTCCTTTAAAATTGCACCAATCGACTTGACATTTTTTCCCAGAAATGTCTGAAACAATCACTTTGTCGGTGGACGTGTAGACATTTCTTTTTTGAGAAAATTGAACCTGGACGGAGCTCCTAAGAAAATAGCAAAGATCTTTCTGTTCGCAGCGGGTCACTCAATCGATTTACTACTACTTAAAATTACACTGATCGATTTAAATTTTTGCATAGAAATCTCTAGAAGGATCGGTTAATTAATCAACGTCTAGAAAGATTTTTTAAAAATCGCATTCGATCAGAATCGCATGGGGAAACAGAGTGAAAGATAGTTTCTGCAATTACGCGACACCGTGCGGGATCCTTGATTTATGGGACACCGCATAGACGGTAGAGCATAAATTTCGAGCTGGAAAAATTGTCCGACGTTTTTTCACGATGGCAGATTGATCGTTTATCGCGAGTCGATTCCCGTGTTCGATTGTGAATCGAATCGAATCGGTTCGAGTCGTATGTTTCACCCAGTTCTCTTTCGATCGGGGTCAGACTCGTCGCGGTCGACCGGTTGTGTAACAAGTATGTACTTGGCCGATGGTTAATTATAACGGTCGCCGAATAAATGTTAATAACGGCGCCGTAAACAATAATAGACTGGTCCCGATAATCTCTGTTATATTGTTCGGGCTCTCCCTCCCTGCATATAAATAAATCGTGGCAAGATGGATCCACTCGACCGTTATGATCAAATTTTTTCTGCTCTAATCGGACCAATTAGTTCATAGAATTAATTAAAGTCGAGGGGACACTCAAATATTTCCTTGCTCTCTCGTCCTGTTCTTGTGCCTCTATAGCAATCGAGTAGCAAAGAAAAGGAACGATATCACAGTGCAGAATTCGATCAGAGAACGCAGAATACTATCAGTAATTAATTTTTACTCGGTGGAAACCTGATACGATTCCTCCAGATGTTGCCGCAAACACTATAGGCGTTCAGTTTCTTGTTCTTCGAAGACTCGAATTCTTGATATTGATCGTTCTTGTCGGGTCGGCTCGGCGATTCCGACTTTCTCGTGTTAACTATCCCTCTTTCTGGTAATCCGATGTGAAAACTTCAGCGAGGCCTGCCGTAAATCCATAGAAAAACTTAAATTTCGGTTCTCGATCGCTTATCTAATCTGCAGGCTCGATGAAAATTATAGATCGAGGCGCCTTAAACGATTCTGACTTACACGTCAGCCTCAAACTCGGAGAAGAGAAGTATAAAACTGCACTATTTACTCGCTTAGCCCCATTGCGCTCGAGCGGGGGCTGTGGCGCGTCACTAAAAATTGTTACACCAGTATTAAAAATATTTGTCACATTATTAAATTTGTATTTGTTTTGCTCTGAAGGAGGAAGGGAAGAATCGTGGTCAGGGGTTTCTTTTTCAGAAATATCGCCGGCGTCGATGAAAGACCCGCGACGAGAGGCCGCCGGACATTTATCTTTGTTAACGAGCGCATTCAAGCGAAAGCGGCGCGCCCCAGCGAAATTGAAAAATTATAATTAGACCGCGGATGTTTGCGCATTCGAACAGAATGGAGCGCGGGGCGGAAGAATTGAAATGTTGTTTCCCGCGATTGTTGTTGCTCCGCTGGATTGCTGACAGAGAAAATAATCTTCTGCTCGGCTACGGCCTTTGTGGATCGTTTCGTCTTTATGCGTGAACTTCTATGATCCCATTGTGATGCTGGATTACCCTGATCTTGTTGACTGATTCGCTGGAAACGAAATTAAGGTGAATATCCACGCCAAGAATTGATCTCGGTCGCCAAAATTATATTAAAGCAATTTATTTGGTGAAATACAAAGTGGGAAGTTGAAATGTACAGTGGGTGTAGTGAAAGTATTCGTACACCAATAAATTTGACACAAAAGTTCGTAAAAGTATTGTTTACTAATTATTGTTTTATAAGCAATGATTATTAACATATTCTAGGATATTTATAGAATAGATGCAGTGCAGAAAAAAATGATTTATTTGCATAACTTACAAAATTAACAAGAAAAAACACGAAGTCGACAGAAATACACAAGCAATAACTATTCGTACAGTTCTCAATTTGAACTGCTTACAGGAGAATTTATAATGTAAACATATCATATCGAAGATCGTGGACCGTCGATCGTGGTCCTTCGTGGATCGTCAGTATGTTTGTCAACATTGGTGATATCAGTAACATTGAAAATTTCGTAGTATTGTCAGTTACAGTTTAGAAAAATGGAACGAAAGCGAGCAGAAACTACAATAGCAGAAAGAAAAATTATTGTTAATTTGCATAATCTACGTAAAAGTTTGGCAGAGATTTCACGCATTGTAAGTAGACCTCGATCTACGATACAAAGCATAATTGATAGGTACGGACTTCGAAAAACACTGAAAAATAACACAAGAAGTGGACGTCCAAGGAAATTTAATAATCATACTGGCCGAATTATTATTCGAATGGTAAAGCAAAATCCAAAAGTAAGTGCAATAAAAATAGTTGAACACCTTAAAAATAATTTAAATACGGAAACATTTGTCAGTACTGTGCGCAGTTTTTTACGAAATCAAGGATATCATGGTCGGGTAGCCCGTAGAAAATATTTCGTAAGTGAAACGAATAGAAAGAAAAGATTACTATTCGCAAATAATAATGTCACTACGCCAATGGAGTACTGGAATAGAGTGATTTTCACAGATGAAAGCAAATTCAACATTTTTGGATCAGATGGACACTGTACTGTTTGGAGAAAAAAAATACAGAATTGAATCCAGAAAACTTACGGCCTACAGTGAAACACGGTGGAGGTTCCGTAACTGTTTGGAGCTGCATGAGTGCAGTTGGTGTTGGCACGTTGCAATTTATCGACGGAATAATGAACCACAGGGTTTATATTGACATTTTAAAGTGCAATCTTTTTTTCAGAGCAGAAAAAATGGGCATTAAAGATAATTTCGTTTTCATGCAAGATAAAGCACATTGCGTACAATACCAGAATGTGGATACTAAATAATACCTCGGCGAATCTAAAAACTCCTCCGCAATTTCCCGACATTAACCCCATAGAACACTTGTGGGATTACCTGGACCGTCAAATCAGAAAACATGAAATTTCCTCGAAAGAAGACCTAAAAAATGCTCTCATAGAGGAGTGGAATAAAATTCCGCCACAAGTAACATCGAATTTAGTTAATTCGATGCCGAAAGGGATTGCAGCAATTATAAACTCAAAAGGATATCCTACAAAGTATTAATTAATCCTTTTCTATAATTTTCTAATGATAAATTAATTTAAACTGCGTTTTTTTCGTCAATTTCTGGAAACTTAAGAACTGTACAAATAGTTATTGCTTGTGTATTCTGTCTATTTTGTGGTTTTTCCTGTTAATTTTGTAAGTTATACAAGTAAATCATTTTTTTCTGCACTGCATCTATTCTATAGATATCCTAGAATATGTTAATACTCATTGTTTATAAAAAAATAATTAGTAAACAACAGTTTTACGAACTTTTGTGTCAAATTTATTAGTGCACGAATACTTTCTACGCCCACTATATGTGTCTATCCAAATTCTTAGCTATTTTTTTAAATAATACGGACTCAAAGAAATGTTAAATAATTCATCGGGAATCTTTGCAATTTCAATGATCGTACATTACAAGTATTAAAACGCGACATTTTGACGCGTCCCGCAAACCTAGTGTTAATCGTAACTCGTCTGAACCGCCATAGCATAATTGCCGGCGATTATGACATCGACGGTGTAGTATCGGTGTTGCCTCGACGATAAATCGGCAGTAACCATAAGGAAGTCGAAATTAATCAAATCGATCATACGATTGGAAAATTGATTTGTCGCATTACCGCGATTTTTCGCGAAGTATTTTCACGCTAATTTACTAGTTGCATTCGCTGTGATGTCTTAATGTCTTATTCGCAGTAATTTTTTTTATAGTGTAGCTATTACGTTTAGCAATCCTTTTATAGTCACGAGAAAAAAGACTAAATCGATTATCCAGTCAAGAAGGCAACGATCACGTTAATTGAAGAACAAAGTATTAATCTCTTATTTATGTTATATTAACAGCTGTCCACCATAATCTTGATCACGTTCATTAACCAGCTTAGATCGATCCGGAGATTATAAAGATTTTGTAGATAATGGACAAAACATTATTAAAGCATAGTTTACCGTTATTAATGGCGCGAGTTCGTCAAGATTTCGAAAAAACAAGTAAGTAATTTCGCGTTGATGTATTATGCACGTTACGTCACGTTTACGAGCAGATGGTCTCGAGGAATCGATTCATGCGAACCGAGCCTTGCGCAATCTTGATAATTATGTAACGATTATTCTCTTAAATAAAACTTTCACCGTGTACGGTGTCCTCTGTACGTCACACACATTTCACCAACGTAACTTCCACGTAATTCTCCACACTTTCTTGAACAGTTAGTTATTATTTTCGCGTCTTTCACTGTTGCCGTAACCGACAAATGATCGTTCTCAATTAAAAATTCATTAGGGTTTTGTTCCTGTGAATTTTAATTCCAGAAGGAATTTTTCTCTCGTTCCAATTTCGATTAAACAATCCATGAACCTATGATTGCCCTGGAGCAATTCTTCTCGCGTTCCGATTTAGATCAAGCAATTTAACAAGTCAGGATCTTGCACAAAAATACGCAGTCCGTTAAAAATTACATTAAACCAATTTTTCCTTCTTTCTGTCTTCGATCAAACAATTTACTGAACACAAAATTCTACAAACCTTTCACATTCCACGAAGGACATTTTTAAAAATTCATTCCCACTCTATCGTTTCCCGTTGAATGATACAAATTTCACGAGGTCATTCGGTGTGAGAGGAACAGCGCATCGGCGCCGTCAGTCAATGATAAATCAGTAAAATTGACGAAAACAGACCTTGACCCTGTCGCGTTAGCTCCGAGCCTGGTCTGACAGCAAATCGTCCGTTTCCCCTGCGACAGGGCACGCGTAAAGGAAGGAAGGACATGGACGAGCGGATAACAGGAGCTACGCGAGCCACGATTGCGTCGTTTTAATCGGGCAAAGGGAAAGCCGAGTAACGGAGTCATCGATGCGCGGTAATGACATGGTAAAATCCTGTAATCTGCGTGGCCCGGAATCATGCTGATTGCGTGCAAACACGAACGGGCTGCGTCGTAAACGATACAGTGACCACGAACGACACGATGCAACGGTGCAACGGTGAATTTTATCAACTGTCGAACAGAAAATTTTCATTAGACATCATCATATCTAGTAAACTAATCCACCTAGAAAGATTAAAGTCGTTTTAGGCCCATTTATGAAAAAGTCGTTTTAGGCCCATTTATGAAAAAGTTATTCTTATTTAAAGCGTGTGCCATCAATTATGAGACTAGTTTCGAAGGGTTTCCAAGGGAAAATTCATGTTGCGGTATTTTTGCCATAGGTATAGGTGTAGGTTCGATTTCAATGATGGAAGACGTGGCCTCGGCTAGAGATTTGACTGGAGCCCTCAGTTTCCCTCGGTTTAATGACCGAGTGAATTTCCTAGCGCTTAATCGTGGCTGCGGCGCGGCGCGGCCTGTTAAATCTTCGATCCATTAATCTTTTCCCGGGCCGTTCTTGTCCAAAGGAAGCCTTAACGCACCATTAAAACTTCGACACCTAATTACCGGGCATTCGCGGCCCGTGGAACTTTTGAAAACCAGTCCGCGCCCGTAAATTCGTACTCGATCGGGCCCGGACCATTACACTTTCGGCCGGAACTTCTCTCTCGCCCCTTTATCCCGCTTTGATCAATGTAATTAGAACATCGGCCGATAACGTAATTAGCTATAGAATGAATTCGGAGATTGGGATTTTCTGTTCCGACGGTTTTCCAAACTTTCCACGTCCCTCCTTCGGTTACGATTTCACCAGTTTCTTGGCTTACCGGATTTTCTCGGACGTTTCTTGTCCGAGAGAATGCCATTTCATTCATTACAATTTTTTCTGTGCGCTCGAATCTTCTCCATGACGTATCGGTATTTTTAAACCAATTTTTAATCGATTTTGCTGCGAGATTTCCAGTCAATCTCTTTTCCTTCTTTCCTGAAATTACAGGGATGAGCGATTTTAAACTTGTTCTACTTCGGAAGTATCCTTGAGGGAATAAACGAATTAAGCCTCGTCATTTTTAAGTTCGAGAACTGTAGGCACTTTCCTGTTGATTTCCAGGTCAACTTTTAATTGATTTTGGTGCAAGATTTTCAGTCAATCTCTTTTCGTTCTTTTGTCAAATCACAGGGACGAGCAATTTTAAACCTATTCTACTTTGGAGGAATCTTTCACGAAATAAATGAATTAACTACTGTCATACTTAAGCCTATTGACTGCAGATACTTCCTAACTAATTTTCAAGTATCTTTTATGCTCCGTATTCTTCTACGTACGCGTCTTTTAAATACGATCATCATTACGACGTTTTTCCCGAATTTTAAGGAGCAAAATCTTCGTGCAGTGTTTTACAAGCGAACAAAAATATTTTGACAGAAGGACCGAAGAAAAGGATGACTGGTGAACGTTGTCGAACAATGTTTGCGTAACAGGATCGGACAAGGACGCGAGGATCGATGGATCTAATTATATTAACGCGGGTCGCGCGACATCGATTAACCAGCCTTTCGCCGATTCGCACCATTACGCCACGGCCCGAATTACCATCCAGTAAATCGGTGCCCTCAGTGTGCTGTCCACGTTCCTCTCTCGCCCCCTCTGTCTCTATTTGGCCGTGCTGCTAACGAGAAATTAGCATGTGCGGGGCTACGTCCGTAAAGCAGGGACGAGTTAAACCGATTATCATGAATCGATGCGCACGGAACCCCTTTGGCCGCGGCCGCATTAACGACAATGCGCGACGATGTCTTGTCGACGACTTGACTGAGGCTCGCCTAATATGCTCCGACTATTCGCATGATCATGTGCCGGCACCAAAAAGTTACCGTTATCCAGAAATTGTTAGCGTAATACCGCTCTTTTTTTGTCTTCCTGCGTTGTTGCAGTGGATCATTTTGAAAAATGTTTGTTGCAGAAAAACCCTTGACGAAATAAATTAGATAACTACTATCAAAATTATACAGCGAGTGTAAAAAGTATTCGTACACCTCTTGTAGACTTAAAAAACCATGTATTTCTCTATGTAATTGCACATATGTTTATAAAACGAAACATAATTGTAATTGTCATATATATTATACCTACATATTGTCATATAAATATACTTGAAAAAGTTTAACGTTAACGAGAAAAATTGAAAAGTATGAGAAGTGTCTCTAAATTGGCGCGCAAAAAGTATTCGTACAGGTACTAGAATGCACTTGAAAGGCGTCCGATTGTTTATATTATGGTTTAGCGGGACCCGACAAATAATCAGACAGAGTCTTTGGTGCACAGTGTAGTGGCAACCTTCTGCAAAACTAGTGAATTTTTGTAACATTCGGTAAAATGGGTGGTAAAGGTAAAGAAACAAGTGAGACAGAAAGAAAAATTATTATACAACTGCATAATCATTTCAAATCATTGCGAGAAATAGCAAAAACAATTAATAGTCCACATAGCACTATACAAGGAATTATAAATCGATATGTTCTCCAAAACTTAGTTCACGCGATGAACGTTTTATAGTGCGTGAAATAATAAAATACTACAATTAGTGCCCCTAAGATTGCTGGTGAGCTTGCAACCAACGCTGGAGTAAGTGTATGTGCCAGCACTATTCGTAATTGTTTACAAAATAATGAATATCACGGCCGAGTTGCTCGCAAGAAGTATTTCGTAAATGCCGCAAATAGAAAGAAGAGATTTGATTTCTCGAAAGATAATATTAATAAGCCTATCGAGTTTTGGCGAAGAGTCATATTTACTGACGAAAGTAAATTTAATGTTTTTGGCTCTGATGGCAAGTGTACGGTCTGGAGGAAGAAAAATACAGAGCTGGAAAAAGAAAATCTACGTCCCACAGTAAAACACGGCAGAGGTTCGGTCATGGTTTGGGGTTGTATGAGTACTGCTGGAGTGGGGTCATTACACTTCATCGAGGGAATCATGGACCACAAAATATACCTAAACATATTAAAAACCCATATTGTAAGTAGTGCAGAAAAAATGGGTCTAAAAGACAACTTTATCTTCACTCAAGACAATGACCCCAGACATACAGCACGCAACACAAGAGAATGGTTGCTTCATAACACACCACAATATTTGAAAACACCTCCGCAACCACCGGATATTAATCCGATCGAAAATTTATGGGATCTGCTTGATAAAAAAATCCGAACCCTGCATATTTCAAGTAAAGAACAATCAAAACTTGCTTTTCAAGAGTAATGGTGCAATATTACATACGAAACACATCCAATTTCGTGGATTCAATGCCACAAAGACTGGACGCAATTATACAGTCGAAAGGCTATCCAACGAAATATTAATTTAATTTATTTTCGCAAGTTATAACACGTTTATTGCTAAATTTGTTACGTGTACGAATACTTTTTGTGTGCTAATTTTGAGAAACTTCAGACTGTTTTTAATATATCTCGTTAACGTTAACTTTTCTTTAGTTCATTCATGTAACATTTTGTAGTTGAAACATATAATAATCGTAATTGTGTTTTTGTTTTATAAAAGAATGTACAACTACATAAAGAAATATATGGTTTTCTAGAACTATAAGAGGTGTGCGAATACTTTTTACACTCACTGTATATAGAAAATGTAGACACTTTCCTGACAATTTTAAACTAAATTTTTTGTCGATTTTAGTACAAGGTGTTTTAAGTTCAACAACTCTCCTTTAGCAGTTTTGTGAAATTTTGGAAAGAATATTAAACCTGTACTACTTCAGAGGAATCCTTGAGAAAATAAATTACGCAGCCATTATTAAAATTAAATATGGAGAATGCAGATGCTTCCCTGGTAGTTTTCTAGTAAATTCTGTACCGATTTCAATACAGGTGTCGAACACCAAAGGATTCTAAAGTTGTATTACTTTGGAGGGTTCGTTGAGGAAAAAATTAGTTCGATACTATCTTCATCCAGTTTAGAAACTTCAGTCACTTTTCTGATAACTTTTAAATTATATAGCGACTCGTTTCGGTGAGAAACTTTGATTAGAGTGGTCCTTTGTCATTCGAAATGGCAGCGTTACAGGGTTGCGAGCCCTTTCTGCTTAGAAAGAATCCTTAAAGAATGGAATTAGATGGTCGCTTAATGAAATTACGGTGCAGTATTTTACACACTTGTTTCAATAAAGTCCCGGCAGTGCGGAGTTTAAAGCATCCCTTATTTTACAGTAATCCACGTGGAGATAAAACGGTGGTCTGGTATATCTTTTTATGTTCAGACCGTTTTGTAACGATTAGTGCTATTTTAACGTCGTCCGTGCAGTTTTACCGAGTGATTAACAATTCACGTTCTATTTCAGGTCGATCTGAAACCACTCCGAGAGGCGACGATCGCCGTCCCGGCGCCGAAGATCTCGGAGAAGCGGAAAGCCGAAGAAGCGGACGCCAGCAAGGACTTGAAGAAGGTGAGTACTTTGCAGAAACAGCGTAGCACTAACTTCCTCTCGCAAATTATTTTCACTAACCAGCGGACTCTTGTGCAAAATAAAAATGATTCGCATTAATTGCGAGAGACAGGAGCATCATAGTCATTTATTTTTTTGTCAATTAATTTTAACAAGCTTGAAAGTTATCGTGGATTTTCAGATCCCCGCTTTTCAAAATTTTCACAGTTTTCACAATTGTTATATCACTGGATTTTATGTATTTATGACAAAAATGAGTCAGCTTTTAAAATCTCTGTACGAAGAAACAAATTTTTATTCGGTTTCAGTACCTCGCACACAATGCAGAACAATTTTATTTTATATAGAGATCCGCAGTGTAATTATCACACTTGTTTACGCGCGTATTATAAAACTCGTTAAGAAACGCTTGAAACACAAATTTTATTTTCCGGTGGTTAGAGGAACGGCAGCCCTTTAATGGAAATTTTATTCCTTCCCGTGAAAAATTATTGACAAACTATTACTGTCAGAAGTTCCGATCAGCACTGCATTCAATGATCGCTTTTCCCTTGGGCGGGGTGGGGAAACAATTAGGCGAATAAATAAGCGATATAGTGGGGACAGATGGAAATCAATGGAGGATCGAGTTTAGTATTCGAGTGACGGTGACCTGGAGCAGATCGGGAAAACTTCTCGCTGAAGATATTCCGCTCCCTGTCCCGCTGGTAAATGTCTGTGTCGGTGAATACGAGTGCCGGTGGTGGTGTCCGGAGTTTCTGTAAGTTCTTGTTTAATAGTCGGTTCTTCTGAAAAAAATTCCGAACAAAATTTTCACTTTGATTTTAATCATCCAATTTTCCTACGGTGTTCGACAACAATCGTTCCGGTCAACGTCTGCAAAGAATACTTTGTCGAACATTCTCACTTGAATGTCAATAATCACATCATGCTACGTTCACTGTTCAAGAAATTTTGAATCTTTTTGTAGTTTTGATGAGTCGCTCTCAATTCTTTAGTTCGCTGGCAATCATCGTTAAATCTTTGTGACTGTGTCAAAAACAAGTTTTTAATAGACAACGATCTTTCGAAATGCTTGAACAAAAATTGAAATTGACAATTTAACATTATTTCCGTCTCCCCGAGGCAAATATTGATTTCTTTCATGTCCCTCAAATTGCTCTAAATTCTCCAACACAAAAACTGCAGGAAGTTACGAAGTCCTGTGGCCGTTTTTCCCTTTTAATGGCAGTCGAGCGATTCGGGGTAGCAATATTTTTTAAAAATACCTCGTAAGTTGAACCGAGAGAGAAGGAGTCGAGTGCACGGAGGAGAGAAAAAAAGCAGGGATCTCGATGAGGCCCTCGAGAATCTATTTCGAAAGCACGGAGCCAGCCGATGCCAGCTCCTTAGCCGTCGAAATCGGTGGAACAGGTCCGAAACGGTGCGCGTATTTCATCCACTTGTCGCGTATCTCGGTCGTTCTCGTCGATATTCGACGTCGGTGAGCGTCCCGGCGCCGTCACGGGGCCACGTTCTCATTAATCCAGACCGGCTAGTCGTCATTAACGAAATAAACGGCAGCCGGCATCTCTCGCACCTTCGGCAAAATTCGACGCCCGCTACCTCGTTTCCCCACGTCACCGTTAACGACGAGTTTTACATGTTCGCGAGCGCTGCTCCGTTCGCCGTTCTTCTTCTGCTTGTTTCCAATCCTACTTCGGCAAAACTATTCTCATTTTATTCAGAGATCCGTATACTGCACTTTAAAAACAGAAATTCTTAAATAATCCCTCTCCGAAAATTTTAAAGAGGAATTTAACAGGACAGCTCTGGAAATCAAATCTCTGGAAAGATTGCTGCACAAGAGGATATGTTTTTTACATAACATTTAACAGCGATCAACGCGCACTACAATACATCGATTTTTCACGGAAAGAATCCCTGAAGGAATCTTTGATGCATTTCACGCATTTTTCGTCTCTGGGCCCAATGAATATTTTTTTAATCCGACTACAGACATCGCTACGATAAAATAGAAAGTGATAATCACTTGGGAATGGGGATAGAATCGCGTGCAATTTACTTTTGCTGACTACATGATTTTTAGCGATGTTAGAAAATAAATCAATGTTTCTTGCCTGAGAAAAATTCGAACAGAGCGGTGTTGCTCGGTTCACGATTAAAGGGAGGAACGGAGAAACAGAGAGGTTTTAGGGGATGAAAGGACGCACGGCGTTGAAAACCCTCGTCGCTCTGCGGAGAAACTCTGGGCGCAGTTTGTTGCCGCCTGTTGCTGAACGACGCCGAGCGTCGCCGCGAGAAAAATACTTTCTCCGTTGAAGGAGGACGAAATCAGATAATCTAGAGAACAAAAACTGGCTTTTAGGGAAAGCGAAAGCTGTACCACACCGTTTCTCAAACGAGTACAACGATTCCCCCAACGTCTATCACTTCGATCAATGAAACCGCTTCAGAAATTGTAAAACCCAAAATTTGACAAAATTTTGCTTAGTTTTATGTCATTGTTAATTCTACAAAGTCAAGCCCACGCAATGAAAAATTTGCAAAAACTTTCATTTCATTACTAGTCCACTGAACGTCTCAACGAAACATAAACAATCTTATTCGATTCCGAAAATTTTTAAGTTTTTCCACAAAATTGTTCGGAATAATCTACCGATTGAATTCGATCAACAACAAATTTGCTTTCGCGACAATTCAATTTGCAACGGCGGCGGTTTGTAATCAGGTTGACAAGGGTATTAGGTTCGAATTTGTTTCGAATACCGGCTTCGCGTTCTCGGAGATTAATGGCGGATTAACAAAGCGGCGGAACAGTCCCGGAGGTTAAGACTTTAAGCGCTGCTTTGAGCAATTAATTTCGGGTGGGTCTGTGAAGTTACGGCGATATGGGTGCAGCCGGGAACTTGGCCTGACACTTGAGAAAAAAATAAAGAAACAACGGACGATAAATTGTCCCATTCGCTTTGTTCCTCTTCTACGATTACTTACACACCGACGGAACACCGCGATCAAAAGAAACAGCGGCTTCTTTTGTTTCGAATTTGCCGCCATTGCCTTCTGCTCGTAACGACGCCCTTCCGGTACCTTAATTGCGAACAAAGACTGCATTTTCACCCCTCGTTCGAAAGGATTGTCGTTGTTTTAACGAGCCCGGCCTGCAAACATTACCAAAGACTCTATTAAAAGATTCGTCGCTTAATCGTCTTCGATTTCTAGACGAGAGCCAAAATGGCGGCCGTGCATTCCCGCGAAAATTCAATTTGGTCGGACCTCCGCGAGCATCCCCGTTTCAATTTTATCCAATTCGCGATCAATTATCGCGCGGATAGAAATGTTTGGTCAAACGTTGCGATTGGTTTCGTTTAATTTAAACAATATTGGTGGATCGGCTCTCCGCCGCGAGTAAATAAATATGGAGATTGATCACTTTTCGGACGGGAATCGGTGTTGATAAAATGCTTTGAGAGGCATCGACCAGTCCCGTTTGTCACCGGTTATAACGATTTCCGAGTGAATTCGTGTTCGAACGAATATTTGATAAATATAATATGCAATATGTCTATATAAATAAATTTAATTTCTGCGGGGAGGAGAGGGAATTTATCCCGCATCGAGACGAGAGCCTGTCAGTCGATATTAACTGCCCCCACGACCGCCACCTCTTTCGTTAATGTAAATTTAATTACCGTTTAAACGTCATTAGCGCGATCGCGAAGCTAACGTTCTGCTAAATTGGATGAACGACGTTGATTTACGGTCGCTCGAATACGTTAAATCGAATTTGCCGCGGGTCAAGTAGCCGTCGTCAACGACAGCTAGGCTCCTCCACTGGCTACGGCCCTGGAACGTCATTCGAAATAATAAATATTGTCTTTATTTTATCATGGACCTACGCTGTTAGCAGATTTAATTTAATTTAAGTAGGTATTCTCACCCCCTTAAGATAATTTCTGAATTTTATTTTGCGATTTTTAGTGTTCCCGTTCACTTTTTCTCACCTCCAAAATGTACGTGCTCAAACCAAAAACCATTTACATAAAAGAAGCATACCAAAAAATCAGCCCCTAGAAGAGGCACGATCGGCAAGAAGCATCCAATTAAATGGTAATCCGCGTACACAGCAGACATCCTTCGAAATCACGAAAAAGCAGGTACAGTTCTTGACGGAAGAGTTGAAGTCAGCAACTTCATTAATATTTCCCGTCGGTGGGAGGGTTAAGACGACGAAACGGTGGTTGGGGGATGTTCGATCGTGCGAAATAAAGTGTTCCTCGGCCGAGACACGGAGAGTAAACGACGAGGAAAAAAGGGGGAGCGTAAAAAGTATAGAAGCAGCCCTCAGGGTTACGAGCCCTGCCAACTGACTTATGTTTCCATCTGCAGGAATTTTCGCGCCACGCTCGCCCCGTTCTGGACTTTCGGCTGTATCGACCGGCCCTGGGCCTTCCCTTCATCCCCCTCGACAACCCTCAACAACTCCCGGCAACCTCCTCGAGCCACCGTTCCCTCTTCGAGGAGTCAATGTCTCCTTTCTGCCATCAACCGTGGCCTTCTTCTCACCCCCTTCGTCCCCGTTTGGGCTACGCGGTGAGATTTTTTTTCTGTTCGACGACAAATGAAAACTCCAACTCGTTTTTCGCTGCGTAGGCTCCTAATGGAAAAAGGAGGGGGTGCTCTGATATTTTTAGGGGCCGCTCATCCCTCTCGAGAGCTGGATTCCAGTTTTTGAATTGTTGGGGATGCGTGTTCAATTTAGGGTAGTTAGGGAAGATAAGTTCGATTGGGGATTTGGAGTTCTGTGGGGGTAGTTTCGGGAATGGGGTGGGAACGTTCTAATAAATTTGGTCTTTGGGAGGCTGCTCTACTCAAACGTGGACAGGCTTCAATGTGCTATAATCAAATAAATTTTAGGGGTGGGAAAATGGGGTAGGAATACCGTAATAATTATTAGGTTGTTGCATACTAAGATGTCTAATGACTAATGGTGACGTAATTTTTCAAATAAATTCTGAAAGGTTGGAGGGATGGTGGATCAATTAATCGAAATAGCATGAACTCCAAACGAAGATGTGTCAGGATATCTTCGTCTATTCTTCTCGCCGTAAGAATTATTTTTAATGCTCACTTTCTTCCTTCTGTGAAAAGGGATTCGCACGTTTCAAAGGTTGCTTCGTGGCCCCAGAGCCGTTACTCCGGCGTCCTGGCATTTAGGCTCGTGTCCTCGAGGGTCCTTTCTTCGAAACTTCCTTTCAACCGTGAAAGGACAAAGTTTCCAGGCCTAACAAGCTCGAATACCAACCTGGTATTAATATAATAGCTGGCTGGTGTCAATATTTCTTGCGCGGTCTGGTCCTTACGTTCCCATTTCACTGAAACTGTTTCCAATACTTTCTTTAATTGTGTAACGTTAACAAAGCGTTATTGAGAAACGTTTTTGTCAAGCACTCGACTAAGATCGTTCCACTTGCCGTTCTGAATCTAATTGTTTTATTTCTGCTTTCGTAACAAACTTTATCTCTGGCCCAGATTTATCCAAATACTCATTTCCCATTCAGAATATTTTTAATAATGTCTGCGAGTAACATAAACAATTTTGGTACAAAAATTCTGACTGATCTAGATCGAGAATGCAGTATTTTCCTAAGTTTCGATAACAACGGCTAATGTCAATTTCTTGGTTAACATTCTTACAGACGTTTATACAAAATCGAACGACAGTCAGCAAAGTACACTGCCGACATATTTTCTCGTACATATTTTCTCGCAAACAAAATGATTACAGCTGTTTCCGTCTCGGTCTGACCAAAGTGTCCTCATTCCACTGAACTATCAGAAACGAGCGAACATACTATCAGAATAAAACGGAACAGCAAATATTTGAACGACGCAGGAACTTCGTCGACATTTTCTGAGATCCTGAGCGTCTGGTGAGCCATGCTTCGCGGTCTCACGCGGTTTTCTGTCAGGGCTAACGAGGGACATTAATTATGTCTGGTCCGGCCTGATCAAGATATGCCCGATTCACTGAAATACCTTGGGCGGCCGTCGTTTCCGTTGCTCCGTCGAGCGAGATCGATCGATTTGACAGGAATTGTTTGCACGTCGCGAATTCGTGTTACGCGTCCGGTTTAATCGGATTTCCATGGCTCGGTGTTTCGGCTGATCATTGTCTTAATTAAAACGCGCGACGCGAACGAGGCACCGTTACCGGAATATTAGGATCCATTAATGTAATGCGCCAGTCGGTTCTGCGGGAGATGAGAGAATAAGAGCGAGAGCGAAAGAGAGAGAGAGGCAGAGAGAATAGGCGAAAATCGAGCATCCGGCTGTCGTTTCGTGGCTTTAATTACTGCGATGATTAACAGGTATTAATACGACTTCGGTGATTCCCTTTCCGCTCCTAATGGCCGCATGATGATCGACGATTTTCGATGAAATCCATAACCGTTACATTCCATCGCCAGCTAATTGTTCGTTAATGTCGAGCCGATTTAAATCGACCGGCGAATTTTTCTCCGCGAAACTTTTTCTCCGGCATTTCTTCCGCGTAAAATTATATTTTTCGTTGAATGAAATATTCAAAGTTCAGATTTCAGTTGTAGATTTTAGCGGAGTATGCAAATTTTTTAATGACACACTCCACGGTTCGTTCCGCGAGTACGTTAAGGAGAGCGGGCCCGCTTAAATTAGAATCGCAGGAACGATAATTAATTGTGTTTGTCACGTGAACTCCCGCGAATTAAGAGGATTGTGCCTCTTCCCCTCCCCCAGTGTCATCATCTCCGGAGGAAATCCTAAATTAATTCGTCTGCCATTTAATGGCTTCTTTGGGGAGCAACTGCGCTTCGGAGTGCTTTATTAGGAGCTCGTCTAATTGTAATTATTCCCCGGGAAAGCTCCCAGAACCGATTAATAATTGACAGTGATGGAGACCAATTCTCGCGAAAATGGTACCTTGTTATCCAAACGCGCTCCTAAGCGTGTAGATCTAAGCGTTAATGAATAATTTCAAAAAGTGGTACCATTTTATTTCCACGTGTTTCCCAGCATTCGAATAAAAATTACTTGATATTTTGAACTCTGCAGGCGCCGATGGTATTCAAGACAGAGTACCTAAATAAATCTGGATGCTAAATTTTGTATGTACGTGGAACATTGGCGATGCAATTTCATGCGACCGCGCGCCTAAGCGCCCGAACAAAAAGCGGCGGGGTATTTCAGGGTGCAAACCAGCCAATAACATTCGACGTCGGAATCTATTCGGCAAATTGTAGTTTAGTGGATCGCTGGTTGAGCTGGCTCGGCGATTTTCCGTGTTCGGAGGGCGAAAGCCGCGCCGCCTATCGCGTCGCTCGCGACAATGAAAGAATTATTGGCACGGGATCGAAGAGAGAGAGAATTAGTGTCAGAGCCGTGGGTAAATTTATTTCGGCCTGCAGAGCGACGCGGCAGCTGCTATAATTGAAGGCTGGCCGGGCGCGGATCGCTGGAACAACCATGCTTTCGCTTGGTTCACGGAAAACAAAGGGATGCTTGTGTCCCGCTCACAGGGAGGATTTGTGTTCCTTCGGACCGGAAATGGCACCGGCGCGTCGCCATCCATCCGCTGCCTTTACAACGACTTTTTCTCCCTCGTCGGAACTTCACGTTTCCACGATTCAATTGCCTACTAATCTCTCTTCGTCCCTTTCAGCCTCTCGCCCTTTTTTCCAAATTTCTAGCAGCAATATGTCAACGTTACAATGAGCTACAGATTCCAAAATGAACACATAAGGGCGAAATTCCCTGAGAATGCCAAAATTCTGCGACTTTCGCCCTTATTTTTTCATCGTTAAAGGTTTGTAGCTCAGTGCAATGTTGACCAATTTAGATATGTATAAGAATATGTAAAGGAATATAATAGGATATGTATAATTGATACACACGTACAAAACGTACAATTTAAAATATCAAGTAATTTTTATTCGATTGCTGGGAAACACGTGAAAATCAAATGGTACCACTTTTTAAAATTATTAATTAACACTTAGATCTACACGCTCAGGAGCGCGTTAGGATAACACGGTACCATTTTCGCAAGAATTGGTCTCCATCTCTATCAATTATTAATCGGTTCTGGGATATAAAAATACTGCAATTTAAGAACCTGCTACATTATTTTCAACCTATTAAGCGTATACAGTGACTCCAACTAATATTCGTACGCTCTGAAAAATCGCATAACTGTGTCAGTATTGGAATGTACTACTTGAATTTTTTTTAAGAAGTTAGAACAATTGGATCACTGTATAACGTGAGAAAAATGTATGATTAAAATTGCAATTGGTCCAAATTACAGAGAAAGTACTAAAAGTTGTATTTTGCAACTGTTTTATGCGGGCTTATATTAAAAATTTAAAAAATACGTTTTGTACGTGTGTATCAATTATACATATCCTATTACATTCCTTTACACATTCTTATACATATCTAAATTGGTCAACATTGCACTGAGCTACAAACGTTTAACGATGAAAACATAAGGGCAAAAGTCGCAGAATTTTGGCCTTCTCAGGGAATTTCGCCCTTATGTGTTCATTTTGGAATCTGCAGCTCATTGTAACGTTGACCGATTTTTATGAAATTCTCAGAATATGTATAATTCATACAGATCTACAAATCGTACTTTCTAAATTTTCAGTGTAAGTGCCCATAAAAAAGTTACAAAATACAACTTTTAGAATTTTCTCTGCAATTTCAGCCAATTGCAGTTTTTGTAAAAAATTTTTTCACTTTACGTAGTGATCCAATTGTTCTAACTTCTCAAAAAAATTCAAGTAGTATAGTCGAATATCGACAAAGTTATGCGATTTTTGAGAACGTACGAATATTCGTGAGAGTCACTGTAAAGAAATAAATTTCTATACGGCAGCTGTACCTTGGAATTAATACAATTTTTATTTCGCATGAAAATACGCAGTCTAGTCATGATAAGCGTGCTTGTTCAACAGAATGTAATCCAATAAAAATCGCATTACCACGAAAAAACATTACCGTGTAAGCAACAGGATTGTCACACCCGTTCCAGGAACGGCGATAAATTCGTGCCAGCTCTATTTTCCTAATCTCACAAACAGCCAGTGTCTCCCGCGCTAACAGCATGCAAATTAAAACAGTTGTCGTTGTTCCCATCGAGACAGAAGAAGGCGGGTAGGGGGGGGGGGGGGAGGGACTTATTCCGTTCGTTCGGTTCGAAAGAAACTCCTCTTGTTTTTTCAGCGAAAGCAATCGAAGTTGTCACCTGGTACGCGCTCGCAAAAAGGGAGAACTTGGCTCCATCTAGTTCGCGGAAACTTTTCCCTTTATCGCGAGACTCGCCTCGATACCGATAGTTCTTTTTTCTGGCGATATCGACCACACACTGGGTGCGGCGCCGCAATCGAACGCGGAGACCGTGGCCGACTACATCGGTCACTATCTACTGAATGAGCAACCGTGGATGATAAATGCCGTTCCAAATTATAACGTTGCCTTATCGCCAGCCCGTTCCCCGTACTTTTATTGCGTTCCGTTCCGTATCTGCGGTCATTTTTTTTTCAACCGAAGCTCAACTCTCTTCGCTCTTATTTGCTCGACGAACTACACTTATTTTTCTCTAGCGTATGCTACTGTGCTTGCAAATTCTGGTCAAAGCTGCGTGTGAAATTAATTTGTATAAGGCAGTGTTAAATTTATTTTTTAATACTTATGTTATATTTAATAGTTTTTGCATAATCGTTCACTGAGTTTGTCTCCCGATGTTAAAAATCACCTCCTTTATGAATACTTTGAAAAGCTTTTTAAAAGATCTTAGAATTATTTAGTTTGTTCCTTTACTCCGCCCAAGACTCCGCCCTCCTTGCATTTACTCCGCCCCTTTCCATTTCGCCACACCCTTAGCAGAATCTTCAATTATGAGTTCGTACAAAGTGATACTAACGAAGCAGCATCTTTCTTTAATCTCTCCAACATTCTTCAAAACATTTAAAAATTATTTACACATCTTTTTAAGCTCCGCCCAAGGATCGGCCTTCCTTGTTCCCTCCAGCCCTGTCCTTTTAGCTCCGCCCCCAAGAAGCTCCAGTCAAATTGTAGACTTAAACTCTGTTTTATGCATTGATACACACGATGAACCCTCCTAGAGTCTGCTTCCGAATGGATCAAACTACTGTTGAACTAGGATCAACAATTGAAAAGTCTTCCGAATGATGCTTAGGAATTTTAATCCGCAGAAACCTACGCAAAAAAAAATCAAAGAACATTGTTTGAGTGGCAATAACTAGTATCCCAACTGGTTCCTCCCCTCGCCCATGTGTCAGCCGAGCAGCCAACTACCCAGCCAGTCGGGCAGACCGTACGGTTCACTTATCTATTGCGCCCTTTGTTCCAGGCGAAATTGGAAACGAAAGCCCTGAAAGCGAAAAGGCCTGGATTCACGGACGAGCGGTACAACGAGACCAGCTATTACGTGGAGAACGGTGAGTACAGACTCCTCCCCCCCCCCTGTCTCCTCCTCGGCTCCCCGAAAACGGTCGTCGGACACCTACACCGAGCACGTTGTTTTATGTTTAATCCGGGAGACACCGGTAGGGAAGGGGAGGGGGGCACTCGATATTATTCGATAAATTGTCCCGCGGTAAATGTCAGCGTGTGCCGGCCCTTCCGAAAGCCGTTCCGTAGAGCCTCCGCGTTTCCCCTCACGCCCCGCCCCTTTGCATTTTGACGTGCACGCGTAATTAACGGTTAACGGCCGGATTTATGATCGTTGATCGATCATCGGCCCGGCAGGGCAGGCTTCATTCGCAGCCAATTAGCCTGTTTTCGGCCGGGGAATTGAGAAATCTTCCGCTGAGTACCCGGGACTGTTACGTAATTCGCTGTTAAACACATTCGGGCGCTCGTACGTGTTATGCAACCACCAATTTGCACATAGGAACGTTCACGACGGGTTTTCCGATTGCTTTCTTGGCTTCGTTTGGCATTTTTATAACGGATTCAATGTTCATGAGTCTTGTGTGTTCTGTGCGGGGCTTGGAGACCACGCCTCTTTTCATTGGGCTGCCCTTTGCCCCGCCCCTTAGCCCTTTACACGTCCTACTACAATTAGAAATTAATTAGAGGATTTCGGAAGACGAGTTCGAGTTTACCATGAAACGGTTGAAGGCGTTGACACGCCCATTGTCCACTGGTGGCTCCTCCCACTGCAATTGAAAATCAATTTTCTTGAGAATTTAAGAAAGTTCTAATAGATTACACAGACTGCTGATTTCAATGGTAATGCTCAGTCTCGAAAGATTACAAAACCCTTAAGAATCACTTTCGCTATTCCCTCAGCTCCGCCCACAGCTCCTCCTGTTTACTTCTGCGCCTCCTTTCTTTTACACGTGTCACTTTGTAATTTTTAATGAAGGCTCTGAGTTTTCTTAGAAACTTTTATGAAACACTTAAAAATTTCACAGTATTCGATATTTAACTTCTATTCATGAGACTCTGGTCAATCAGCCTGTTGATTTACGCTCTCCCCGCCCCAATCCTTCAGAATGCTGAAATGTATTTATTGGGCCGTCTAGCGCCCGCCCACTTGCAAGCCTCGCCTCCAGCATCAAGCACCGCCCATTTCGGCTAAATACACGGAGGAAAGCGTTGGCCAGGCCGCTTTAAAGCGGGGAAACAGGATTGGCAACGAAATCACCGCGATCGCGGTTCGATGTCTCGACTTCCAGCGAACTGGAAAGTGTTTAGCAATAGTAACGGGGAAAGGGGGAGGGATGACGAGCGACACCATTGATCGCTTCATCCCCGTTGCCGTCAACCTTACACCGGTAACTGCAGGTTTGCCGGCACTGTTCCTAGGTAATCGCAGATAATCCCGTGAATGGGCGCGATCCGAGCGGTAATCCGACGAGGATTCTCGCCCCCTCCGGCGAGCTTGTCGGCGTAGTTAACGCGCGTGCTGACGGGATCGAACCCGGGAAGACCAAGGCCTCGGAAAAAGCTTGTCGAATTCCTCGCGATCCTCTCGCTTTCGTTCGATCATGTCGAATTCTCTGCTACACTCTGCGACAGAAAGACGGCACACCACAAAAATTCAATGTTTTCATCATTTGGACATAATAAAGCTAGTCCTTCTTGGTACTTATACATTTTTATTACAAAATCACCTAAATTACAAACAATATAATGAAAGAAAATGTCCGTTTGTTTATGGAAACAAAAAATAAAAATCGTTACGACAAAATGATGGTACATATACAAATACCAGGGGTCAAATACGTGATTTACGTACATAAAATATATAACATTATGTTTAATACTATGTGTGGCCTCTCTTATTTTCTAGAACAGCCAACATACATTTCGGAAGCGACTTAATATATTTTGGCCGTATTTTTGTCCATTTTTGTTCTATGCATGTTTTTAAATCTGCAAGGCTTTGGAATTGTCTTCCGCCTTCATAAACATGTCTTGCTAGTTGTGTCCAACAATTTTCAATTATGTTGAGATCTGGCGATCTCGCTTACCACATTAAGACACTAATTTTCTTTTGTTCAAAGTACGGCTTAACGCATTTTGGAGTATGCACACTTACATTATCCTGCTAAAATATAAAATTTTCCCCGGAAATTGTTTGTCCGAATTTAGTAAATTGTTCGTCTATCAAATCTATACAAATTTTGCTGTGCATAGTTTTCTCTATAAATTTTACTTCGGCGACTCTTCGATGCCCAATTCCGACCCAAAACATTACTCCTCCGCCAGCTATGTGTCTGCGGCTTAATATCCTTTCTTCCTTCCGCAGGTTGTGAAAATAGTGTGGGAAACCATCCGGATCTAGGATAGGCTAGGATAGGCTACCATAATCTAGGATAGGCTAGGATTTTCTACCGTAGCCTAGGTTAGGCTATGATAGGCTAGGATATGCTACGATAGACTACCATAGGCTGACATACGCTAAGATAGGCTAGAATATGCTAGGATACTCTAGGATATGCTAGGCTAGGCCAGGATATGCTACCATAGGCTAGGATAAGCTAGGATAGGCTACCATTGCCTACCATAGGCTACCATATGCTAGGATAGGTTTGGATAGGCTAGGATAGGCTAGGATAAACTACCATAGGCCAGGATACTCTAGGATAGGCCACGATAGGCTAAGATAGGCTACCATTTTCTAGGATAGGCTAGGATAGGCTACCGTAGGTAAGGATAGGCTAGCATAGGCTAGCATAGGCTAGGATAAGCTAGAATATTCCGTATATTTGTATGTACGCCAGCTGCTTTAGCAATTCGTCGTGCTGTTCTCGAAGAATTCGAAGCTTGTTTTAAAATTGCACGTTGTCCGCGACTGCTTACTGCTGTCGGTTGACCGGATTTTTTAAATAAATTATACATCACTTTTCTGCTCCGATGTAGAATACGTGCAATTTTCGAAACTGAGTAATTCTCTTTATGCAATGTCAAAATCGTTTTTATTCCAGCATCCGATAAAGATTTTCCACTACCCGTAGTGTAATTTCAATAGAAGTTAATAAGTAACACACACAATATTTAATGCATACTAACACAGTACACGATACAAACAGTCTGACGGTCTAGTGTCAACTACAGAGAAAGAATTTCAAGACTGTGCCATCATTTTGTCGCGTCGGTGACCCCGGATGTTTACATTTAGACTAGAATCTGTAACATGCGCTTAAATCCACTTGTGTAAGTAGCCTTGAAGCTCTACCGAAGTACGTACACATAGAGAAACATATTAAATTTCATCATAATTTCAGAAATAGCAATATTTACGGGTGTGCCATCTTTTTGTCGCGGAGCGTACATCTTTTGTGTCCTCCCCTTTTCCGCTTCAATTTTGACAGCCAATCGTACTTGCACGTGTTGTCTAATTTTTCTCAAACGTTGACAGTCTTGCATTTATTTCAGACACGTCGAATTGTCTCCGACTTTCATTTCCACTCTCCATTCACGACGCTCCATCGTATTCTATAGAAGATGAAAGTGCCAGTGCACTGTGTTTAAACACTTTACCAATTAATATACGCATTTTCTGTCTCTCGGCGGATTAAAAATGCATCGAAAATAAATGCATTAAATCCGCACTCGAGCAATTTAAAGCATTAAATCCGCAGTCTAGCAATTTCATGCATTAAATCCGCAGTCTAGCAATTTAATGCATTAAATCCACAGTCCGGTAATTGAATGCATTAAACTCGCAGTCTAGCGATTTAATGTAGGCATTAAATCCCCTGGCAATTTAAAACAGAGAAGCAAGAGAACGTGCAAACTAGTACAAAGTATAACAATCGTACTGCTTCGCGGGTACGACTCCTTTGATGACGAATATCGCTTTATTATCAGGTCCTATCAGAAGCTCGCGCGCGTCCATCCTGTAAAACAACGAACAAACAATTTAATTGTCTAAATAGTGAAACGCCGTCACTATATAGACTGCGGATCTTGTGCACTTATTAAAGATTAAATGAATTTGATGCTGCAATAAATGCAAACAACTTTTATTTTGCATAAAGATTCGCGGTCTAATAATCAAAAATTTTTCTTTCTTACTGTACGTGCATAGATCAAAAGGATCAGTAAATTCGACTTCTCTCATATCTGTCACTCCTGCTTGGTTACTTAAAACTGTGCTAGGTAGAGAAATTGGAGCGGTAGAGAAATTGGGCAACTTGTTGGTAACAATAACTCTTGCTTCAATTATAACAACTGTGCAAAGATGTGGTGTAAATGAGGACTAACTGAAGACTGACGAATCGCACGCAGAGATGGTTTTTAAAGAATGTGAAATTGATGGAGGTGGTAAATAATAGTGGGAAAAAATTGAGGGTGAGTATTGAAGTGGTCCAGATGCTGCCTTAAATTGTTAGTGTCATGGCGCCGAAAAGTCGCAGAAAAAAATGGGACGAATCCCGTCGCTTGGGACTCAAGAGTCTTCGACTCTTAGGCTAATTTATTGCCTCTAGTCGGGTGGTCGAAGTGATTGGGACTCGGTGTCAAATTCGAGACACTTTCATCGAAAGTGTTGCGTCTCAACAC
The DNA here is from genome assembly GCA_028454255.1 of Halictus ligatus. Lineage (NCBI taxonomy): Eukaryota > Metazoa > Arthropoda > Insecta > Hymenoptera > Halictidae > Halictus > Halictus ligatus. Next base: position 4,133,730 of record CM052134.1, read on the forward strand.
TTTCTTTCAATTTTCATTATTCAAAATTCTGGTTGACGACGCACAGTGGGGTATTTGGCCCGAAAAGCCGGAAAAAATTATTTAAGCGTTATATATATTTATAGGCTCAATGCCATGATGTAGTAGGTCGTTGAATGCATCTTAACATCAGCTATAACATTATGAAATCAAAAATATATCTTAACAGTTAAAAAATTAAATTGATCCTCCCTTTAAAAAAAAAAAATTTTTTTCCGAAATTGAATTATTGAAATTTCTAGACATCTGAATACTGTTAATCTTTTGTTCGAACCTTTTTTTTTTCTCACATTATCGGAAACCCTCGAAGAATCGTGGCGATTGTGGAGTACGTGCACCGAAAAGCAGGAAAAAGTATTTTTACACATAAATTATGTTAAAATGATGTAAATTATTATTTTAATACAAAATATCTAGATCATGAAATATTTGAATAAGTAGATATGTATTTTAAGAATATTTTTCAATTATTACCATTAATTACGGCGTATAGGCGTACGTAAAACACTTTTAAACGCTAATACTAAATTAGCTATAAAACGTCAATCCGGACAAACCCGGAACCACACTTTATTAGCTTGGAATCACAAATCTCTACCGAATATAATGAGACCAAAAAGACCATCGGGACTCACTCAGAACCATATAAAATCGTTAATGAAGTCTTATAAATGTAAAAATAATTTCGGAATTATTGATCATATACAAATGTTAATAACTTTATAAATAAGTATAATAAAAAAAGTGAAAACAGTCTGAAAGTGTAGTCCATACTTATCTAAAAGATATCCATAATGCAAAAAATTACACATCTTTTTTAATCATCTAAAAATCGCTCATGAATGTACGATATGTTATATGATTGGAAAGGCAATACAAGTCATAGAATCTCTTGAATTTCGATTAAGTTTAGTACAAAAATTTAGTACATTGTTCTCCACACATTCAACAACTTCGAGCAATAAAAAAATTACAGTTTACGTTAAATTTTAGAAATTGACTTTTTTCCGGATTTTCGGGCCAAATACCCCACTGTGCGACAGGTCGAGTCTGAGAGTAGTCTAAATTGTGACGTAATCATCGGGATCTCAGGGTCAGTTCTCATCTGAGCCTCTCGATGGGGGTCTGGGTAATGGAATGCGTTCACGAGGAAGGAGCCAGCGCTGCAGCGTGGGGCGCGTGTCTTTCGAGTGGCATTAATAGGTCTTTGTTTCGCCCCAGGAGAGGATGGCCCGGCATCACGTCGCGCGGCCGTGCGAGTCTATTATTCGAATGTGGAGCAGATATCGGTTGTCGATAGGACGACCGGGGGTCTAAATATTCGATCGATTTCTTCCCCTTTCCCGTGTCGCCGCCCCCTAACACCCCCAGGCGCCACGCTCTTCGGCGTCGAAAGCTTGTTCTCTTCGGAGACTCACCCCGGTCCTTACTTACGTGCTCCCAAGAGCAAACACGCGCGGGGCAAACCGCTTTTCCTTTTGACTCTGCGCGAGAACCGGTCCCCGTTATCGCCGAACGCGACTTCAACTGGTCGTAATGAACTTCCAAACGATCGATACTATATCAAACCGCTCGCGAAACTTGCTTCCGGTGCGCGCGGACCGCAGGATCCCCTTGGAGAACAATCTTCTTCTGTTCGCTAATTGTTTATTGGTACTCCGGTCCCGAGTATTATCTCTGCCAATAAATACGGCGCCGTTTTCTGAGCAGCTTTTGCTCATGAAGGAAGTAAGGCGAACGAGAACGTAAGCTGCATGTCTGTTGAAATTAGTGTTGGCGAATTGTTATTTAATTTACTAATTTCTATAAGAAACCTATTTCAAGCGATACAAACTGAATAGAGATTGTTGGAATTTATTTTATAAATGGAACAAAATGAATCTCTTATTTCTTTAGATGGAAGGATCGTTTGAATCGGCTTTAGATATACATTGTATATTGTCCCAGGCATGGGACCCTCGATCCTCTGATGTTTATATTGAACTGTTGCTCCTCTGTTTCATTTTCTTGTTTCATTCGGGACGTTTCTCTCAAACAATAAAGACGTGTCTGACGAAGTGCTATTAGAGAACTTTTAAAATAAAAATCTCTATTCTACATACTAAAGAAAGAGTGTGCTTTGATTATATATACACCCATATCCCATTAGAAATTTCATTATTTCTTTAATCATTTTGTGGAGTTGAACATTCCATATTCGTATCGAATTCTTCGATCTTTGCAGTTTACCGGAATGATTGTTGTTGTGAGAGCGGCAAGTGTGGAAGGTCACCCTGTACATCCTGGAAGGGTCGAAAGGGTTGAAAGCCAACAGTATCGCAGGGTTGTTCGCGATGGCGTCGGATCGATCCGGTTGTTTAAGCAAATGCGGCCACGCTCATGGGGGTGGAAACACAGAACGGCGGCTGGTGGATATTACAGAAATCCAGTCGGCTTAAATTAATATCCCGATGGAGACGGCCCGTTCCGAGTCGATTTATCGAGTGTCAATACGTGCTGTAATTAAAGTACAACCTCGCGGCTCTGCGTTTTTGCGAGAGCTGGTTGTCGTTGGGCGCTCTATCGACATTCCGAACCGGTGGTTCGCTCGATTGCTTCCATTTTCCTGTTTTATAATCGTTCGAAAAAATTAACGGGCCTCTCGATCAATGTTCTGGTAATCTGTGTCATATTGCCCGGACGTATTACTGTCCCCTGCTCTCCGTTAATTAATTTATTCATAATGGACCAGCGTTGAAACCCTCGAAAATGGGGTTCAATTGTTTCTCGATTTTTTAGATAGTACAGAAGCTCCTGCAAAGCAAATTTCAATTTGCCTCTTTTTCTTTTAAGTTATAAGCATAATTAAATGTTCGATGATGGGACAGTCTCTTTGTTAAATCACGTACAAGCTCAAACAATTCAATGTATATTTTTTAAACGTTTCAATAGCATCCTGACGTTGCTTTGCATACAGTTTGAATAAATAAAACACAGCGATCGCTCGATACCTTCGAAGTGAAGGGAAACCTGTTAAAGTGAAAAAAAAATCGATTTTGAAGTGACGGATCAGAAGCGACGCAGCGCTCCCAAGGCTCCCAGGACACTTGTAAAATTCTCGCGATTATAATTCCCCGTTCGCTAAACGCCGCTCGAGATCGGTTCCGGAGCGTGTTGCAAGTGGAACGCGTGGGTGGATCGCGCGGGATCTACGGCACAATTCGATCGATCGTCCGTCGGATCGGTAGCTGGAAGTTGGAACCTGAGACCTGGAACCGGTCGCATTGAACCGGCCCGTTATCTGAGCCACGTCGGAGGCTTCATACCGGGTACCGATCAGCCCGACATTGCTGATACACGTGTATAGAACGGGGAGCGGGACGGTGTGGGTGGAGCTTGTACGTGATTCAAATCTAGATCCCCGATTCTATCTCAGCCGTAGGAGCCCAAGAGTATGCTATTGGCCGGAGTATCCTTGGCTCACGATACTTCGAGCCCTCCTTCTCCCTCTTGCTCTTCTCCTCTTCCTCTTGCTCTTCATCGGCCTACCCCTCCCTGAAGCCCCTATTCTTGGCTCCACTTTTACACTGGCTTCTATAGTGCTCAAATAAAACACTACAGACATTATTACGATGATAATTTATCGCCTTGATCTCCGCGATGTCGCTTCAAAATTATTTTTTTGCAATCTACGCTGGCGCGCGAAATTAAGAGATCACTTTCATTAGAAAATAGCCCGCATTCAAGGTGTTGTAACTTCATGAAAAAACGTCGTAGAATATTCGTCTTGGTGTGATTTTAAAGCTTAGACGTTCTACTTTCGAAAGCCGTTGTTCGTTTTTCTCACGCAAAGCTATTTACACCGTGTACCGGGCGAGAAGTGAACACTCTTTTCTGTATCGAAAATTTTGCAAATTCAAAGGTTCGCATTGACGTTAAACAATTTTTTAAATTAATGAAACCAACGTAGATTTGAAGATCGGAGTCTCACTCTTCGAATGAGCCCTTGACGGTCTCTATACTTTTTTTTTAACAAGTTATTGAAAGAGAAGTGTGCCGACGAACGTGGTCTTTGAACGTGGGAAATTTTTAAATAAAAATTTAGCAAGCCTCTAACTTTGCGCGCCAGTGTATTTGTGAGTAAGATAATTTTCTCTAAATGCTGTATTCGTTAATAATTTTGTAGTTCAATTTTCAATCATCTGCGTTTTCAATCATCGCTGTACATTTTCGTTTCCGTCGAGGAATAATTAAATTCCTGCCAAGGAAATTACGAAGATCGAACGACGGTCGGTCAGAGAATTTCTTTTGTTTATTCATCCGTGTCTCTCAGACTTTGATGAAGGCTGTCCATCGACCGAGGAGATTCTCTCTCCCTCTCTTTGTCTCTTTCTCGTCGATCTTCCTAATATTGTTCCACCCTCGTTCGTGGACTGTTATCTCAGTCCCGGTTAATTCCAGCACTTAATCTCGCTGGGAAAACCGTGTCGTTAATGTATCTTTTTATCTGGCCCCCGGGAAGAATTCTCTGGCATTATTGCTTTCTCTGTAACCGGGGTACAATGATGCAGAGAAGGCTCTTTCTTTCTTCCGGCCGTTTCTTGTTATTAAAGTAGAACCAGTCGGCGAATCGGACGACGCGACGGGACGTCACGCGTCGTAAAAACCGACGAGCTTGTTCCCAACTGTACCGGGTGTCCGTTCAATTTGTCAAAAAGCTCCTCGAGATCCCCTCGTTTCAACACAGTTACTTAATTCTCGTTCTTTTCGCTTCGCCGAATTAATACTTCCACAATATTATTCTTTTTGTATCTCTAGATTTCATAGTCAAATTTTATTTTAGCATTTTTGGAACCGTGCGAGGCGCTTGTCGTTAACTGTAGTTACAGTATAAGTGTTTCCATAGGCACCGACTGTGTTGGCACACTCAGCATTACATAAATCACCTGATCAAAAATAGTTAAAAAGCACGCGTAAGTTGGTGATGCACGAGACGGTCCCGCAAAATTACTAGATTCCGAAATACTTTTTTAATCCGTAAAAGTGGAGATTCTACGATGGTAATATTCTTTCCCCCGTTGCATAGTCGAGCCAACTTTCCAACGCATTTCGTGTTCCGGAAAAATTTTGCATTAGTCGAGGAACATTCTCTCCGTAAGAATTTTTATTTCACTCTAATTTCGATATAGTGGTTTCACTGTACAGAGAGAACTGAAACATTCATAGGGTGGTTTCGTCCCTTAAACTCCGGACCACGATCGTTAATGAAAGTTGACCGTGCAATTCGACCAAAGTAAAATGAATCTAAGTTATGATTCATTCGTGTTCACCAAGCCCGTGAATCTATGTCGCCCGCGAAATTCAAAGATCGCTATCGTGAAAGGAAAACTTCGATTCGATTAGCTCGGTGCATAAAAGCGATTTGACGGGGATAAAAAATGTACGGAAATTTCCGAGGGATGCGAAAGTAAAATCAGCCTCGAATTCAGTTGCTGCGGACACGCCACGACGGGTACGTGTTCATCGGAGGGTCACGAAGTTTTACGGCGGGTCGAACTTATTACAGAGCTCGATACCGACGCTGGTGCTACCAGTTCTCCAACTTTGTGTTAGAAGACACCAACCCCTCCGGCGGGGGGGAAGCCGTTCCGATAGGGGGTTGAAACTCTGCGAACCCTTTCTCGCAAATACGCGGTTGTTTACGACGCCTTGCGCGATTAAAAAATTCAGTATTAAGTCAATGGAGAACGGTCATGGGTTAACAATACAGCCGGAGACAATAATGGGGCGGCGGGTGAGCGATGGGCAAATAAAATTCTCGTCGAAATGGTACGGCTTCGCGGAAACACGCGGGAAAAATTGTTGCAATAATTGACCGACTCCATACCGGCCTGCTTTATTATCTGACCGGTTTTATTTGCTGTTCCCCATCGGCTGTAAACACGAGAAGCACAACTTCGTGGAGCGTTTTATCGTTTGGAGCTCCGAAGAGGGGTGGAAGATCGATTTTGTTAAACTTCAGTGGGCAATTTTAAGCTGGAATTGTTTCTGACGAATATTGTTGTTCTCGAGGGGAAATTTTGCATCGTCGTCGAAGACCTCTGCACCACTTAGTATTAAATTAGCCCTCTTGTCAACCCTTTAAATTTCCAAATATTCCATTCGAATTTTCATAAAATTTTTACTTCGTTCAAAAATTCCGCAAGTTTAAAAAATATATTCCAGGTTCTGCATAATAGGACTCGCGCTGAAATTTACTGGCATTAATTTTCGAGAAATATCCACACGTATACGAATACTGTTCCTTGTAACCGGGATTTCCTTCTGCATTTAAATTATTTGAGACAATTTTGTCATTGGCCAGGCCCCCTCCTTTACTCGTTCACATAACTTTCAACAACCCCTTGAATCCTCGAACCTACCGTTTCAATTTTTTTCAAGCTGTGTTTCATTAATTTTGCGGTGAACATCGCGGGTATTTGGGGCATCGGGGTAAACCGTTTCTATTAATAAATGTTAATTTCCAATTACCATAAATACCAGCAGTCTCTGGCGCCTTATATCAGGGATGGCACAGGTACGGAAAAAATTGGCGTAAAAACCGCGGGAATGCAAATTGCCCGGGGGGTTTTTTATGTCGCTCTCCGAAGCGATACAGGGGGTGGGTAGAGAGAGAGGGGGCTCCCAAAAGGGGTTGGGGAAAATGAGATATACAAAATTCCCAGAGCCGGAGAAAGTGCCGAAGCGTTCACGGGCATCTCGATAACACCCGGCACAAATATTTAACGATATCTCGCGGCTGTTCATGAATTTCGCAGACGCAGACGATTATTCTCGTTCGGCGGGGTGTCGAGCCGAGGGGTCGCGATCTCGAAGAGAGCTGAACACGCGGCCACTTCGATCGCAGCCCCCTTTCTGTCGTGTCCCTGCGCATTTAATTCAAGTGGTCTTCTTCTTATTTCGCCCCCGAAATGCGTTAACAGCAAGCATCATTAACAGGCTTTTATAATAATTATTGTTCACTGTGTACTGGACGATTGAAGAAAATTATTATTGTTTCTGTTACATTTTTTGGTTAAGTTTTTTTGTTGCACATCTTGGTTACATTTGTATTTACATTTACATTTTGGAATAACATTGTAGGATTACGTTTTAGGGTTGAATTTTTTAGTGCGTTCTAAGTTTACATATTTCAGTTAAACATTGGATGGTTACACCTTTCAGTTGAACGTTGGAGGGTTACATTTTTTAGTCGAACATTGAAGGGTTATATTTTTCAATTAAACATTGGAGGCTTACATCGCCCCACAGGATTTTTGGGTTACGTTTTCTAGGCACGCTTCAGGGTTAACTTTTTGGGTCAATTATCAGGGTTGAATTACGCGGTTGAATTCGTCCAAAACAACGAACAAGGGCCGAGATCTGCTAATCTGGCTCGACATAACGGCGCGAAGGGGTTGCTGCCGAGGGTTTCTAGCCGTTCTGAAAATGTTACGAGCGCCGCGTCCTGACAGTCAAAGCGTTCGCCGCGACAGCGGTTCTTGACAGCGAGAGGACAGTGTCACGCGGCTCGTCGGCTCACGCGAGTTTCGCATAATCTCGACGTGGCTCGGGCGTAAGCGTCGGTAAATTCGTGGCTTCTGTCTGCCGCGTTATAATTCACGGTCAGATAAGATTAGGGTCGGCGGGAGGGCGTGCAAGAAGCCGCCAGCCACAGATAGACCCCGAGCGATTTAGACTCTAATGATACGCTGCGAGAGAACGAGCGCTCTCTCTCTCTCTGTCTCTCTCTCTCTTCTATCCGGCGATCCGTTGATAGCCGGTTCGAGTACCGTCAGTTTTCCTCGTTGAAATCGTCTTTATGCAGCCCGCGTAGTTGATCGGAATTTTTATATGCATGTCCGATCGCTCCAATATTTTTCTAATGAACCGCGGACGACAATCCCAATTGGAGTCCGACATGTTTTATTCAACGATCTTATAGTTTCAAGCTAATAAGCGAGAAATAAATGTTGCAAAAGAGAAGCAATCCTTGCTGTTTTCAATAAACAATAATGTTCAACACAGTCACCTCAATCCATCCTACGAATTTTTCCCCCTAAGCTCATACCCAATTGTTTATATTTGCCAAAACTTTTAATAGAACGATTCAAATAACTAGATCAGTTCTTCTATCTTCAACCCTTGCAATTATAATGTAATTAAGAGCTGCAGAAGCAATTCTTTCTATTTTCAATGAACTAAAATGTTCAACACGATCACCTCAATCCATCCTGCGAATTTTTCCCCTTAAGCTCATACCCAATTGTTCATATTTGCCAAAACTTTTAATAGAACGATTCAAATAACCAGATCAGTGCTTCTACCTTCAACCCTTACAATTATAATGTAATTAAGAGATGCAGAAGCAATTCTTTCTATTTTCAGGGAACTGAAATGTTCAACACAGTCACCTCCGCAAAATTTTGTCCCCTAACTACACCCCGAATTATCTCCTGACCAAACTGCAATGATTCGCGAGCTCTAAAAATGCGTGTGGAGAACCGGGCGACAAGTTCCAGGTCGAGTGAACGTTCCCCAAAGGCAGTCAGCCTTTCCGCGTATCAATTAGGTATAGAGCCAGTGTTCCAGGAATCGGTTATCAGCGATCTATTCGGGCTAGCAGTCGGATCGAAAGGGGCGAAAGTGGGTGCGTGAGATCGACGCCGCGATTCCTTGCCACGGTGCTCTCTAACCCAGACATGCTTTACGACCGGTAACGAACCTCATTGGCCGAGCCGACCGACTTCTTTGAATTTTATTTCCTATCGATCCCCTATACACACCCCCGCTGTCTCATAAAGAGGAAAAATATCGCGCTCGTCGCGGGAAAAAATTGCCCGACTTTCCCTATCCATCGACGAGGGATGGTGCCGGCGAGTCCATCCACCCCCTGAAAAATTCATTTTTATCGCGCGCGCGCGCGCGTGTAAGTATGTGTGTGTGTGTGTGGCCCCCCGGTGTCGTCGCTGCCGGCAAAAGCAAAAGAAGCCGCGGGATTTATCCTGCAAATATTTCGCGAAGACGCCGACTTTAATCCTGCGAGAGCGAAACCAAGCTTTTCCCTCGGAATTTTTAATAATCCCTCGGAGACCTTTTCAATTTTTAATCCTTCGGGACGGTTTATCGAGTATCGAAATTGTTCTGATGGCCGCTCATCCGTTCTCAGTTGGATATATAGGCTGCGGACCTTCGTGCAAAAATAAAAATTGTCTGCAGCAATCGCGAGAAGCAGGAAACAGATGCAAATATATTTCCATCCCTAACAATCATGATTATACTTCGGATCTTTGTGCGTCGTGCCGGTTGGAAGCAACAGAGGCTAAAAATTCTTCCTTCAATAATTTTGATTTCAAATTGTCACCACTTTTCGACATAAACTCTAATCTTTTGTCTAATCACAATACAAAATCTTTAATTTCTCTAATGTTTGCTATTTTATTCACTGATGTTTTCTTATAAATGCATAAAATCCGCAGTCTATTGATCTCCTTCGATTATCGTTTTCGAAAGGAACGGTTATTGTTTTCGCTGCGGACGGTGAGAAAATGATTTTGCGTTCGAAAAAGTACGTTCTTTGTTATTGCTCCGTGCTGAACACGGAGAAACATTGCAATCGCTAAACTCAAGCTAATTGGGTCAGTCGTCACATTTTGTTTTATAACCTCGTATCAGTTCGGTTTTCTCTTCGGAAAAAGTCACTCAAGGTGGATTATCAACGACAACAGACCACGCATGTTCATGCAAAACATCCACGTTTTTGCGGAACGTTTTTCAAAACGTTGAAAGAAATGCTCGCGTCACCGGCGCGAGAAGCATCGAGATAAAAATTAACTACTAATTAACTGAAGGTTTACCGACATGTTTACCAGTTCGTCAAGTTCACTGTCTCGGATAAAACCTATGGCTGCGACATGTTTACAGTCGCAATTTCGCATCAACAAAATATATTGTAAAACGTGCTTGATTTATAGTCAAATTAATTGTGCACGCTTTGCTACGTGTACCCTGTGACCTCTTTGTTGTGCAATTATTTTAATGTTTCGTAAAGAAGGTGCATTTGACAAAACATTTTTACAATGAAAGCGGGCTGCGATGCTGGTAGCGAACGTGTGCTAATTCCGAGATCGCGAATTTTCTAGCAAGCTAAACTTTGCAGACAGGGCTAACAATATTCGCAAACAGCCTGATATAATGCTCGGACGTATCAGAGAAAAATTCCGCGGATAATAAACACGTATAGATGGCCGAGCCGGGAATCCGACAGGAAATCGATGATGTCTCGTGCGAATTTTCCCGGTTACAATGGAAAATTCATGGTGGCCGTGGCCGGGCGATGAAATTGTTGGCCGATAATGTTGTCGCACGCCATAAGGGACGACAAAGACTGCGGGTATCTCGGATATATACTGGAATGTACTCTACCGGTTACCGGGTATGCAATTAACACCCTTCCAGCGAGACATTGTTAACACGCCCATCTAGACTGTGTGTTTCACCGTGATAAATGGTCGGGTGTCTAAGTCGACAGACGCTAAACTATTTCAATTTGTCCGCGGATACTATTTGCGAAATTCTCGGATCCGCTCCGACGATGTTCGACCAGAAAGAAATTGTTAAAAACCCTTTAATCACAACTTCGCGACACCCTTCAGAAACTTTCCTTTTCCGATTAAACGCTGCGAGAACTGCGGAAATAGTGGACGCAATCTATTATAAAATCGTTAAGCGTTTGCCATTAACGCCAACATTTATATCACCGGATGTCTTCGCTATTAAAATGTTTTATCAAATGCAACGCGTTTACTGGAACAATTTAACAATTAAATTTTAACAAAAATTTATTACTATACTACGAGTTTAAGTAACAATCTGTATCAAATTAATTTTGCTATCTTTAGCTAAATATTTTACATTACTATTGACTATTTTACATTAATTTATAAAAATAACGAAAATATGTCTATTCTGACCGAAATCACTAGATGAGATACAAAACTGTAAAAACATTTGAAGTAACTCTACTTTATTAATCTCATCTAAATTATTGGAAAAAGAAATAAATGTCTGTGTGCTTCCCATGATTTGCAAGTAATACGTTAACTGCCACGTCAGTCACATATGACTGACAGAGATTTTTGACTAGGTTCAGACATTCATTTTTATTGTGACATATCCAGATAAGTCGAATTTTATTAAAATCTTTCGAATTCGAAAGGATTAAAACAGCATTCCCTATAATATATTTAGAATTTCTAGTTTCGCCCTCATTAATTAAATTACTCTGATTTTATAAGAATCTCTGGGAATGATACGCGGCAGTTAACGTGTTCATAAAATTTTTATTTCGCATAAAAAGTCCGTTTTAATTCTCTCACAAACCGTGGCTCAATCTGCAAAAATTGGGGGCTGAAAAAAATGGATGCCTTTCATAAACACTAGATTGGCGGGTTCTAATATTTTGAACTGAAAATTATTAAGATTCCAACGATTCATACGTGAGAAATTATTTAGCAAATCTATTTCTTTGGGTATACATTATTGTAAAAATATTGTTAAAAATGGGTAGCAGGTTCTTGTTATTTTTACAAAGTAATGCAAAATAGTCTCTGTTAGTGCTCCGTAAACCTAGTGTTAAAGGTTCCATCAAAGTCCAAAGAAGCGTGAAACATTCTGCAACATTTGGGAACACAGAGATTTTCGCCGAGGCCGCCATAACGCGTGTAAAGTCCGCAGTCAGCGTTCCCTTCGGCCTTTATTCGTCGAACGAAACCTAACCGGAGCGAATTCATGCATCTCCCCGATCCATCATCAGCCCCCGACGCCCACGGTAGTCGGCTCAGCATGACAGTGTACACGCGATGCAAGCGAATGCAAGGGGATGCAGTCGTTGCGAGCGACAACTTGGTCGGTTTCGTAACGAACGCGAACGAAAATTCGCCGGGGCTCAAAACATCGGCGCAAACAGTAATTGCCGCGAGCATCCATCGATTACTGCCTCGGTAATTGTTCTCCTCTACGGTCTCCCTTGCCCGCAAACCCTATGGCAACCCTCTGGCAACCCCGTGAAGCAGTTTCTCGATGGAGAGGAAACTTTCTCTGGAAAATTCCGCGACGGCCTGTTGCGAATCGCTTTTCCAAGGCTCCCGAGGATCGCAAATCGCCGATGCATAATTCAGCGAAAGCGCGGATAACTCGCGCGCGACAGTCAGACGGTCGGTTTTCAGGGGCCGCCGCGAAACAATGCAGTTCCACGGGCGTATTCCGACGACGAGCCCACTGAATTCGTAACGAGCCTGGAAATTTAATCGGCGAACGTGCGTCCCGGCCGGTTTTAATCGCACGAATCTGCACGCGAATCTGCCGGCGAACCTGGTTGCGGGAACTTTTGTGTAACCTTGTTTTTTGTCCGGGCCGACGCGCCGCCGCTCGTAATCCGATGCTTTTGAATTTGATTTCTGTTTCGACCGGTTGTCCCGGATTTTTGTTTGTTTTTTTTTTCCTTTTCGTTTCGAGGTAATGAAATTCGGTTGACACAGGATATTCTGGAGCGTTCGGGCGCGAACTAGAAAATTCCAAATGTGTAATACACTGTCCAACACCAAAATCGTTTTGCAATACCTGTTGGGTGATTCTTATACACTTTATCATCCTAAAACCAAATCTGAAAGCAGAATTGCTCCACCACGCAACGTTTTCGAAAAATTTTGGTTTTTGTAAAAATGCCGGATTTTGATACCAAATGTCGTGTTACGCAAAAACTAAACTCGCTAGAAGATTCAAATTTGAGTCACGAGATAGAGGGAACTCTCCTCTACATATTCATATAGTCAATTATATTTTTATGTACTTCCTAATAGTTGTAAATGGCTGTTAAAGTTTGAAAATGTGCCGACGCGGGTACTTTTGTACGCTCTGTTTTTGTATTTATGTGAAAAATCCTTTATCCAGCAGGAATTTACTATACAGGAATGCATTCTACAGACAGTTCTGGTAAAGAAACCGTTCACGAAAAGTATTTGGTTCCCTTAGTATACGAGAAGATTAAGAAAATAGTCATTGACAGCGTGTGCGCGATGCGTTCGCGCCAGACGGCCATTGCAGCCTTTTCTCGACTCGCCAGGGCCGTCGCTATGCGTAGTCGACGTTGGTACCACATAAGTATGTGTTTGCTTACTATGCTCAATTACATACATTTGTTTTTTGTCTTTTTGTTTGTTTCCGCCTTGCTTGATGCTTGTTCCTGATATCTCGTTTTTCAATAATAAGTGTCCAACAGTAATCAGCAAGCATCGCATATAAGTCTTTTCTTTTGTAACGTTTTGCCACTGGTGAAATATTTTGATGAAAGACTAATGCTGGAATTGTATTCCTTGTTTTGATTTTAAAATAATTTCGACATAAATATAACAAAAACAGTCTGGCTGATTTATACACTTCCGCGACATTTTATCGATTTAATATGGAGCAATCCATGTCTTACTTATATACTTAAATCAATACAAATAGTCCCATTTACATCGTGTTTGGACTTATTTTAATCGGAAGAATCTCGAATGTCCATTGGTATTACAATTATAAAGATAAGACAACAATTACTGAAAATAAAATTTTCCAGTGACCGCATTGCTGCGGTTAATTTTCTTTATTAAGCACTTCCACAATGAAATGTGAATATATCTCGTATTTTTATAATTTTGTGTAATGATTGGCACCCAAAGAGACAAAAAAGAAATGTATGTAATTAAGCATAGTAAGCAAACACATATTTGAGTGGTACCAACGTCGACTACGCATAGCGACGGCCCTGGCGAGTCGAGAAAAGGCGCGAGCGCATCGCGCACACGCTGTCAATGACTATTTTCTTAATCTTCTCGTATACTAAGGGAACCAAATACTTTTCGTGAACGGTTTCTTTACCAGAACTGTCTGTAGAATGCATTCCTGTATAGTAAATTCCTGCTGGATAAAGGATTTTTCATATAAATACAAAAACAGAGCGTACAAAAGTACCCGCGTCAGCACATTTTCAAACTTTAACAGCCATTTACAACTATTAGGAAGTACATAAAAATATAATTGACTATATGAATATGTAGAGGAGAGTTCCCTATATCTCCTGACTCAAATTTGAATCGTCTAGCGAGTTTAGTTTTTGCGTAACACGTCATTTGGTATCAAAATCCGGCATTTTTACAAAAACCAAAATTTTTCGAAAACGTTGCGTGATTCTGAGTTGAGCAATTCTGCTGTCAGATTTGGTTTTAGGATGACAAAGTGTATAAGAATCACCCAACAGGTATTGCAAAACTCGAAAAAAGTTTGATTTTGTTGGACAGATAACCGGATTGCGCATCTTTCTGTATAAATATTGCAATTCTCTATCTGCCATTACAAGACTGCGGATTTGATACATTTATTTGAAGAATGGATAAACACAATTTAAAGCAGTGATCATGTGAAAAAGATTTAACTGCACCAGCGTATTGGTTTTAGCTTAATAAAGTAATTAAAAGAAGAAAGAAATTTTTATTTCGCTTCTGTGTTTTGCAATCAACGCAAATATTTTTTGTTTTGCATCAAGATACGCAGTCTAGCAATTACAAATCATATTTAAGTCTATTTGTGTTTCATCCTCTTCGGAAGCGTCAAATTCGTTTTCCAGCTTATCAAATCGTTCTGAAAAAAAGTCTAGAAAATATTTCCCCGAAGCGAGAAGGTCTTCCCTAGCTTCGGGGAGTGCATCGCTGGAAAAATAAGATCTCGTCGATCGCGCACCCTTGAAGATCGACGAGAAGGTGTGCATCTCCACCGGGCGCTTGGTCTAATGAATTTCGCGGATGCAGGGCGACTCGAGCACACGAGGTAAATCGTCGGAGGCCTCCTTTTGCGAAAAGCGTTTCCACATACACCCCCGCCCCGTATCCTCATCGAGGAAACTGACAAAGTTTCCGGAGGAGGCTTAAACTCGCGTCACAGAGGACGACGACGCATTGTCTCCGATCTCTGTCTCCCACTCTCTTTCTTTCTCTCCGTTCCTCTCCCCCCGCTTCCTCCCGCGTTCTGGTGGTCGTGGGCGAATGGGGTTGAAGGGGGTGGGGTTCGGGAGATCTCTGAAGAACCTTCGGAATCCCCTTTCGCCACCTCTGTCGTCGGTTTTGCGCCTCTTGGCACGTTTCACGCTCGCCGCGTAATCCAGATCCACGGTCCTCGAGCGTTCTGGCTGGCCCCCTCTAAAATCCGCCTTTCTTCTCGTCAAACCACCCCCCACCGCCCGGTTGCCCCTTTATTTCGCGGAGAGAAGCCGCGCACGGCTTCTTAACCGGAATCGGCCGCGATTTTCGCGGTCCTTTCTACTGTTTGAACCGTTCTCCACACCGATCATCCCCTTTTGTTCTCGCACCCCGGGGCTGAGACGCTGTTTGCTCGGTCGCCGAGGGATTTTTCAGGTGCTGGCGCACTGGAAGCGGACTGCGGACTCTTCTATTCTCTATTGGCCACTTTCCTGGCTATTTGTTTATTTCTTGATTTGCTCCGTTTGTCTACAAGATTCATTTTTGCACAGCAGTGTACAGATAGTTTACTGAAAATTGAAAAGTGTGAAGTAGGGGTGCGAGATTATTTTTACAGAAACTTTTAGGGTGCTGGTGCACTGGGAACGGACTGGGAACTGTGTCTGGGACTGTTGGCCACTTTCCTGGCTATTTATTTATATCTTGATTTTCTCCGTTTGTTTATAAGATTTATTTTCACGCTGCAGTTTACGAATAGCAGACTAAAATTCGAAAGAGACGGCGTTATAATGCGAACGATGCACCGTAGAACAAACAAGAAAATTCGTTTGGCTTTTATTTACTGATTAGGGAGAGGAATTTAAGAGAAGACAAAACAATAATGGTACCCGACTGGTTGCTCCGTCGCGTCGCGCTCGTGCTCTGTTTATTTATTTCTGCTACCTGTTTGTATGTTATAACGTGAACGACTCAGACGCATACGCACACGTAAATACTCCGAGCAAAAGCAAACGAGACGACAGTTTTGGCGAACCCATAAAGTCAGGGCGGCGGGATAGATTTAAGAGAAGACGAACACAATAATGTACTGATGAAGATGGCCAATGGTCGCGAGCATGACACCGACCAAGCGTTTACCGTGCCAAATAGTGCTCTAGAAAAAGGTGGAGCGCCGAGTAATGGAACTTTACATAATGCTCGGATAACATTATCTTTTAAGGTGAACGCATACCGGATGACCCATTTAAATTAGATCACGCACATATCCTCCGCGCTTATGACTACCTCTATTTTTACTTCACAACCTGCCGCCCGCGGAGTTTATTTTTCTTTAATCTCCATCTTATCAACCACTTCGCGTATATTTCTCCTCGCAATTTCCCTTATCGGGGCTAGCCTATTTTCTAGCCTTAACACCAGCAGCTTTTTCTTTCTTTTTTTGTTCGCTGATACCATCAGCCAACCCGGCACACTCTCATAATGGAGAATCCGAAGACGAAAATGTTATTCCGCGCGGAAAGGGTTGGAAATCGTTCTGCAGCTATTTTTCTTTCGCTTTTCTGTCGCCGGTTTGATTTATTTCGGTGGAAGGGCAAAATTGTTTGCCGCGTGAAAGGGATTCTGTGTTCGTTGGAAAACCGTGTTATGCGTTCTCGAAAAATTAAGTCGGTCGATTTATTAATTAATACGATCGTCCATTCACTCGTTCAGTCGTTTATTAAACACCTCTAGATGAATTTCTTTCACAAAATCGGTGCTCCTCGTTCAAAAAACTTTTACTCTGCTCCAAATAACATACTTTGGGAATTACCTCATAATTTTCTCGCTCGAAAATACTTACCAGTTGCGAAGTTCTGAAGATCTGCCGTAGGGGCGCAATCGGAGAACCTCGTGAGCGGAAAGAATATCCTGAAACAGGATCACGGATTTCCATCCGAACGCTTTCATCGCGGGCCCAGCGGCAAATGAAGTTACAAAGGGTTTGGATCGGTAGCCAAGAAGTCGGCCGACTCCATTTTCGCAATTAAAATCATTTTAATTAAACATCTGGCTAGGTTCGATCGACTCGGCGAGCCGGAAGCGCTCGAAAAGACCGCCGCGCGGATAAAAGGTGACAGCGGGGGGTGATGGCAAGGGGGCGCGCGGAGGTAGAGGGTAGAGGCTTTCTCCTTTTCATCGAAGAAAAAGATTACCCTGCAATTTATGGAGCGAGGTTCGAGAGGGTGTGTCATCGAATCGAGAGCGCCCACGCGATCTTTAAAGCGTGAAAGAAACCAGGAGAGTGATGGCCAGAGGATGGGATTGTTCTTCGTCGGCCGGAGGAGCTCTTGATCGACGCTCTAATTAATTGATACGGGACAACGAATCTCTTCCCCGCCGATTTCCTCTGATGCTCTCCCGATTGGCTCCCGTGTTTCGGCTCTGTTCGCCGCTTGATATCGACGACTAATTGAAAAACGGCCTGTCACCCCCACCCGACACCATAATGGAAAATTACATTCAGCGGGGAGCATATTGAAATATTAACACCCGGCCCCGATGTTCCGCTAATTAATATTTGCCGCGCTAATGTTGGCCGCCGTTAAAACTGCACCCGGATATTCACGGTTTGTAAGCCGGTCGACATTAATTTATTTATTTCCGGCATAATGGTGTCCGAAATGACGGCGTATTTTTTGTTCGAATTAATGTTTAGGATCAGCGGTCGTGTAAAAGTCGTGGATGCTTTGTGTACGTATTGCTCGCAGTGTTAGAGCGCCTGGCGATTGTTGGCCGACCGCGTTAATTTATTCATTTTTTAGACAATGTATCGAGTTCAGTGACTCACGATAATATTCGGCCACTGTTCAAGGGTCAATAATGTTTGAAACGCTGAATCACACGCATTCGATTTGTTTGAGAAGAATTAGTTTACTACGTAACACGAAGAGCAAATGTTGAGAAAATCGCAAGAATTACAAAGAAAATAGTAGAAGTTGTTGTTTGAAACTTTTGTTGGAGAAAGAAAAAAATTCACTCAAGAAAAATCCCAATGCATCCGGTCGGTAAATAGACAACTCGTTCGAAGAATTCTTTTCTCCGAACGGTTGAAATAATTCGCGGAATGGGCAGACAAAAGCGAGGAAGGCGGGGGATGATTCGGCGGATGATCGGCCCGATCTGTTTTTTGGCCCGACCCCTCCTGTTGCAGCTTTCACGGTGCTCGATGCGGCTTTTCACGTTTCGGCGGATCCTCTCCGCGCCGGTCCAAATTCGCAGTTAGGATTTCCCTTTAATTCAGCAAGAATCCTCGACCCGGCCGACCGGACGGCCGGCTAAAAGGGACCCGATTGGTTTCCGCGAGTAATTCCTGGTTGCACAGATCGCTGCAATTCCGTGGACGATTGCCCCGGAATGTCGAGGAATCTCCAGGCTTCTTTCCCTTCGATTTTTCTCTCTTTCTCTCTCTCTCTCTCTCTCTCTCTCTCTCTCTCTCTCTCTCCCTCTCTCTA